>BSBM01000638.1:2530000-3130000 GCA_027924585.1 Larix kaempferi
ATTGATCACTCCAAAACTTTAGATGTTGGTGTAACAAGTGAACCCATACTGGAAAAACTAAATGAGCATCAACCTTGGGATCAAAATCTAAATCACACATGTACAAATCCATTGGTCGTGGCCCCATCAAGTAAGGCCCATTCTTGAGGTCAAATCCCTATCCAATTTTTTATCAAAGAGAAAAACATAATATCCCCTACCATAGAAGCAATGAGAAAGATTCCCTTGGGTCAATGATTTCAATTCTTAGCTAGCCATACTTCAACGGGCCTAGGAGAGGGCCATAACCCAATAAACTGCCTTATTAAATCTCTTTCATTCAGAGAGAGGGCCTTTTCTATGAGAGGCTAAAGAGGAGATATTCATATCTAGAATACCTTGATATTTCTTGACAAAACGTGAGGGTTTCAAAAAGGACTTGGATGATTTATTAAAGGAAGTAGTGATAGCCTCAAAGGATATCTCATAAGAAAAATCACACCCCCTCCCAAATCCATATCTAGAAGTGGAAAGTGAAATTAGAAAACCAATAAAAAATAATTATCAATTATGCATTAATATGATGATATAAATTACCCTTTTTATTTCATTGGTTAAGTATGTTTTCCATGGACTTCAAAATGAGGTTGGACTAAAAGAATACACCATTTTTACAAATTTTATTTTCCCATATTTATGACATAAATTGTATTTTTCTACATATTTTTCATGGACCTCAATAGGAGTTTGTAATACCCTTGGGTGGGGTGATAAGGAGGTTAACACTTGATGGAAACAGGGAGGCAAATCATTGATGCCTAACACACCAAGTGATAGATGGAGGTGTGAGTTCGTGATCATGTAATGAAGGAAACTAATATGGAAGAGAAAGGTTTAATGTGTTTTTGTATGCTTGTACAAAGGTTTATTCATCATTCAAATTGAGTATTCAATCGAGCATGTTTGAAACTATGAAAATTATGATGAATGCTTAGGGAGAGGGTTGTGATTTGATATCAATGTAAGTTTGAGGGGTAATTAACCTTTTTCTTTGCATCCTATGTTTTACCAATTATATTGGAGAGTGGGTTGAGGTTAAATTTGTCCTATGGAAGAATAATAACAACTCTTAGGATCTACGGGGAATGAACTAGAGTTACAATGAGTATAGGAGCAAAGGGGGGTTTGTATTTTTGCATGTGGAGATTCCAGGTGTGTATCGGAGTTTAGGTAAGGAACCTCCTGATTTCCATTTCAATTATTTGTTCTTACAATTCACTCTACTCCACAAGTGGTTAGTGTTAAATCCAAGGAGATTCCCTGTGATTGAGATTTCAAATATGGAAAGGAAGGGAAAGAAACTAGTGAAGGTGGAAGCAGGAATTCTTTTTTTCTAGAGGTTTGCTCATGTAGTTTTTGGTACCTTTCCTCATGCATTGCATGTTGTCATTTGATGATTCTACTCTACAAGTTTCATCATTTAACTACCTTGGTTTCTTGTGTCTACTACTTATTCTGGTATATTTTTCTCTATGGTTTTCCATAGTAGACCAAACTCTCTTTCATGCTCTCTGAATATTCGGTGTTTGCTCTCATTCCATGTAGTCCATGGTAAGAATCTTGGGAAAATATATTCTAAGATTTGTTCATAATCAAGAAAGTGAAGGTGCCATTGTTCTAGTTACTGCATGATTTTTTTTCCTATCTGAAGCTCATTATAACTAGCCCAACCTATATATGCAAGTATGGTTTCTTCCATCTCATTTCAGGGTTTATGTTAAGTAAATTATTTTATAATTTTGACTTTATGATGACATGATTTTTTACACATTGTTAGAATTATAAATTTTAATTCTTAAATTATAATATCATTTTATACATCTCAAAATTTATAAAATTACAAAGTTTTAATGTTAAAATGACAATTTTAACCTCGCTAATTCAATAAGAAACCTATCAAAAAGAGAATTTACGTTGTATAGAAATAAATGATGACTAGAAAGCCTTTTCGATTGGGAAAATTGATTCATGTTTTCAATGATGTAAGCTCAAATACTTTTGAAGAATATCAAATGAGTGGATGAAAAAATATAGTTACTATTTTTCACTAAAATGTGTTCAAGTGGATACCAAGATTTTGATTTTTATGTCCATTTAATAAATTTTGTTTATTTTTTATTATAAATAGTTAGTGTTTAATTTTTTAAGAATGTAAAGATTTGGAAATAAAATATTTTTGTTCACGTTTTTTAAATGAAGAGTTTACTTAATTAACACTTGTTAATAAAAGTTCAATTATTTATATAACCCTTCATCATTGAAGGGTTAGCTAAATACATGCCCGTCAAATTGAAATTAAGACCAACCTTGAAATTTGATCACTTCTAGAAAGGGACTAGCCACTTTCTGGCTTCTCCTTTGTTTCAATTATCGAAATTTTCCATCATTGTTTTGATTATAAACATTTGACATTCAATGATGAAGTAGGCTAAATGTTGGAGGTTTTGGACTTTTCTATTTATGATCACCAAAATCGAGCGATAAAATCTTTAGGGAAATCGTAACTTTTCATTGTTCAAATTTCATTTTTGATTGCAGAAATGGATTTGGTGCCCTCTAATACCCTTCTTTTATGTGCAATATCAATATCGCATATTTATAATTTCAACCATATTTTTGACAAAAATCATTAAAAGAATGGTAAAAAACATTCTAAATCATCGTATCTTTAAGCTACTGTTTTAATAATAATATTAAAACTTTAAATATTTTTATTTGTTTATTGTAATTTATTGATTATAATATATAATTATTTTATTAATTATACATATTAATTGTATTTTATTAATTATAATAATATAAATCTTTTATTGAGAGCTAAAAGAATATATTTTAAGTCATATAACTTAGTCATTTCTTTTGTTTTGGCTCTTTGAATCTAGGGTTTGTTGCAATATAGGGTTTCGCTATCTTGTTTGTTGATCGATGCTCTCTCATGGATTCGTTGTCAGATCCTCCTTTGCCCACGCATCTAGAACCAGATTCAGGGGAAATGAGGAAAATGATATATTCTATGTTTTAGGAATTTGGTGGAAAATTTGCAACCCACGGCCAACATTGGGGCCGAAGCTCCCTCCAAATTTGTCAAACTAGCATAGATTCTAGAGGTTAAGCTTAACTCCCCTGCAGATAACAAAAAATCCCTAGGGATTTATGAAAGAGGATTAATGGGACTCTTTAAAGGGCATTGGCCCTCACCAAAATCTATGGAGGTCTAGCTGGAAAAATATTGGCAGTCTTTCATCAAGGGAAGAATGCAATTCCATTTCTATGGAAAGGGCTACTATGCATTTCTATTTGAGCACAAGGAGGATAGGGATCTAATATTCAGGAATGGGCCCTATTTCATTTGCCCCTAAGGGATGTATATATTTCGATGGAGCATGGCCTTTAATCCTGATAAGGATATCCCTTTAGCGGTCCTTGTCTAGGTCAAGATTCCTCATTTTCCCCTGCAGTGCTAATCAGATGAGGATTTTGTTGTCGTAAGCAATACTTTAGGGAAATATGTTGATAAAACAAAACCCATACCTCCAATTTTCGCTTGCACCTAGATCTGTATGGAATTTGATTCGGAAAAAGGATTACCAAATGAAACTAATATTACAATGTATGGATGGACTCATGTGCAAAAACTTGACTATGATTAGCTTCCCTTTAAGTGCAAAATTCACCACGAGTATGGCCACTTCGCAAGGAACTATCTGAAGTCACAACAAAAGGAACTGCCCTAAGGAGACAAAAAAAGATGGTTGGCATCAAGTCAATAAAAAGGGTAGGAAATACGCCCCAATGGAGGTTTCCCTTGTGATCCCGATAAGAGACTCCTCCTCTAATTAGTTTCAGATCCTATCAACCCTAGAGGAAGAGGAACAAATGGAACAAGGCCATAGGATTGAATTAGAAGCTCATCAGACTCAAAATGAATAGCATATGCCTATATTAGAAGAAGTAGAACCCCAAGAACCATATATTCCCTTGCTTCTTTCAATTCCATTTTAAGAAATCACTATGTCTCAAGGAAGCTCTCAGAATGTAGGAGGAGGGCTCACAACTTGTATCCAAGCTAACAAGTATTAGGAAGGAAAATCGAAGAGTGTAAAGCATGAGAGATCATCCCCAAAAAAGACAAGACCAGGGAAAAGAATCCTTAAGCAGTATAGAGAGGAACAATCCCTCAAAGAGAAACTTTTGGGAACACAATCCTCCCAGGATAAGTACATTAAAATATTTGCACTGGCACAAATAGTCAAGGATATTATGGAAGAAATAAGAGGGAATGAAATGCATACCAACAAGAAGTAATTAAAGTAGTCTCTTGGAATTGTAGGGGTATGGGGGGTCCTCAAAAGATGGAAGTAGTCAGAAATATGATATTCAACTGAAAACTTTCAAGTCTCCTTATCCAGGAAACTAAAATTTCTACAGGAGATGCTTGTCATCTCTTGCAAAAGGATTGGAAATATGGGCAAGGACAAATTATTAGTGCATGTGGAGCTTTTGGAGGCATAACAACTCTATAGGACTCCAAAAAATTTGTTTTAGTTAGTCAACAAGAAGATGAGAATTGGTTGTTAACAGAACTTGAATATGTTGATTCCAAGAATCGACTCAATGTATGCAATTTTTATGGCTCAGTCCAGCACCAAAGTAAAGCAAGGTTTTGGCACTCTCTTTGTTTTCTGAAATATAGTTTTGTCTCTCAAAATATCTTGGTGGCTAGGCATTTCAATGTCACAATCTCTCACAAAGAGACAAGAGGGGAATGTTATATCTGTGATCCTTTTGGAGAGAATATGGAGGATCTTATCATAGGTCTGGACTTGAATAATAACACACATAAAAGATATTTTCACCTGGTCCAATAAAAGAATAGGTCCAAACCATATGGTTGCTCATTTAGATAGATTTTTAGCTAAAAACTATTTTTTTCAAAAGTCCTTCTACTGCATGACAAAAATATTCCATTAGTAGTCTTTGATCACAATCCCATTTCCTTATTCATAGACCCCCTCAAATATTTAGGCCCCATCCCCTTTCACTACAATCCGATGTGTCTGAGGCATGAGGAGGCCTAGAATATTGTCAAGGAAACTTGGACCTCCCATGTCTTTGGCTCCCCAGATTTTGTATGGGATTTAAAACTATGAATGGTCAAGAAGGCCCTCAAAAATTGGGCTAAAGCAAACGTTCGACCTCCTAATCAAAGAAGAAAATATATCCATGCTAATATGTAAATTATGTAGCACAAGATGGAGAAAGATGAAATTAGCATGGAGTTGTTGCAGAAAGAGAAACAATTGAAATCTCAGCTTCAAAACACCTTTCGCCACGAGGAATAATCATGGAGTCTCAAATCAAGATCTCTTTGGCTCAAATTAGGGTACAATAACACTTCCTTCTTCCATAACCAAGTGAAGCAGTGGCTTAAAAAAAACATAATCAAATAAATCTGCAATGAAGAAGGGGAGAATGTTACTAGGACTGGGACAATAAAGGATTAAGCCTATAAACACTTCGAATATTTGCACACTAAACTCGGTAGTGCAAACCCAAATGCCAAATCATAAATGTTAGAGAGTATTCCAATGCTGATAACAATGGAAGAGAATATTTGGTTGGGTTGACTAGTTTCATAGGATGAGGTAAAGAATGTTATAGGGTATTAGATTGGATGGGTTCTCTGTCATTTTTTTAGAACTGATTGGGAAATCACAAAGAAGGATTTGTGTCATGTGATTAACTAGACCAACGAGAAACCAAAAGTTGGAGGGGAAAGGAACACCTCCTTTATTTCCCTTATCCATAAAGACTCGTGACCCATCTCTCTCAACAAGTTTAGACCAATCTCTCTTTGCAATTCGGCCTATAAAATTCTCACCAAGGTCATAGAAAATAGGCTCAAGACTATCCTACCAAAAGTGATCTTTGAGAATAAAAAAGGATTCCTTGCAAATAGATAAATAGTGAATAATATCATTCTTGTATAGGAGGTGATCCATGCAAGTATCAATAGAAAGGAACAAGCGATGGTGGTGAAACTAGTCTTAGCAAATGAATTTCATTGGGTAAGGCATAGAATTATTTATGGGGTGATGGAACGCATGGAATTCTCTTTGCAAGTAAGAAAATGGATCAATGCATGCATTAGGATACCTTGTATCACTCCCTTAATCAATGGTCGAATAATGTCCTTCTTTTAGGTATCTAACGGACTTAGGAAGGGATGCCTTCTCTCCACTTTATTTTATATCATCATGGAAGAGGCGCTTAGCCGAAGATTGAACAAGGCTCATGAAGATGGAGGTCTTTTTGGCATATTTCCCATTAGAAACGTTAAGGCGTCTAATCAAGCTTAGTTTGTAGATGAAACTATTCTCCATTGGAGCACAATGATCATTAGACCAAAACCCATAGGCATTAATCTCCATTACAATCCCAAAATTTAAGATCCATGAGAGGGGGTTAAGCCATGTCGTGAAACTCATGGGGAGCACTGGATGCAAATGCCAACAATCTCCCCCATAGCGTTACTCAGGTTAGTTTTGAACTCGAGACCTATTGATATGATACCATTTGTTGGGGCACGATTTTCATTAGACCAAAAACCACAAGCGTTAATCTCCACTACAATCGCCAAAGTTAAGATCCATGAGAGGGGCTTAACCCATGTTGTGAAATTCATGGGGAGCGTTGGATGCAAATGCCAACATTATCCTTGGGGGAGCCTACACCATTATTGCTCAGCACTTCAAAACGGTTTTGGATTCCTTAATGGAAGTCTCTAGTGCAAAGGTAAATGAGCACAACTGTCAAATTTTTAGTTGGAATATCTCTCCAGTCTAGCAGTAGCAGATTTCTCATATTCTTGGGTTTCTGGGTACGACTAAATGGTCCTTGTTCAAGTATTTGGGCATCCCAGTTTCAAGTAGGAGGGTCAATTCCATTGATTAGTATGGAATTTCGTTCAAGTTCAGTTCCACAATCATGCGTGGGAAGCCCAATGGTTAAATCCCATAGTAAAAATCACTCTTATTAGGTATTTCTTCTCCTCCTATCCTCTCTTTCAATGTTCTTCGCTTCTTGATCCTACTGGAATTCTTCACTCATTGGCCAAAGGTATTTGAAAGTTCCTCTGGTAGGGAGGTAAAAGTAACTTTAAAAGATTTCACGTTGTTAACTGGAAAAGTGTTCAAGCACCAAAGGAGGGGGCCGAGTTTAGGCATTCGTGATCCCAAACTCATGAATTTAGTAATGGGAGCAAAGATACTTTGGTGTCTTGTGTCTAGTGAGAAATCCTGGTGGAAATAAATTTTCCTTGAGAAATACATTAATGGTACATGGATGAGGAGTCTAGATCATTGCGCCTAGACTAGCTCAGGATCAGAAATATGGAAGCTATGTAAAGAGGTTGGTCCCCTAATTCAACATGGTCTATATTGGATCTCAGGAAACAAGCTCCTATCTTTAGTAAAAATGTCCTTATCGAGTTGAAAGGATGGATTTCATATAATGGAATCAACACTCTATTTGATCTCTTAGTATGGAATGATGAAGGTCCTTGGGGATGTTGGAAGCTCCCTCCCCTCCCCTCTCACCTCATGTATAATTTTGGAATTCTCTTATCTATGTTGCAAGGGGCTATGTCGATCGGCCTTTCAATGAAATATAGTTGAGGATGGTTCTTGAGTGGTCTTTATTTGGTTAAGGATAGCTACGATACCCTTCTGCATAATCATGCCCTTCATTGTTATTCTCGGATCTGGTCTACAATTTTGCATAATGATCGATTTCCCAAATTCAATGCCTTTTGTTGGGTTCTTGTTCACGAGAAAATACTTACAGTAGAAAATTTTATCAAAAGGAAAATCCAAGGCCCTTCAAGATGCATTCTATGTAAATAAGTTGTTGAGAGCATTTGACATCTCTTCTTTGAATGTAGTTATACAGAATCTATGTGGGACGCAATTTTAGTTGAGCTCAATACAAGGATAGTTCTCCCTTATCAATGGAAATGATTCTTCATCTATTGGAAAGACTCTTTCTCTAGTTCTTTAATTCATAATCCTTCTCTTGATAGAGTGTGGAACACCCTCCCTTAGTATGTTTGTTGGAAAATTTGGGTTGCTAGAAATAATAAAATATTTGACCAACAATACATTCCTCTGGATACAACTGCTCATTTAGCTAAATTCATGCTTTTTGAAGCTCTGCATTCTCGAGGAATTTCTAAATTATCCATGGATTCCATCACTCCTTATGAGTGTCCTTGGCTCTATGATCTTATTTTTGGGATATCCCTTCATTCCAAACCTACCTAGAGACCTTCTTCTCCTATGTTAAAATGGAAGATATTGATGGGTCCTTTGTATTTCCAGTAGTGGCTCTCTAGTTAGAAAAGACACAAGCTATTCTTCAATGGTGCAGTGAAAGGAAACCCAAGAGCAACATGAGCTAGTCGGATCCTCCTTTATCCCAATGGGAAAACTATGGATTTGTATGAATGGGGCATGGGGAGTATGACCAATAACCAAGCAGAAAGATATGCTTTATATATGGGTTTAGAAATTGTTGTCACTTACGACATCCAATGGGTCCTATTTTTGGTGACTCTCAACTTATTGTTTACAAGTAAGAAGAATAATATCCATTCAGGGAACCAAAGAAGGGAATCTTCAATGCCGCATTATTAACCCTCTAAAAACGATCCTAGAACCAAGCTTCTTCCATATCCAGAGGCAAAATAACTTTCAAATAACTATGTATATCTTGATAATTATTGGTTGAAAAATGGGGGAGCCACCCTTAATGAAGGTGGCATGGATAATAACTTGTATATCTTGATAAGGGTTGGTTGAAAAAGGAGTGGAGACACCCTTAATGAAGGTGGCTCCCCTAGTTTGAATAAGCGTCATGTGGAAATGTATATGGCTCTCATGGGCATGTGCCACAAGCGATAGGCTTTTATCACCCCATGCATGAGGAGTAAGTATCATTTAACTCTGTGCATGGGAGGTCCTTCCCTAACTTGGGTCTCACTTGTGCTAGAGGCGTCTAGCCATAATATGTGTTCCATTATTCATTTGTGTGATGAATATGGGATTCCTCTGCGAGAGGACTTTGCTATTGTTCTATGAAGGAGACAACTTCTTGGCTGGAATGTTGGGGATGTGAGGCTTCTAGTTCTCACAGCAACTAATTTGCAGCTCTTTTGGGTTATTATTCTTAGAAATCACCTTCATGCTAATAGGGTTGTCGGAAGGTCATCACAAGGGTGGTTGTGAATTAGTTCGAAGGTATTATGCAATTGGAGGACACTCGGGTTCGCTAGTGTCCAATTGGAAAGATTTTTTTCTCTATCATTGGCCTCTGCTCTCCTTGTGGGGGAATCAAGGGAGCTTGTGGATGTCACTAATTATGAAAAGGACAAGGTATATTGGATTTGGGACCTGCGGGATGTCCAATTTGATATTGGGGAAATGAAAAACATTATGCAAACTATGAATTCAAGGTTGGAATGGGTTATCGACAAATTTGGGCAAGGGAACTCTCATGCCACGCAAATGGATCACTACATTATTGACATGGAGGGACAAGTCTGAGTCTTGAATGCATAGGTGGAAAATTTAATCATAAAGTATGAAGCTCATGAGGCTATCATTGGAGGATACCATTCCAGGTAGATTGACCAAGCTGGATCTCATGGCATGGATGAAGACTCAGTACTCCAACTGGCATGCCTTGTGGTGGAAATCTCAAGTTCTTTGGGTTTCACAAAGTAGGGATGATAAGCATGTTTCTAGTTTTGGTGTTTCCTTGTATAAGAACTTTTGATGCAGTGTTTTGTGTCTATTTGCTATAATCATTTGTCAGGATATGTAGTACTAGTGTAGATGGTTTAGGAGTCTTGTGTTGGAATATGTTTATGGGTATTATGTGGCTATTTGATGACCTATTTTTATAACTTTACTCCGTAAATTTTGTTTTTTGGCTCTATACTTCTCCTTTGACCGATTTATCATATTTTTAATAAAAAATATAATTGTTTTAGTTTATTAAAAAATAATCTAAAAATTTGATTAGGGAAAAAGTCTCAGCACGTTAATTATAATAATATAACAAATTATTACGAAAACAATCTCATCACCACTTATATATCTACATTTCTTATTTATCGATCATTGAGAGAGCAACATTTAATATTTGGCACAAGTTGAAGCTTCCACGTATAATGTATACAAATATACCGTCAGTAAATTGTAAATATGATATACCCCTTGTGACTAGTAAGAGAGACATATGAACACTCACCAACTTAGGGTTTAGGATATACCAATTTACACTAACATGTAATTATAAGGTGGTTGTTGATTATTAGTAATCAAAATTGAAATCATTTTTCAAAGGGATTCAAACTCATCTGAGAAGGGTAACTAAAAAACCCTCTTCCAAAAAATGTAATTGTATACCATTCAAAAATCAAGATTCAAGATTCACATCTACTACTTTTATTTAGCATATAAAGAATGAAATAATATATATAAAGATTGAAATAATATTTTTTCATTGGTTCTCATATATTTCCTAATATGTTGTACACTACACAACATTATTCATCACATATCTCAATCATACATAATCCTACCACCAGAATGGCATATCAACCATTTTAAGTGTCATTTAATGAAAACTTCATAGAGAAGCTTGAAAACCCTATCTTTTTGAATTCCCACTTGAATCCTTGTGTCATGATCATTGTTGATCCTTGTCATATGATAATTCAAACCACATTCACTGTCCATACTTAATGTGTATAATTTCATTTAATGTGTTATCTTTGTGTATGTTTTTGGCTTTGCAAAACACTAAAACCATTAGTCATGGGCCACGAGTGTAAATTGTAATGGGATAGGAAATTTATAAGATTAGTTGAAAATATATGCCTCGGTGACAGTTTTGAAGAGAAAAGAATAGAAATCAAGTGAACGCAAGGAAATGAGCCTCTATCTTTCTTCATGTCTACATATTCCATCTTTTTAAAGGTTTATAACATGTTCCCTCATAGTTATTTTTTTCAATGGTACTACAATATGTTTCTTCGTTATTAGTAATGGCATTGTCATAGGGTTGGTTTCTAATATTTTATTAGTATTTAAGCACATTTGATGTTGGCCACCACACCATGTAGTATGTAATTCAAGGCAAGCACATCATTGCAATATATATTTAATGGTAAAAAAACACATAATTAATACTTGAATGTAAATATCTCAACAATACATCTATCTTTTACATGTTTAGTCAATCTTATTGTAAAGATAAATTATAATTTTTCTCTTCTTCACAAATAAGTGTGTTAATGATTTTGTGTGGGATAAAAAAAACTCTATTAAGCTTAATGAAATTTTATAATGTGTATGTTCTTTACTAAGTTTAGATATGAACCTAGAAAAAATGAACATTTTGAACATCACATAACCTAAAATTAGGATTACAACCATGATAATTTTAATTCTAATCATTCAATTCCCTGCATCATCAAACCTGTGACTTCTTTGTTCTCCATATTGTTCATTCCCCTTTTCTCAAATCAAGGCATATTTATCTATCACACTCTTTCAGTGTCTTCTTGTTGTTTCTAATAACATTGATATCTATGTGACGATACTTTGCATGCCAAATATTTTGAGAATGTCCCATAGGTCTCTGTCCTCATGCCTCAATCCAAAGATCTATAAGACTTATCATCCACAAAGTTAATGTTTGTAGAAACAATTTTTATCCTTGGCTAGGATTCTTAAGCAAGCTATGGAGAATGTAACATAAATGTTGTTATCATTGAATCTATGCATTATGGATTATACTCTAACATTCACTATGACATGCATTTTTGCACAGTTTAAAAGATGAAGTAAACAATCAATATCCTTAATAAGAATAACAAACTTGATGGTATTGGTGACTAATGTTCTTTATCTTTGTACTTGCATGGATCTTAGGGAGCTCCAAATCATAGGCATTAAAGCCTAAAGAATAACCAATGCATATGATCATGCTAGATTCACATGTTTCTAGAGGCCTATAAAGCAATTAGATCCTCTTCATGTCTTTTATAGTTGTTTGATAGAATTATCACCCCTTAAAAAATGCCTCAAGGCTTATTATAATTTTTCCTTTTCTAACAAGATCTACAATTAACATACCAAATGTTCTTTGGAGTTTAAGGGACATTGATTGTCATAATTAAATATGATTGTGATATGCTCAAGATATGAATCCAAGACGTAGTCCTCAAACATCATATGAATACACAAAACAATTCCTCTTATATGAGTGTCCACAAAAATGTTTGATTTGACATTGTGTATGAAGTTTTATTTTGTCAATTTTAATGTTTCGAAATTTATTCAAAAAAACAATGGTGTCTCAATTTTTAATGTGCATATAATTTGTCATCGGGTTACATTTGAAATTACAAAGTAGATTTATTATTAGTTTATTTGAAATTACAATTTATCTATTTCATAGTTGGTTAATTTTTAACATTGTAAAAAATTGGAAGGGTTATATTTTTTAAGTAAGTATTTATATTAAGTGTAGTATACATAATTTACTCTTATCAATTGAAGTACACGTGTTGTTACTGCAACTTTTCATCATGGAAGAGTTGGATAGATAAAAACCCTACACTTTGAAATTGATAGTAAGTTGTAACCCTTCGAATTTGATCACTGCTCAATATTGAGACTCGAAGTTTGCAGTGTATGGAATGCAATATTTTACTTATGGATATTACTTGTTAGACATGGACAATCCCAAAACTATGGTGTTGCAATTTGTATAGGAGTTGTTTAACTATTAATCTTTTAAAGATCAATATACTACAAAAATAGATTCAAAAAGTATAATAATTAGAGAACTTTATTTGTATATATCTAAAACGTTAATTGTAGATATATACAAATAATGAGTCTCTCCCCAATTGAGAGCATGGCTATGAGTACAAGAACAAGATAAACAAAGGCTTCCTACGATTACTTCATACTCTAGGAGAAAACACTTACGACTTAAGTGGGGTTGGCATAATGACACCAATTCTTGGATAAATCATTGGGAGTTGAGGAAGAGGTCACTTTACATAATAGTGAAAGTATTAAAAGTAATATCACATTTAAATTTAGGGAGAATAGGTGGTGTGGAAAAGAGTTAGAGGATAAGAGAATTAAGATATTATAAGGAGGTGATCAACCCTAATCTAGAAGATCAAACGTATCTCTCTATTTTAACTAGCATAAAGAAGAAAATCAACATTGCTAAAATAAGAACAAACTCTCGCGAGCTCCATAGTGAAATAGGGCACTGGACAATCCCTAAAACACCATGGGATGAAAGAATTTCTTATATTTGTGGCACTAAGAGGGTTGAATATGAAAATCACTTTCTCATAGAATGACTTGCGTACACCCACATTAGAATGCAATTTAGAAATATTTGTTACAATACTGACCTTCCTAACACTTTAACTCATCGCATTTATGATGGTTTAGGAATGCTTCTCTTAAAGCTTTTTGAGTATAGAAATAAAATTCTAAAGAAAATGAAGTAACTCAATACCATTTTAAGATCTAGTAAATCAAAGTTGATCTCAATGGACATTAATATCTATCACCATTATCATCAATAAAATTTAATAAAAATATTTATAAAAAAATATTTTGATTTTTAATTATATAATTGTTAATAAGAAATTAATAAAAATCATTGTGTAGCGAAAACCATTTTAACTTTGAATTAACTTGAAATCATGAATCTGTATCTAAAGTTTGGCATATCTCATGTTGAAATATAATATATTGAAAAATATTGTTTTGTAATGTGTTATTTCAAAATCGGGGGTGGCAGGTGCGGGTGGGGTCCTATTTGATCCCGGAGGAAATAAAATTGAATCTATCTCGTGGGGATTAGGAATCAAGACAAACAATGAAGCTGAATGGCTTGCTCTCGTCTTATCTTTCAATATGATCTCCTCCCTCAGCGTCGATAATCTTAGAGTTTATGGGGATTCCAGACATGTCATTCAAACAATGAGAAGGGGTGCCGCCCCACAAGGATCCAGAGCTTACAGGTACATGCAAAGAATAAAATCTAATCCTCACTTTTCTCAGACTTCTTTCTTTCACATCTGTCGAGCAAATAACAAGTTAGCAGATGAAGCGGCCAACAAAGGAACGTTGCTAGAAATCGGGCACATGGAGGATCTAAATGGTGCCTTGGGATTTCAATTTATACCATAATCTAATTAAATGGTTAAAAAAATTTTGGTTTTGGGTTTGAAGGGGCTTCGTGGCTTGAGGGTCCCCCTCCCCCCATCCTCGTCCTCCTCCGTAGACGCCGTTTTGCGTGCCCCTGCCACACGCCCTCCTCTCCACAGCGCATGGAACATGGGCCCTTATGGTGTTGTCAGCTCCCACGAGCAACACTTAAACGGGCCAACTGCCCCTCCCTCGCTGCATTACGTAATGGCTCGACCTCTCTCCAGTGCGATGAACAGGCTTTCCCTCGGCGACTTGGGCTCTCCATCCTCCCGTCCCGGACTGTTAATCCATCACAGGGCGGGCAATATGCAGAACATTATGGCGGCCATTGCCGCGTTGAGTCGCACCATGGTCGACATTAAGCTTTCTGTGCGCAACACCTACAACGAAGTTTGCACAAGCGTGAATCAAAACGAGGAAATGGCCAAGGATTTGAGCTACACTGTGAACCAGCTCGCATGCCAGGACTCCAGAATTGACGACCTGGAGCGAAACCTGTTCGAATTGATGGGCAAGGTGGATAATATGCAGGAAGACATTGATGTGCTCACTGGGAAATCGCAGGGAAGCTGCGTCCATGGCAGTCTGACGGTTAATCAGGAGATAAAGCAGGAAAAGCAGGATGCGGCTTCTGTCTACCTTAAAAAATATGGATAGTTTGCAGTCTCAGTTCAGGTTCCTCTTTTTTGATGTTTAAGACTCTATGTTTTTCTGTATATTCCTAAATCAGCAGTTCGTCAGGGTTTATCCCTGCTCTACTTTGAACAGTTTCAGTAAGGTTTTGTTTAGAACTCTTACAAGTAGACAGATAGAATCTTCAGTTATAAATTTTCAGGCACTTGTTACTCTGTCAAATTTTTGTGAAAACTTGTAATGAATGGCTGTGCACAGCCTTTATAAATATATATATTTCCCCTGTTCTTGTTAAAAAAAATGTGTTATTTCAAAATATTGTTTTGTAATGTGATATGGTAATAAAAATGATGTGATTAATTTTATTATTTTTTAAATATTAAAAAATGTTAAAAAAAAAATCATACTTCTTCATTAAGAATTTACTAAATGTGCTAATAATGATAATGGTATTGCATTAATAATGATTATGGTATTGTAGGCTTTAAACCTTTCATCAATATAGTTAAGGATGTATTAATAACCAAACCAAAATCACAAAAAATGCATATACAACACATCTCTCTATATCATTCATTAGCATTTCATTGAAGGAGCTCTCTTCATATATCATTATTTACTTCCTTGGTACTATTGGCATCAATGATGCTTTGAATGCCTCATTAGGAAGCTATGGATTCTCATTTTGATTCTTTTAGAAGCATGTTCATCCTTAATAAGTTAGAGTTTTGGTTGTACATTTTGGTTTTCTTGAATCGTTTTCATAATTTACTTTCCTTAAATGCAGTGCTCAAAACACATTTAGTTACTAACTTAATCCCTATTGTTCATTCTAGCATATAACCACTTAACTTTCCTTATTAATCATTTTAGCCTATAACTACTTAACATTTTCTAGTGTGGAGGTATAAGCATCTTGGTGTGGGTAGCTAACAAAGATTTGGTTTGAAACTACATCCTGTTAAATGCTTATCGTTATAGCAATTACAAAGAATATTATCACAACACGAAACAACTTCAAGAGCAAGTAATCAAAGATGAATTCAATGTTCGTGGACTTCTTAGTCGATGTGGGTCATAAGGTTTGTGATTTAAATATTCAGGCCCTTAAAATCTCAATTTATTGTGCCATTACTTTAATTTTTACTCCCATTGTACTTAAATCCTCTCTTCTTCTAATTCTAATTCCCAATATATCCAACATTGATTTTGAGCAGCTACAATCACCTCAATAACAATGATGCATTAAATTTGTCAATTCCACAAACTTCTTATTCACATGATATTTCAAAGAGTAGTGTTGTGGATAACATAGTTGCCACTAACACCAATCTTTATGAAATAGGAGAGCACCTAGTTCATATCGTTGTTATCAAGGTAAGCATTCGTGTTCTTCTTCTTTTGCAATTTTATAATGATATTAAAATATAAATAATCTATATCTCATACTTATTACTTTTTGTACATCTAAATAATTTATAAAAATCTTTACTAATTAATTCATCTCATACTAAAGAATCTAAGTTGATTAGATTGATACAAACTCACTAGAGTAAAGAGTTCAATCATAAGTTATTTCATTCCATTAATGCTTACGCTCTATCACAAGCTTAACTTATGGTTTACAATTTTAAGTTATTTCATTCCATGAATGCAGACACTCTATCACAAGCTTAACTTATGGTTTACTATTTTAGATTTTGGAGTAGATATGCTAATAGCCTTTAAGATTTTCCCTCTCTGTTAGTTGAATAAAGTATATATGCCTACGATATTAATTTTGGTAAAATTCTATGAATTGTTTCTTTAATTACAATTTGTTGCATTTAAATATGGATATATTCTTTTTATTTGAAATTTTGGTTTTTGTGGTGTAAATGATAACAATATGACTTATAGTTCTTTGTTCGACATGTTATAAAAATAATTTTTTTCACTTAAAACAGTTTCATTAAGTTTAAAGCTTATTCTAATCAAATTTGAAATTCACTATTTGAATTGACAATAAATGACAATAATTTCTATTGGGTATAACTTGAGTGTGTGAGGAATTGTTTATCCTAACACACATTAATCCACATTCCTTTAGAACCCGGAAAAAATCTAATGACTTGTTGGATAACGTGTAGTAATGTTTATTTAATTAAACAATATATATAGATACATTGGTTCAAGTAAGACGTGATTAAACTAAGGCTTATAATTATATTGGAGCACGTTGCTTCGGGAATATTTAAATAGAATTGTATGGTATATAAGGGATCATTACCTAACACGTGTTTGGCAAATTGGAGGTGGAGTCGAAGCAAAGCAACCCTTGATCGTGGGTGAGGTGTCACTTTATAAGACCAGATCTTTCCATATACTTCATTAAATAAGTGTCACGCAAGTTCCATGTATGTGTGAGATCATCATTGCTTCCTTGTATTTCAACTATTCAATTCCAACCTGGATTTAATTGATTAATGTCACACTCCTAGCTCTACTCTTTGGTCAAATGTCATCTTCAAGGTGCAATCAATAATAACTAGAATATGCTTCACAATTCAGCAAATATCAAATCATTTCTGCATAGAGCATCTTCAACTCTACTACTTTGATGCTACAAGTTTTGCAATTTGTCACAACTGGTTCAAAATTGTATTTATGTTATTACAATAGTTGAGGAGTTTCTAACTTATTGTTTTTGGAATTAAGAATAATAATTTTTAAAGAATTTTGTAGTTATTAAAATAAAAAATAAATGATTTTTTTTGTAAGCTAGAAATTATATATATATATATATATATATATATATATATATATATATTAAAATATAGAGAGGATATCAAAACAGGTCTGTCCTTAGGGAAACTAGGCTCATCAAGCTTGCCCTAAGGGAAGCCAAGTTAGAGGTAAAACATAGTGTTGGTATTCATATGTTTTTATGTCTTATTGAGCCTATCTATATTGTTTTTGTATCCTAGAGTATACTAAGCGTAGTTATTATTTCCAAAATAAAAGTAGAAACCTAAAAGTGACATGTTTAAGAGCTTGGTTCATCATCAGAGATTGAGACTAGAGGTTCACCTCTACACCTTGAAGATCTTTAGAGACAGTTGGCTTGAGCTCCATGCCTATAGAAGCTTTGACTAGAATATTCAATTTCTAGTACATTTCCTTGCAATGCTCATAGAGTTCGCCCATCTGCAAGAATAGCTCGTTCCTTTCCTAGTAGGTAGCCAATAAAACCTTGCAGAGGAGATATTTAATTGTCTAGTATAGAGCCACAGTTTTATAATATTTAGTATCGAGAGAGTGGGATGTTCCTACATCTTGAACCCATGGAGCCATCTCTTGTTCAATCTCCTCCTGCTTAACACAATCTTGCTCCATTTTGACCTTATTTTCCACCTTATCTAGTTCCCTTTTGAGGTGGGATAGAGTTTAGCAGAGGTACACAACCTTGGCTTCCTTAGCCTCCTGATATACCCTCGGGGATTAGCTACAAGATCCATGATGAGTACACCTACCGTGACAACTTCCTGCCATGGACTAAGTTCTCTTGGGCGTAGATGGATGTGGGAAAAGGTGGGAAAAAGTCTGAGTGTCCACCACAGTAATAGGTCCCCAGAAGTCGAGCATCGTAGAGATAGATTCCTATTTCCTTGCAAGTAGAGACTGGGGAGAGTATAATTTCTAGGAGCACAAACCCCTCTCATGACCATAGGACGAATTCAAGATGCAAAATCCCTCCCCTAGTTCAAACTCATGGCAGTAATATACTAGAGTATCATTTGAGCGAGAATTGTGTGGGTCAAGTGTTCAAAATGGAAGGTCCTTGAAAGACGAGGGGTTATCGTATCTAAGAGTAAAACTATGAACCTAAGAGAGAAAGAGCCTACAAAGCCAACAATGAGACTGGAGGGGGTAAAGAAGTCAGCTGGAAAGAAACCCACAATTTGCTACATCATTTGAATCCATTGCAATAAGTGTTAAACCATCCTACTTGGGAGGAGCTATCATCATTCTGTGAGGCTTCCAGTCACCTTACTACATGGAGTCGTCATCTTTGTCATTTCCTTTTGCAACCATGATGATGCCTTCTGCAACCACCACATCGATCACCCAGACTATCGACAAAGTTTCCCAACCCCCTGTAAAATCCTTGTTGTGAGCACATGATGCCAGGTGTGTGGGAGGAGGTGTTCAGTAGGGAGGCACATGCCCTTCGGTTGATCAACATAATGCCTAGGGGCATCATAGAACACCCCTTCCACCCCATTCGAGGTTTCTTTAATTTGAAGGACATGAGAGTGAGATTTGATTCACTGATGTGTGCACAGATAAGTTCAAGATCATTGCGCCGAGAGATGCTTTCTAGAGTCTAGTATGAGGGAGAAGTGTAATTTTGTGCTCAACGTGGCACCTTCATAAAATAATAAAATATAAAGTAAACAAAATTTTAATATGTGACTTACGTGCCGGGAAAATTTACTTTGTTGTTATTCACATTTTTCACCAATTAACATTGTTACTTTGTTTTTATTCAACTTCGTAATCATGTAAATTTCCTAATGTTTTGTTTTGTTTTTTAATTGAAATATAAATCAATCTCAACTCTGGATCTACCAAGAGCCGAGAGGGATCAAATCCCTTTAGGTGTAAACTTTTCTTCAAATTTTGTACCTTAAATTAAAAATGTTTGCCCCTCAAGACATGATCCCTCTTAATGCTTGGTAGATCCGGAGTTGAGATGGATCTCTACTTGTTTAATACAATCTCTCTAGGTGCAACCACACATTCGACCACTACCCATGGCTTTAGGCTAGGCCCTCATGAGAATTGAACATTTCCTGTAGTGAAAAACCCCTTGCTCTTCATCAATATATCCAACCCTTTTGAGCAAAAATAAATGATTGTTAAAAAATGTAAATTATTATTTAATTTTTTATTGAAAAATATTTAAGAATTAACTATTTTATTTATAGATATTTTATAATATAAATGGTCTATATTAAAGATTGATATTAAACGTTGTAATTTCGAACTTAATATTTCACAATTATGTTTTTAAAAAGTCAAACACTATTTAATTATATAATATAATTGGCCAACAAGTCACCAATTATGAGCTTTCTTGATTAGGATAATACATTCAATTTTATTTTATTTTTTTCAATTCAACCAATGTAATAATGGGAAATTGTTGGTTTTTTTTATAATATTGATGGTAGTGTATTCTTTGCTCCGATTAAAGGAAGGTTCGGTGAAAATTATTGGTTCTTTTTTATGGTTGGGATTGTCCCAACCATGTCTCCACTTCGTGTTTATAGAGGAATAGTAAAGTGAATGGTAGGGTAGACTCTTTGGTCATTTTTATACTCATGTCTACATCATCTTGAATAGTGGTTGGGGCATGATCATTTGTTGTACATATAAGATTAGGGATTATAAATTTATGGATATAATTATGTAACATGTTTAGATAATTCTTTATATGATGTATGATGTATTTTATAAAGTGAAGGTTAAGATATATATATATATATGACAATTAATTAGTCTTTAAGTTGGTAGGAGGTTGTGAAGGAAATGCATTCATGTTGTAACTAATCAATCATTACGTTATCAAATCTCATAACCAATGTAGAATAGCACTAAAAAATAACTATTATGTTTTACTATGTTTATTACACATACCCACACAATATATCCAACAAAAATCATAAAATTACCAAATGATATTCCACCAAAATGATATTGTTATTGAAAACTAGGCATAGTTCATACACATTCATATGAATCTTTATTTTTCAAGGTGAAAAGCTATGATCTCTTTTTTTTCCAGAAGAAAAAAGTTTTATACTATTCATTAAGTTGAATAAAAAAAACTACAATAACACCTATCCCAAGGATAGTTTGCCTTCTTCCATCTAAAAATATCTTTCAAATTAAGATATATCATGTGTCTAACAGTATGAGTTTAACTTACAATATTCAAGAATACAAAATACTATAACAACATTTCCGAATTGGACCTTTAATATCCATATATCCTATCAGTTTTAAATAAAAAAAACCAAGAAATAATAGTTCAGTAAATCCTGAGAATCCGCTCAGAATTTAGAATATTATTATGGAATTATGTCAAAATTGACCAACCCTTCACCTAATCCAATCCCATCTTGGAAAGTATGTTTGCATTTTGGTTATAGTTATGAGCAATGTGTTGGAAAGAAATGGACCGAAAAGTTCCACAAACATCATGAACATGCCTCATCCAATGTGTCAAAGTTGGAACATGGAGATGTTGTTTATCCTATAGCCACCTGATGATGGCACTAGAGTCGCCAAAGAGTTGAAGGATGAATTGATGTTCCATAATAGCCAGTGTCATCAGACCCCAACAAGCTAGTAGTTCATCACACGAGTTACTACCCCGTCCACATCCAAAACACATCTCAAAATAATAACCATGTTCAATCACCAAATAGCATCCAACACCACAAATGCCTCGTTGTTTTGCACCATTGAAGAACCCAACAAGTGCCATTACCTGAATATGTGGAAACATCATGGGCAATGATAATGTCTGTTTTCTCTTCTCAGTAAATCCCATCAAATAATATATTATGAACCTGACAGCACCTGCCAATGAAAATTGGAGATCCTCGAACATCATTCGATTTCGGAATTTGCATAATCCCCAAATGAACAATAAAGGGAAAGTAATGGTGGATCGATAATGTTTGTACCAGTGCCATAAACAGGACTCAGCCGACTCCGATTCCCAAGATCTAGAAATATGCAGTTTAGTCGTAAAAAGGTAAACCACTCTTTTCTTAGAACTTTTGGTTGTGAAGCATTTATCCATATTGATAAAGAAAATAGAACAAAGCTTCAGGCTAAATCCAAGAAATGTACCTTTATTGGATATGGGGTTGATGATTTTGGTTATTGCTTATGGGATTATGAAAATAACAAAATCATTAGGAGTAGAGATGTGGTATTCAATGAAAATGTCATGTATAAAGATCAATTGCAGGGAAAGAAACAGAAAAAAGGAAAACACATAGTACATAGTGCTTGATGAAATCAAAGAAAATGAAGTTCCAAAGGTGTTGTAAAATCAAGAACAACAGCAGGTACCTCAAACTCCTGCGAGTGTTAGAAGATCTACTAGGTTAAGTAGACCCCCTGAACGATTCTCTCCTTCACTGTATTATTTATTAATGACTGATTCTGGTGAACCAGAATGTTATGAAAAAACAATGTAGGTGGAAACTAGAAAGAAGTGGGAGCAAGGAATGAATGAGGAGAGGGACTCATTGGTAAGAAACCAGACTTAGGATTTGGTTCAATTGCATGTAGGTAAAAGAGCATTGCAGAATAAATGGGTTTACAAGTTGAAGGAAGAATATAGAGGAAAGAAGCGGTACAAGAACAAACTTGTTGTAAAGGGGTTTGTACAGAAGAAAGGTATAGTTTTTGATGAAATATTTTCTCTTGTTGTTAAAATGACTTCAATTAGAACTATTTTAAGTCTAGTGGCGATAGAATATTTGCATCTTGAACAGTTAGATGTAAAAACAAATTTTCTCAATGGAGATTTGGAGGAAGAGATTTATATGCAGCAGCCACAGGGGTATGAGGTCAAAGGGAAGGAGAATTTGGTATGCAGTTTGAAGAAGAGCTTGTATGGCCTGAAATAAGCTCCAAGGAAGTGGTATTTGAAATTTGATAGGTTTATGATATAACAAGGTTATAGTAGATGTCATTATGATCACTGTGTTTATTTAAAGAGGCTAGATGATGGAAGATATATTATCTTGTTATTGTATGTGGATGACATGCTTGTTGCAGGGTCTAACATGCAGGATATAAATGTGTTCAAAATGAAGTTAGCTAATTCATTTGAGATGAAGGATTTGGGTGCTACAAAGCAAATCCTTGGTATGAGAATTACAAGAGACAGGAAAAATCGCAAATTGGCATTGTCTCAGGGTGAGCACATACAAAAGGTGTTGGAGAGGTTCAAAATGCAGAATGCAAAACCAGTTAGTACACCTTTGGCCAACCATTTCAAACTAAGTAAGGAGATGTGTCCCAAGACATAGGAAGAGATAGATTACATGTCCAAGGTTCCCTATTCATCAGCAATTGGTAGCTTGATGTATGCCATGGTGTGCACAAGGCCAGATATTGCACATGCAATGGGAGTTGTGAGCAGATATATGAACAATCCAAGTGAAGAACATTGGAAGGAAGTGTAGTGGATTCTTAGGTATTTGAGAGGTACTACCACTCATGCATTATGTTTTGGAGGTTCAGACACTATTCTACAGGGATATGTTGATGCAAATATGGCAGGTGATAAAAATAGAAGGAGGAGCACCACAGGGTATGTGTTTACTATAGGTGGAACAACAGTAAGTTGGATTTCGAAGCTGCAAAAGGTTTTTTCACTTTCAACAATGGAAGCAGAGTATGTTGCTGCTATAGAGGCTAGTAAAGAAGTGATTTGGCTACAGAGGTTCATGGAAGAATTGGGTAAGAAGCAAGAGGATAGAAGGTTGTATAGTGATAGCCAGAGTGCCATTCATCTTGCAAAGAAATCGGCCTTCTATTCTAATACTAAACATATACAACTCAAGTACCATTTCATATGCTCTATTCTGGAAGATGAACTGTTGAAGCTGGAGAAGATACATACTAGCCAGAATCCCGCAGACATGTTGACAAAGGTAGTAACCAGAGAGAAACTGAGTTCCTACTCGGTTTCAGTTGGCCTTCTAGCATGAATGTGAAGATGAGAAATTTTCCAAGTCCAAGCTTCAGAGCATAGTCCCGCAAGTGCAGCAGCGGTGGAGTTTCTATGATCAGTCTCCAAGTAGGAGATTGTTGGTTGTGGAGCCTAATCTTCCTGATTCAAAGATGATGTTGTTTCAGCCATGTTTGTACCCCAGTTTTATATGATATATAGATGGACTGTACACTCACCCCAATGGGGGGGGTATGGGGGAGCATCGCCCCCCACGGGGGTTCAGGGGGGACCCCCTCTAAAAAAATTTGGGTTGTTTTGTTGGCCAAAAGATTACGGGCCCATGGTTTTGGATAGCCCATGGCATGGTTTTGGATAGCCCGTGGTATTTTCCCATGGTAATTCCCCTTTTAAAGGAATACATTGTAATATGGTTGTGTAATGTATTGTAGCATTGTAAAGAACTCTGATTGTGTAAGAGAGACTGTGAAAGAGTGAAGAGGAAGTTGCAGCGGATGTGTTGGAGGTTGTATCCCTTCATTTGCTGGATGGTATAATAATAAGGACTTGCAATTTCTGTGTGGATGTAACCCATCTTGGGTGAACCACGTTATATTGGTGTCTCTTTTGTAATGTATTTTATGTGATTTATATTTGCATCTTGTTTATTGTTATTGCTTTGCAATCCTGTTTTTCTAACAGTGGAAACATCCTGGGCATTGATAATGTTCGCTTTCTTTTCTCAGTAAATCCCACCACATAATAAGTGATGAACCTGGCAGCACATACCAATGAAAATTGGAGATCCTTGAACATCATTCGATTTCAGAATTTCCATAATCCCCAAATGAACAATAAAGGGAAAGTAATGGTGGATCGATAATGTTTGTACCAATGTCATAAATAGGAATCAACCGAATCCGATGCCCAGGATCCATAAATATGCAGTTTAGTCGTAATTTAGTCCCAAATCTGTAAAGTGATAATCCACCAAGCAAATAAGTGATCAGTCGTTTCAACATCCATATGGCAGAGGAAACAAATAGTTGGACCAATACCACCCCTGAAGCGAAAGTTCTCACCCGTAAGTATTATGTTATGGAGAGACAACCAAATAAAACAACTAATCTTAATCGGGATCTTTGAAAACTAGATAAGTCGATTCCACCACCTAGAATCAATACGAGCAGTAGGAGAAATGGCATAATAAGCCTCAACAATCGATATAGATCTCAGATCATTCCCAATGTTCCAACAGATTTGGTCCAATTCCCCATTAAGAAATATGACCAAATGAAAAAGTGCAGAAACATATGCATTCCAATCCAACACTTCCACACCTATAAGGAGTAAGTCAGTAGCCTTTAACCAATAATCATCCACACTACTAGAATCTGACCCAATACGAGCATGATTGAGAAAAAAAATGTTTTGCGGATGGAGTGACAACAATGTAGATGCCAACAATGTTCCTTGAAATATTGAATCAATAATGGGATCAACTGCCACCCAAACCTGAAACCCATTTCCCATAGACCATGCCAGCCACTGATTCAGAAAAGGAAAAGTTTCCAATAGTCTAGACCAAATCGGAGAACAATTACTAGTCTTTTTTCTGTATTAGTCGAATCTAATCGATGGCAGATAAACCTTTAAAATACTTGTCCTGCATGGTGATACCCCATAATCTGCAGTCTGTAATGCCATGCCAGAGATATTTGAGATTCAATGCCAAGTAAACCCAAAAAATACTGTGGATACCCCAACCACCGCAATCCTTAGGGACAGACAAGCATTCCGAAGCCGCCAGATGGATCCTTTATTTTTCCTTAGTTGACTGCCAGAGGAAATTGAAGAAGATCTTTCTGAGCCGATTCAGAATAGTATGCAGGACATTTGCTAAAGTTGGCCAATATATAGGCAAATTGGATAATACAGAGTTTAATAGAGTCAGGTGACCGCCTAAAGTAAGTTTCCTGAAAGTCCAAGATGATATCCTTTTTTCCACCTTTTGAACCAGCCAATTCCAATCAGAAACTAAATCACCAAGTTTCCTGAAAGTCCAAGATGATATCCTTTTTTCCACCTTTTGAACCAGCCAATTCCAATCAGAAACTAAATCACCATTCGACTTGATGAAATAACCAAGATAGAACAAACCACCATTCTGATCATGAATCTCCAGAGGGAGTAATTCTCTGAGATGAGTGTGGAAATATGCATCAATAAAATTAGTATAAAAGCAAGACTTGGGATAGTTGATAATCATACCAAATGCCGAAACGAATAGATCCAATAAGTACTTGAAATGCAACCACTCCCACAAACACCCAATGTCGAAAAGTAGAACATCGTCAACAAACAAAAGGTGGATCACATAGTGGTGTTGAGAAAATTTTATCCCCTTGATCAAACCATCCTCATATGCTTGAGAAATTTTCCTACTAAGGCCTTCAATCACCAACAGGAAAAGTAAAGGGGAGAGTGGGCATCTCTATCGAAGCCCCTTCGAGCTCTTGAAGAAGGAGGTTGGATAACCATTCAATAGTACTGCGAAGTTAGCCAAGGTTACACAACCCATAATCCATTGGGTCTCCAAAAAGTACAGACCCTCATTCAGGAAAATAAGTATGAGGAATGACCAATCTACCATATTATAAGCCTTCACCAAGTCGAGTTTCAGAACCAAGGAGTTCAGTCTCTTGACTTTGGTAGAATGGATGGTTTCTTGTGCCATCCCAATGGCATCAAAACTCAGTCTATGATGCAAGAATCCAAATTGTTCTTTTGAAATCCCAACTGATAAACCAACCTTTATCATGATGGCAATTGTCTTAGGTATAATTTTATATATCAAATTGCATAAGGATATCGGTCTGTAATCATGAAAAGAAGTAAAACTAGCCTTCTTAGGAATTAGTGCCAAGAAAGTGGCATTTACCTCTCCAGAGACTTTGCCACTAAGTCGTGCTTCTTCCACCAGCTTAACAAGTTCAGTCCCAAAGATGTCAAAGAATTGAAGGAAGAACTCACAAGTCCAACCATCAAGACTTGGACTTGTTCCCTTCTCCATGCCTTTAAGAATATCTCCAACCTCCAAGATGGACACATGCCGATTAATAAGTAAATAGTCCGCCTCACTAAAGATCATGGGCATAACATGAAGAATCTTAAGTTGCGCCTCCAAATTGCAAGTCCGTGGCTTGGAAAATAGCCTCGAGAAGCAACCAGTCATTGCCTCTACAATATCACACCGATTCGACAAACAGGTACTAGGATTCACTTCAATGTCCCAAATAGCCTTGAAATGCTACTGCTAAGTAGCGAAAGAATAAAAAAACATGGTATTTTTATCTCCACTCTTCAGCCAAATGGCCCTACTCTTCAAACGCCACAATTCTTCCTCCTGATTAAGAAGCAATAATTTCTCCGCCTCCAAAAGCTTGACAATCTCCAAATGTGTGTCCAATACTGAGACCTCGAAAGGAACCGAATACAGTGCCTTAAGGTTCCCTTCCACTTTTAGCAAATTGGACTGCAATGAAAGTTTTTTTCCCCTAGTCCAAGGAGAGACCACCGCTTTGAGCTACTAGAGAAATAAAGGAAATGTGTTCATGGCTGAACCAGTTCCAGAAACAGTAAATGCTAGCCACTGATGTCTAACCAGCAGAATGAATGTATCATCTTCCGACCAGATCGGGCAATCTTTGTATGGGAAAGTTGAAGATAAGTAGCCATCATCAATTTTGAGAATAATTGGTAGATGGTCAAACATATGAACCTGTTCAATCCAAGTTTTACAACTGCCCCATCGCACCAGAAGTGATTCTTGTACAAGAACACGATAAGTCTCTTTGAAAAGTTATGATATCAATAACACATTGATATAATGATGTAAATTACTTTTTTGTTTTGTTTTATCATTTAAATGCATTTTTCATGAATCATGTTTTTTTGTTTTTGTTTTTGTGTTTGTTTATAAGATGACAAATTCCATTATAATCTAGTTGTCAAAATGGCACTGGGGATAATTATAATTGGCTACCATTTACAAATGAAGTTAACTCATCATTATTATTCAAGAAAAATCATGTCACTTTAAATAACTCTTTCCTACTAAATCGCATTTGAATCTCCAAAAAACAAATTCTTAACCAATCAAATACACTTTTAGAGCTTATTCCAAGACCATATAAATCATCGGTTTTTCTTTTCCATATTGACAAAATATAAATTTTAACTTCTTCTAGCGATATTTATCATCATAATGAATGTGGCAACATCAAGATTTGCAATTATGATAAATATCAATTTGATAGTCACTGCTAGCGAAAGAGCATCCAGAACCCAAAACTACCTGCGAATTGACAACCGGGTCCATTCCATAGTCCAGAAGACGGGGAAAAACGGGGAAAGTAGGTGGGCTTATGTATGTATGTATGGATGGGGCCACCATGCACATGGGACAAAGATAAAATCAAAGAGATCACCCGATAGTGTCGGTAATGTGTTGGAAAGACAGCTGCTAATTATTTGTCGGCATCACAAATCTTTTCATGGACATCATATTAAATTGATTCTTGAACGAACGGACCATATTTTTCAGCGCTTTTGAAAGTAGGTCGCTCAAAAAACTGGACCCTCCATGGATATCGATGGGCGTGGTAGGAAACCATGGACGTGTGGAGATAAATCCACGCAAAATATGAACTCAATTCTCGGTTAAGGAACGCGCTCGCTAGGTCCAGTTGGCTCTGCCCTGCTGTGCCTTGCTGTTGCCCTTTTTTTATTGAAGCCCAAGGAATTGAATTCTAGTCTAAGCTCTGCCAATGCCCAGGGGGTTCTTGCAAACTTAATTCTGGTCTGTAAGTTATTTGTGCTGTGATCATGGCGGAAAGAGTGTACCCGTCCAACAGGCCCGGCGTCCAGAACTTGAATGGCGCATACACAAAGGGCCAAATGTATGGCGCCGCACTCCCTACCTTTCGCCCAGCGCCCCCCAAGAAACGCAGAAATCGCTGCTGCCTCTGCTTCCTCTGCCTCGTAGGGTTCCTCCTTGCCCTAATTTTGCTTGCCGGAATCGCTGCGCTTGTTTTATGGATCATCTACAGGCCTCATCAGCCCAGTTTTTCAGTAAGCACAGTGCAGATCCCCACGTTCAATGTTACCAAAGATTCCCATCTCAGCTACGAATTCGTCATGCAAATGGACGCCAGGAATCCCAACAAGAAGGTAACCTTTTATTACGATGCTTTTTCTGTCAAAGTCTCGTCGGGTGACCTAGATCTGGCAGACGGGTCCGTTCCCGGTTTCTTCCATGGGACGAAGAATACCACGGCTGTGAAGGTGGATCTGAAGAGTAAAAACCTGGCCCTTGGTGCTTCCGATGCCAAGAAACTGAAATCGGCACAGTCAAAGGGGAAAATCACCCTGGATGTGGATTTGCAGACTCGTGTGAGAGTAAAGATGGGGAAATGGAAATCCCATAAAGTCAGAGTAGATGTCAAGTGCAATGGAGTCTCTGCTGTCATTTCCAGTACCAAGAAAGCTTCTGCCGCTGCTAATTCTGACGCCAAATGCAAGATCAAGATCAAGTTTAAGGTATTTAAATGGTACTTGTGAAACTCAAATGTGTGATGAAATTGGAATTATAAGTGAAAAGAAGCCATGGCAGATCCATTTACAGGAATAAATTTGTAGAACTTAGAAGTAGTGTTATATACTGATGGATCTGTGTGAGATCTGATCTGGCTTTGGCTTTCAACAGAGACAAGCAGCATCAGAGATGATGCTGAAATTGGTGACTATTTGTATTTGTATTCTTTCTGAGAGCTTCTTGTTTGTTAATTGTGTGGGGGTGTGAAACGGTTATGGTCTGTACAGTGTCCCACCATTGTCGTTGTGAGGTCTCTGGTTCTGTAGAGAGTAAGTAAGTACCTTTTTTTTTGGCAGTTGAATGTAGAATAAATTAAATGTGCTTGTAATCATTTTTTTGTGATCTGATTTAGCTATCTATCAGACATACATTCTGTTCATGTAATAAGTAGACTATTCATTTTCATTTTATGATTGGATAATCATCTCTGCAACCATTTGTGTAGTTTTTATAGATGGCTAGTTCTGAAGCCTGTTATTCTGATATTTTAATAATTTCAATTCGGCATTCATTGCATTTACTGCTTGACCACCATAACTGCTTTAACTCTCTCATGGGTGGGATTTTCACTGTTTATTCTAATGGATTCATAATGTATATATATCAAAGCTCATTTTGCTTATATTGGCCATTTGACTGGATTTGATAAGTTCATAATGTGTATATATATCAAAGCTCTTTTTGCTTACAGTTGGCCATTTGATTGGTCGGGCTCCTTCCAATCAAGAAAGAATGAGTTAAAATTAATGTCTTATGGTTTTAATTGGTAGAAATTAGTTTAATAAGTTGAAATTAATGTTCTATAATTTTGATAGACCAGTTTAATGAGTTAAAATTAATGTTTTATGACTTTCATTGATATAAATTAGTTTAATAAGTTAAAATCAATGGCAATTTCATTTTGGAATAGATTAGTTTAACAATTAAAATTAAATTGTTGTACAATTTTCATTTTATTAGAGCATAGTTTAAAAATAAAATTAATATTTTGTGTATTTTATATTATCAAAGATTAGTATAATTTTATCATTTTGTTAAAATTAATGTAATAAATTTATTAATGTTATATTTTAGTAGTGTTATTTTTCAATCTACATATAAATAATATTAACTTTTTATCAACATTTTTTTAGTAAAATAAGTTAATATTATTGTGATCTTTTATTATATGAATTTAATTAAAAATAATTTTAATATCTCATTAATAAATTTTCAATAAATCTGCGGCAAAAGTAAATTTGGCAAATTTAATTTATGTGAACTCTGTGTACACCTTGATAAATCACTAGTGACACACACTGTATTAATAGGAAAATTTATGACATAAACACTCTCCACTAATAGGAAACTTTCTATGACCCAACACTACTAAGTGTAATGATGCGCCAAAATCCATGATGTGTTATTTGACCAATTGTTCCAAATAAGAGTTCAAATTGTAGCGTATGCATAATTTAATAAAGTTTCACATGATTGAACTAAAAAAAATATTGAAGTCTCGTGACTAATGTCAATCTCTTCGGATGGTACTTTGTATGAGATTGTTAATTTTGGATAAAACTTCCATTGAAATAAGAGCTTATAAATTTCTAACAAAGCGTGAGGCATCTTTCCAATCAATCCACCTTCTATTATCATCATGGTTCTTCTAAATAAAAAGGTTTTTCTATTTGTTTGAAATTACAAAATGTTGAAAATACATTGCTTGTGAATGAATCCAAATAGCTATACAAAACAAAAATCACATCCTTTCTTATATCCCCAAATATCCAAGAAGCCATTATTGTCATCTTACATAGGCATACCATAATAGTGATTTTCTCTACCATCAAATAGTGTATTATTGGATGAAACCAACTAGATTTTAGAATGTTCAAAATTTAAAGATTAAAGGAACATGATTTTCATTAAAGCCCTTGTTTCAGAGGAAGTTTCTAAGAAAATTACTCATAAAATATTCCATGAGAGGTTCACCAAGTAGAAGGAGATGGAGTGGAAGTTTGTCTCCCGCTACAAGTTGGTGTTTCAAGTAGGAGGAGATTGAGGGAAAGTTCGTCTCCCACTACAAGTTGGTGTTTCAAGTAAAAGGAGATTGAGTAGAAGTTCGCCTCCCACAAGAAGTTGGTGTTTCAATGTCCAGGTATTTGGTGAAATAATACATCACTTGGATTGCAGCTTTCTGTACAAGTTCTATGAAGAAACATGGACTTTCTTAGAGGTGCTACAAGTGTACAAGACTCTGAAATATGGAGAGTAGCCATTGTTCACACATAGAAAATCACACACTTGTTCATTATCTTCAAAGTTGATACACATATATAGTGATCTCTAGGTTGTTTTGAAATCCAACCTATTCTAAATCTGGGAATGGAGGTTGAGAGAATATCTCAACTATCTCCAACAAAATCTAACAAACCCAAACGAAATCTGGTTGCATTAATGGAAGCATTATCTCCAACACCTCCCTTTAATGCTTACATTACAAATCACAATACCGAAATCACAGATTACAACACATAAATTGCAATACTGAACTTTTTCTGCTTTGGTCTTCATCAACCCTTCTACCCACTTTGAAATCCCCCGGACTACGCTCTTTCTCAACCACATCTTCGATCTACCATTTGATCCATTTAAAGTACAACTGTTTCTAGCCATCGATGATGTGTTTGTAGGATCAAAGATTCTTGACTACCTCAAACAATAGTCTCGATACGAAACCATCCAATTGACATACTTCCATCTATGAAATTACCTTGAATAATAGATTTCGACAGTTATATAGGAAAGTACTCTAGGTACAGAATGTATTCACCAATCAATCTTACAAAGGGACCTTTTACACACACACACAAAGATAACTTGTAGCTATTGATCTATGAAATTACCCTGAATAATAGATTTCGACAGTTATATAGGAAAGTACTCTAGGTACAGAATGTATTCACCAATCAATCTTACAAAGGGACCTTTTACACACACACACAAAGATAACTTGTAGCTATTGATCTTGGAGCACCAAAGAACAACAAGATTTGCTAGCATATAATAGGCTATAGACATAATCACATCAATGATGTGTTCTCAAGACACCGAAGAACGTCAAGATCCACTAACTTACATTATATTACTATGTTCAATTAATTGGTTCTTCATTTGATCTCTGCATACTATAATTGAAGAATATGAACTTTGACAATCTGCACACTTAATCAAACATCAAAATTTCAACACACAAACTGCAAATCCATTACTATGAGATTGGATGCCTTTTCCTTGATCTCGCTTCTCCACTTAGAAATTGAAATTGTAGACATGGTTCAACATGGCACAAAAAACTTCACACTCTGCACACCAAATAAAACAACTAGTTTCACACAATTTAACTGTTGTTCGCTAGATTCTTATCAACAATGGATATTATGGGCATAGAGAACTTCACAATTGGCAGTAAAACCACATAACAGACAATTCATACAAAATTCTATGGACAGAGAAATAGACCTGAAGATATTGGTCCTGCTAGAGGTAATGAACTGCTTCATAATTCCAGTGCATCCACCAACCTGGGAATAACAGTAGCGGCTAGGCAATGCGGCTCGATTAATTTGACAATGGCCCAAATTCATGCGAGCTGCAAAAAATGTCTTCGACCTAGAGACATCAACAAACCATTCACAAAGAGAAAAACGCTGTCATGGTGAAATCAAGAGCCCTCATGAAAAAACATACACAACACCATGACCGACGATCTAGAGAGATGTGTCTAGCAAACTCCATCGAGGATACAAACTTCACTGCTGACCAAGCGATTCATTCAACACAGGTTTGGAATGCTTATCACAAATGGCGGATGCCCAACATTTCATATTCTATTCTCGCTTTAGTTCAAGAAACGACTTAATGGGTCAATAAAAAACAACGAGGTTGGCATTGAAGAAAACACTAGATTTCAATGTTGACAAAGGTCTCATTTAGTTTATCTCCAAATATGGAGATCTAAAGTTTTTACAAAATTCTAGTAAAAAACCTAACCATATAAATGAAGTATAATTTCTCGTACATCTTCACCCCTATCACCGACCCTTATAGGGAATGAAGACACCCCCACCATCCAGTGCCCTCATAAAAAATAAAGGTATACAATGCACATATACAATCCCCCACTACCCATGAAAAATAAAGGTATACAATGCACATATACAATCCCCCACTACCCATGCTTTGAAAGTGAAAATATATGATTATGTATCACCCATCTTCTAAAAAGATGAAAATGTGTATTTGTACACTTTTACCTAATAAATATGTGAATACAATTAAAAATATGAACTTATACACTTTAAACTAATAAAAATAAATAGTAAAACACATTTAAAAATATAAATTTAATCATTTTTAAAACATTATCAACAACATAATTTTCTTTAATTCAAATTAAAATATATAAATGCACTATCTTTTACTTCTTTAAAACACGAGTAGTAAGCATCTTCACCAAACTTAATACCGAGATCCCTTAAAACGGAAAGTAAATCTTGCAAAGTAATAAATAAATAAGGTTCATTGCATACATAATGATTCAAAGCACATGTCAAAAGTTCAGCATATACATAAAGCAAATGTGTAAAGTTCTTAGTTAATATATAATTATTCAAAGCACATGCCTGCACATGTTTTCTTCAAAAACTCTTTCACCATCTTGAAAATCGATTTCTATAATGATTTAGGAGAATATTTATATCACCCTTACTTTCCACCCATCATAATTTTCATTCTTATCCATAATTTTTAAATTGTGTAATTGTTTATATATATTTTAAAAATATCTTATAAATTAACATCTAATCATTAATATTTATATTAATATCACTTTTATTTTTCGGAGTAAGCTAAACTCTATACTATTTGCATTTTTTTAGCTAGTTTTGTTGGAATCCGATAACTTGATTGTTTACTAAAATAATCATTAATATTTATATTAATATCACTTTTATTTTTCGGAGTAAGCTAAACTCTATACTATTTGCATTTTTTTAGCCAGTTTTGTTGGAATCCGATAACTTGATTATTTACTAAAATATCGAATTTGATTGTTTACATAGCAATTTTGATTGCAAAAATGGATTCAACATCGTGGATTACCCTTGGAACACCTCGATTATACAATTCCAACAACCCAAAACTACCATCTCAACAATCCCGACAATTTTTTTGCCAAAAAACTTATCAAATATTCAATGCAAATGATATAGAGTCTAGCTTACACCTTACTTTTCATCCATCATAATTTTCCAACTTATCCATAATTTAACATATAATCATTAATATTTACATCAATATCTTTTTTTTAACAGAAACGGTTGAGTAGCTTTGATTATATAGAAAAATGAGAATTACATGGAAAAGCAGAAGGATTACTCCCAAAGGAATCCGTCACGCCTTGTTCATCCTTTACAAGCTTATAGCTGCTATAGAATTTCCCTAATCTATGAGTGGTGTAGCACCTTACAAATTGTCCAAAAAAGGATAAGCAGAAGAAGTACATATCTAAAGACTTTGCATATACAAAAAAAAGTTGTAATCTAAAATTTTCTAGAAAACAAAAAAACTGCATAACATCGCATGAATAATATATTTACATCAATATCACTCTTACTTTCCATATCATAATTTTCTAGTTTTTCAATTCTCCTATATATTTTAAAAATATCTCATAAATTAAAATCTAATTATTAATACTTACAACATAATATGTAAATGAAAAGTATATTAATAAGAATCAATGAGATAAAAATTAACTACTTAAAAAAATCAAATTTGACTAAATCCTCTACACTTCCCCACCAATGTACACCAATGTCCTATTACATGATGATCATGATCTAGATCAAGGATTCCCATGCCATGATAATCCATTTCTTATATAGATAATGTTTATTTTAAATAAGGAATTTTAGTTAAGTTAAAATTTAATAAAGTTTGAAAGACATTTATACATATTTTCATTAATAATAAAATTTGATAGAAATTTATACATATTTTTATTAAAATTGACATTTTTAACATAGTTAAAAAAAAACCTATTTTTATACCTGCTGAAGGCAAGGTAGTTATATAGTAATCAATTTGAATTTTAACTTTTAATTACTTTCAATTTTTAAAAAATATTTATATAAAGTTTTCAATAGTTTTTAAAAATATATATATTAATTTTAATGTTTAAAAATAAAAAAATAATTTTTATAATATTAAAATTTCAAATTACTCATTTGTAATTGGCTAAAAACAATGATTAAACTAATTTCCCTTGGTTTGAAGGTTAATTGTCAGAAATTAAAAAAATATTAAAATTTTAAAAATATCTAACTTGACAGGTGGATGCTACATTGAATAAAAACGTACAATTTGATTGATTGGGTCTCTTTTCTTGTCATAAATTAAATCTTGGGTACACTCACTCGCACAACTTTTTCCAAATTACAGAGATCTTCAACCAGTTATCGAGCTTGTTCGAAGAAACTTGACATTTCCACGCACAATTTATCATTTAGGCCCACTTTATGCTGAATTCTCACTAGATTAACTGTTGGCCGCTACAAATTCTGTGTCTTTTAGACAAAGCTTACAAGAATCCAAACCCCCAAAGTGCAAATTTTCTAATTTAAAGCTCTATACAGGACATTTTTGAAAATTTTAGAATCAAAATGAAATCCACAACTTGCATCGTGCTGTCTGGTTTGTTTGATTTTCTTACCATCCATAACCAAGAGTTATCATAGCTTCTAGAATCTCTATAACTCAAATTTTTTAGCAGAAATATTGTAATGAACGATGTGTCATGGAGACGAGAGCCTTAACTCAACTCAGCTACATCAATGTACTTACTGTACTTACTGCGCTGACAATCGGACATATGTTGTTTTATGTGTTAACTTTCAACAGTGACACCGTGGCACATTCAATACTGCACTAACGTGGCAATATCTGAAATTGTATTTATTAATTTAAGTTATAAAATTCACTATTAAAACTCAACTCATTAAGCTCCGTCAATTAAAAAACATTAATACAATTTAATATTTCAATATTTAAAATAAAATATTTGATCTAATCTGATATCGTTGGTGAGGCTAGGAATTTGATATCCCACACATTTATGATATATTTTTTTCCATGGTGTTAAAAATGATTACAAACATTGAGCAAAAGTTAATTGTATTATAACATTTTTAAAAATTGTATTATTATTAATTTTGTGGAATTGGAAACTTTTACCTTCCACTTTAACATTTAATAAGTTGGCAATTAAAGAAAAAAAATTGATATGATCGTTTTATTAATATTTTTTATTATTACTATATTACAAATCAAATGTTTGTTTGAGTTTTTTTTTTCCTAAGATAATTTAATATGTTTAATATAAGTTTTAAATCTTTTTAAATTATTTTATTTTTTAAATTTATTGTGAATTTTTTAATTATATATTTTAAACAAATATTTTATTATATTATATATTTAAATTTAAAATACCATAAACATTTGATAATATTAATATTACTTTTTTATATTTAAAAAAAATACTAAATTGATATATTAATATTTTTATATTTTTAGAAAATACAAAAATGTTGTATTAATATTTTTATATTTAAAAAAAATACAAAAATGTTGTATTAATATTTTTATATTTAAAAAAAATACAAAAATGTTGTATTAATATTTTTATATTTAAAAAAAATACAAAATTGTTATTTATTATGCAATTTTTTTATGAAATTTTTTAGAAGGAAACCAACAAGTGAAATTAAATGAACTATATATAATTATGTTTTAATTTTTATCTTGGAACTATATATAGTTATGAATAAAATTTATTTCTAAACTATTTTCATTTTAACTTTTATTTTTGAACTATATACAATTATTAATTAAATTATGCAGGTATAAGCAGCTTTGTTGCTATTTTTACTTGTTTATATAGAATAATGTTTATTTTGAATAAGGAATTTTATTTAGATTAAAATTTAATAGAATTTGATAGAAATTATACATATTTTCATTAATAATAGAATTTAATAGAGTTTTATACATATTTTTATTAAAAATAACATTTTTAACATAGTTTGAGAATGCAATACTATCTAAATATATGTATTTTTCTCAAATATACTTTTTTTTACAAATATATATATTTGGTTTCTTCATATTTTCATAAAAACTTTTACAAATATATATATTTGGTTTGTTCATATTTTCACAAAATTTATAATAATGTATCTCAAATTTGAAATAATATCCACTTTCAAATATTAGGAAAGAATGGATGCTCATGGGAATAATACAATTTTTTATTATATCTATTGAACCATTTACGGGGAGATGTTTTTAATAGTTTATTTGGATTTTTTGGTTCTTTATTTTGATTTAATGTATAATATTGTATATGATGTGTATTTATTGGAAAGTTTGAGTAGATTGAAGGAAAATTTCCATATATTTAAATAGATGTTTTTCAATGTTATTTTTTTATTTTTGCAAGTTATAGAACTTTGCGGTTTTGTTATAAACATTTTAGTATGAATAATGTTTATTTTATTTTGTCAATTTTAAATAGGGACTTTAATGGTATATAGTTGTTATCATTTCACTTAATGTTGGATCAAACTTCTATCTATGTTTGTGATTTTTGTTTTTTTTATGAGCTAGTACTCACCAAGTTTTGAATCCGTGACTTATCACAAGGAGTGCCTTAACAATACACCTATTCACCATCTATTCTACACCCCTTGGGCTATCCATTTTCATGCTTTTATCAATTCTTTCTCTACCAAATTACATTAATCATATATAAATATTCCATTAATATTTTCAACATACCCCTTCATGGAAAATCATTTCCTTCCTTCTAGTAATTTCTTTCAACTTCTTAAACTTATTCTTTAATATGTATAACCATGAAAGCTCTTTTCCTTACATTTTGTCATTTGATTGATTTGGATGACATATTTTGTCATTTGATTGGATTGGATTATGTATTCTTCCATTTAAAGTTCATTCTAAAGATGAAAGAAGAACAATATTGATTAATTATTTTAAATATTTATTCAAAGTTTATTTTAAAAATGATGTAAGAAAAATATTGACTAATTATCCTAAATATTTATTAATTATCTATTGATTAATTATTTTTGTGATATTGAAAGTTCATTCAAGAAAAATATTGACTAATTATTCTAAATATTGATTAATTATCTTAAATATTGATTAATTAACCCTTTGGCGAAAATGATGCATTCTTTTATTCAAAGTTCAATCGGATATAAAAGAAGAAAAATATTAATTAATTATCTTTGGTTAATTATCCTTGTGATCTTGATTATTAGCCTTAGCGCTTTGGCTAGACTTACGCACAATCCATCACAATCAATCAGCCTAAGTGAATTCAAGAGAGCCCCTCACGCCCCCACAAAACGGGCACACAAACGAATAATGTCACCAATCATATAAAGCAAAAGATGGAATCACAATTAATAAACACAACTTTTATGTCACAAATCATACAATGTAAAAGAACTTTTATGTCACAAATCATACAATGTAAAAGGTATAAGTCATACCGTCATAAACACTAACTTTTTATATTGAATGATATAAAGTTTTAATGTATCAAAACCACTATTCACATCCCATAACCACCAATAAAGTAACAATCCCTAACACTTCGCTAGAGAGCATTTTAATAAGTTGAAACTAATATCATGCCATTTCGATATTTTCATTTTGTTAGAGAGACTAGTTTAATACGTTAAAATTAATGTTATGTTATTTCTATTTTGTTGATGATTGGTATAATAAGCTGAATTTAATATATATTTGGATAAGAGATAAATTTGTAAGGGTCTAACTTTAACTTCAACGATAATGAAGAACATGAGATATTATAAGATATTGAAACCATTTTTTTAGTTTTGGAGTAAGATCTAAAATTATTTTTGATTTACTAAGAGTATGTCTTTCTTGAACATAAGGAAACACTTTAACAATCCAAGACCCAAAGGCATCTAGCAAGAGTCAATGTATCCCCCAATAAACCACCAAAGGGGTCATTTTAGGTGACATGGTTTTCTTTGAATATTGATGATGAGTAATCCCTCATTCACTAATAGCATATGGTGGTAGCTATTCATTGCAGATCGGAAAATGAGTTATCAGAGCTCTTGTCACCTTCCTGAAAAAAGAAAAAAAAATGAACCTAACACCTGACAAAATGTTAAAGTTATAATTTATGATATACGATTCATGATTCAATATATGAATCCATATAGAAACAATCTTCATATCTTATCGACACTCTTGCCACAGAGCTTGACAAGGAGGATTCCCAAAATAAATGCTCAATTGTTGTTGGCATCTTACATTGTTGATAACTGTAAATCCAAATTTAGGTAATATGAACTCTCTACCTATACTTTGGTAAATCACTAGCCATAGAAACAATATCTACCAATAAAAAAACTTTGTATGGCCGAACATTGCTAAACCTTATGATACACCAAAACACATCATGTGAATATCTCGCCGATTGTTTAAAATGAGAGATAAAAATGTATTACATGCGCAATCTAATAAAGTTTCTTACAATTAAACTAAAAGAATATTAAAGTCCTATGACCATTACCAAATGGTGCCTTGTATAAGATTATTCATTTTAGGTAGACCCTCCATTGACATAAGAACCTACAAATATCTAGTCATGCATCAAATGGTGCCTATCCATACAACAAATGGTGCCTTTGTATAAGACTATTCATTTTGGATAGACCCTCCATTGAAATAAAAGCCTACATATATCTAGCCATGCATCTATTTGAGGCCGCTAGAGGATCCTAACTACAAGAAATCATCCTCCAATCAATTCACCTTATGTTAGCATAATTTTATGAATCTTTCTAAATGGAAAGGCCTTTCTACTAAGTCTTTTTTCCTAAAATCACAATTTATGAATAAGTCCAAATAACTATGGAGGACATATCACTCTTTCTTACTCTCCAAGAAATCCAGATAACTGTTATGCACCATACTTCCAGTGTTCAAAAAATTAATGAACCCAAAATCTATGAATAAGTTTAGATAAGTATGGAAGACAAATCACTCTTTCTTACTCCCCACGAAATCTAAATAATTGTTATGCACCATACTTCTAATGTTAAAAAAAATGAAAGAACTCAAAATCTTATAATTACAGGTAAACCCAATTATATCACAAACTTCAAATTATCCACATGTATCTTATTGATAACACTACAATAAACATTAAAAACATATAATCTGAAACCAAAATATTCCTATATTTACAATTATCCAAGAGGTCAATCCCATTCTCCTACTTAAACATAAAATATAATCTGAAACCAAAATCTTCCTATATTTACAATTATCCAAGAGGCCAATTCCATTATCCTACTTAAGCATAAAATATAAGTGATAAGAGACATGATGAATTCCTTTGCTCCTATAGACTTGGCCTTTAAAACAGGTCTCAAGATATTTTCCTATTTTCCTATTTAAAATATTGTATCATTGAATGAAACCAACAAGATGTTAGAATGTTAAAAAAATTATAGAATGAAGGAACACAATTTTCTTTAAATCCATTGCTTCAATGGACGCTTATACTCTGCAGTGCCCCTCCTTTGCACTGGGTCTCATTCTGTTTGTATTTCTTATGTAAATGAGTTTAATAAAACTAAATAAATAAAATTAAAGTTTATTTTCTTCAACATCAACTATGTCTATGTTCATGTTTATGTTCATATCATAAAAAATTCTATGGATTGTAAGGTTTCAATATATATGTATATATTCATCTCTGCAAATTAAAAAAAAAATTAGGACTTTTCATTTTAATCTGTTCTTTTCACATGATATTCTGCACATATTCACATATTCAGGATATAAATAATCGACATTTTATCTAAGTTCAACTTAGTATAATCCTGGATCCGTAGATTGTAGTAGGAGTTCTATAGTATATTATGTAGATTCACTTAGCAGCCGAATGATAAATCCACCATGTCGACCAGCTATTATCTTGCTAGCCCTAGGAAATCAACGGATTTCCTAGCCCACGAGCCCACAAATCGATAATCCCGAGAGCAACTTTCTCTGTTCCAATTCCTCTGATCAATGATCATTCCCTTCTCAATTCCCCCCCAATAGAAAATCCAACCCCCTTCTAACCCATCCACTCTTACCTATATACCATTTCCTCCTCCATAAGTCTTCCGACTTACTCCACCGCTCCTATCCAATCCCTTGAAAACCCCTAGAACATTAACTCCTTTACTTGTTTGTTCCTACAAGTCACAATAAAATATTATTTTATTAATTGTCTGTTTCCCTCAACAATCCAATCTTCTTCAAGTTAATAAATTTTTTTAGGTGGGTTGACTACACATTTATTATTAATTTCTTGGCAGGTTGAATCGGTTCCTTATGAGGCGGTGGGTTAATTACCCATCCACTCACCGTCTACAGTATTAAACAAGTTAAATAAAATATTAATTTAATATTTATGTTATTGACCTTTCAAAATTCGAAGTGGTGGAACCCTTTGTTTTAAATTATAAAATCCAAATTTGGTTCTACTATCTCTCATGGCATTAATTTAATAATATAACATTTAATGAGTCTTATCTTAACTCCCTTGTTACATTTATTATTTAATATCTCTTTTTCTTTTCTTAAACAATGTTCGGTCAATCCCCTTTTCATAATTTAACAACTTACTATTTAAACAATTCAAATCATTCACTTATGATCTTTGGTAATGGTTAGACTATTATTATTATTATTAATATTAATATAATAATATTAATTAATAGTAATAATATTAATTAACAACAACAACAACAACAACAACAATTAATGATAACAATAATAATAATTATTAATTGTGAATAATAACATCAACATTTATTCGTTTAATTGATAAGTAACTCCTTATCAACATAGTACCTTTGTATTAATAAACAAAGTACCCTTAATGGGTTAATTAATCATGGCTAACAATTAAACAATACAATTCTCCGATGTTAATGTTCATCTACGACACTTCACATTGATGACACATATCTTAATTGGTTATTACCATGTTTTCATACAATGACTAATTCACTTATTTTACACATTAACAACTTAACCATTCATTACCTAAGTTGATTAATATATCCTTAACTGAGTTATAACGACATTTTATACCACTATTCAAGCGTGACAAGTATGTTGTACACGTATACTATCATACATGTCCAAGGTGTGCATGTGTGGCCAGCATATGCACAGGTCGGATATGCACTATAAACAGACACCATCCCGCCTATGCATACCTTCTAACTAGCAATAATAATCCTCCCATGTAGGAAGAGAAAGCATATATATATAATATAATTACTTTAACATTCTCAGTTATTTAACAGTTAATCCCTTTTATGATTTCATATCCTTATCTTTATGTTCTTATTAAATTAACCAATCAATACAAAGATGGGTGCCTACTACCACTAACTCGGTATCAAGGAACACCCAACCCTCAGAAGTGTTAAAATTCAATATGCTAAGACAGAAAATAGCAGCATTACATTCCATTTCACAATAATAGCATATACAGGATCACTGAAGAAACAACAAGCATAGCATAAACACAAGAGACAGAGATTTATCCTGGGAAACCCTCATGGGGTAGAAAACCCAGCAAAGCTTCCTCAATATAGATGACCAACAATATACAAAGATGCAAACCCTGAGCATAAGCTCCTTCTCCTCCATAGCAGACCTCTCCTCCACAAATGCGCCTTTCTCAAGTGAGTGAGTGTGTATAATGAGGAACACACCTCCTCTATTTATACACTACTCTGATATGTATTTTACACAAGTACACGTAGGCTCGTATTTAACCAATAGGTTAAATACCCCACTACAACTAACTGGGCCGACCCCTCTTAGGGAAGTCTAATAACCCGAGTTACCACATTCCGATGGAGGAATAAACATCTCCGGATATACAATAAGATCTTCACGGAGGAATGAAACATCTCCGGAATAATAAAGTACAAATATAATATTCTTTGAAGTTACAATATCTCAACACTCCCCCTTAACGAGAAGGATATTATAACAACATCTGCACGAGCAAGGAGTCATCAACATCATACATGATACATCTATAAATCATTGGAAGCTTTCTTCAATTTGTCTTCATCAGTAACTCAAACAGTTACTGGTACATCAATGTCAACATCAATATCAGCATTACGATCATCAGCATCGTAATCACACGATCAACAGCATCATCATCACACTATCAACAGCAGCACGATCAGCATCGTCATCATACGATCATCAGCATCGTCATCACACGATCATCAGCATCGTCATCACACGATCATCAGCATCGTCATCACACGATCATCAGCATCGTCATCATACGATCATCAACATCGTCATCACACGATCAGCAGCATCGTCATCACACGATCAGCAGCATCGTCATCACACGATCAGCAGCATCGTCATCACACGATCAGCAGCATCGTCATCACACGATCAGCAGCATCGTCATCACACGATCAGCAGCATCGTCATCACACGATCAGCAGCATCGTCATCACACGATCAGCAGCATCGTCATCACACGATCAGCAGCATCGTCATCACACGATCAGCAGCATCATCATCACACGATCAGCAGCATCGTCATCACACGATCAGCAGCATCGTCATCACACGATCAGCAGCATCGTCATCATATGATCAGCAGCATCGTCATCACACGATCAGCAGCATCGTCATCACATGATCAGCAGCATCGTCATCACACGATCAGCAGCATCGTCATCACACGATCAGCAGCATCGTCATCACACGATCAGCAGCATCGTCATCACACGATCAGCAGCATCGTCATCATATGATCAGCAGCATCGTCATCACACGATCAGCAGCATCATCATCACACGATCAGCAGCATCGTCATCACACGATCATATTTAAGACTATCCCTCCTGGATTTGCTGTCTAAGGATGATTAGTCCAACCACAATCATATTTAAGACTATCCCTCCTGGATTTGCTGTCTAAGGATGATTAGTCCAATCACAATCATATTTAAGACTATCCCTCCTGGATTTGCTGTCTAAGGATGATTAGTCCAATCACAATCATATTTAAGACTATCCCTCCTGGATTTGCTGTCTAAGGATGATTAGTCCAACAATTCATTTAGGACGATCCTTCCTTTCGGAATTACTGGATTTACTGTCCAAGGATGATTTAATCCCACAATTCATTTAGGACGATCCTTCCTTTCGGAATTACTGGATTTACTGTCCAAGGATGATTTAATCCCACAATTCATTTAGGACGATCCTTCCTTTTGGAATTACTGGATTTACTGTCCAAGGATGATTTAATCCCACAATTCATTTAGGACGATCCTTCCTTTCGGAATTACTGGATTTACTGTCCAAGGATGATTTAATCCCACAATTCATTTAGGACGATCCTTCCTTTCGGAATTACTGGATTTACTGTCCAAGGATGATTTAATCCCACAATTCATTTAGGACGATCCTTCCTTTCGGAATTACTGGATTTACTGTCCAAGGATGATTTAATCCCACAATTCATTTAGGACGATCCTTCCTTTCGGAATTACTGGATTTACTGTCCAAGGATGATTTAATCCCACCACAATTCATTTAGGACTATCCTTCCTTTCAGAATTACTGGATTTACTGTCCAAGGATGATTTAATCCAACCACAATTCATTTAGGACTATCCTTCCTTTCGGAATTACTGGATTTACTGTCCAAGGATGATTTAATCCACTCAATTCATTCTCGAAGACCTTACGTCTACGGCTCTCTTTAGGACTGACAGTCCAGGGATGATCCAATCCCCTCAAGTCCATCAAGGACTTCATTCTCGGAGACCTTGCGTCTACGGCTCTCTTTAGGACTGACAGTCCAGGGATGATCCAATCCCCTCAAGTCCATCAAGGACTTCATTCTCGGAGACCTTGCGTCTACGGCTCTCTTTAGGACTGACAGTCCAGGGATGATCCAATCCCCTCAAGTCCATCAAGGACTTCATTCTCGGAGACCTTACGTCTACGGTTCTCTTTAGGACTGACAGTCCAGGGATGATCCAATCCCCTCAAGTCCATCAAGGACTTCATTCTCGGAGACCTTGCGTCTACGGCTCTCTTTAGGACTGACAGTCCAGGGATGATCCAATCCCCTCAAGTCCATCAAGGACTTCATTCTCGGAGACCTTACGTCTACGGCTCTCTTTAGGACTGAAAGTCCAGGGATGATCCAATCCCCTCAACTGTCCACTAAGGACTTCATTCTCGGAGACCTTACGTCTACGGTTCTCTTTAGGACTGAAAGTCCAGGGATGATCCAATCCTCTCAACTGCATTCTTATCCATACAGGTACAATCATGTATCACATCAAACCATGTACACATCACATCAAAACATCAAAACATGTATACATCACTAATCAGAACATGTACACATCACATCAAAACATGTGTACATCAAAACATGTATACATCACTAATCAAAACATGTACACATCACATCAAAACATGTGTACATCAAAACATGTATACATCACTAATCAAAACATGTACACATCACATCAAAACATGCATACATCAAAACTAGCATGTATTCTTACTAATACATCTAACATCAAAAGCATGTATAAGTAAAACTAAATATTCTAAGTAAGAGAGTCCTAAATCTAAATATTTCTAAGTAACTGGGTGTAGAGAACAGGTTACCTCATCATCGACCTTGTTGTTCGATGAGACAATCTCATCAGTAGTGACTGTACTACTCCCCCTTTCGAGGAGGGTCCTTTTGAACTACACCAAGCTTGTCTCGGAAGTATTCAAACTTCACTCGAGACGGAGGTTTGGTTGATAACTTCTTCACTTGACGTAGAGGCTTGGTTAGTACAACGGTAACCTGTTATAAATTCAAACTTTTAGAGTTCCTTTCTGTGTCATATCTTGTTAGTTCCCTATGTTCTTTGACTTATCATGGAACACTAGATTCTATGTCATCTTGATACAACTCTAAATATCACATAGGATCTCAGTTGGTTCTATCTCTAAGTCAAACAATCCTAAAGCCAAACTTCTTCACAACTAGCAGAGCAGGAAGCCATATATTCCGCTTGTGCTGAGAGCCACACTAGACTGCTTCCAGCTAAACCACGAGATCATGGCTAATCCCAGACAATAACATCCTCTCGATGTGTTCTTCTTGTCTGATACACTTCCTGCCCAAACAGAATCTGAATAGCCATCTGAAGTCATGATCTTCAAGATAGCATAGATCAAATTCTATCGTGTCCTTTATGTGCCTCATCACATACTTTGCAACTATCAGGTAAACACATCTAGTTTCCACTAGATACTAACTCAATGTGTTCATAACAAAGCATAAATCTAACCTAGTATATGTTAGATATATCAAAGACCCAATAAATTGACTGTACAGAGTTATATCCACTAACTCTGATGAGTTATCCCCTAACAGCTTCAAGTTGGAATCCATAAGAGTGGCCATTCCAACACCTCAAGTCATATTTCTCATCATACTTTCCCTGGTTGAGAAATATTCCTTCTGAGCCTTGCCATACTTCCAGACCTAGGAAGTAAAGCATCAAATTGAGATCTTTCATTTTTCATTTCTGCATTGAAAGATCTTCTGCATATCTATCTGTGCCATCTCTCGTTAGATGGGTCTAATGAGCCTCAATATGAACTCTGTGGTGAGTTCCTTCTTGCATCCATGTCATATGTGTATCATATTCAACCTTGTAGCAAAGGTTGAGATCCACATCACCCATGGTGATCATTAAGCTTATCAAATTATTATCGATCCTAGGTACCTATACAGAACCTGATTCATACTTCTTCTTTAATTACACCATACTTGGAGCAAACATCTTGTCGTGATTCTCTTCCCCTTTCTAAGAGAATCTTCTAGCCATGAGCCTTCTATATTTTGTTTGATTTGTAAATCTTCTTGTTTGAACATCCACCACTTTTTACGGTGTCCATCATTCTTCATGACCTTTCCTACAAATCAAAATTAAGTACATGATTAGTAATACTTCATAATCATCAAAAGATAACCCATTATGCATACAGATATCATTTACATAGTGATGCAACTATTTTGACCAAAACTTTGGCACAACACTTTCCCATATCCTGTATGCATACAGTGGCTATCTAGATGCCTTCCATCTCTACCAGAACATACTATCGAGAGTGTGCACAACTCTCAGCATGTCAGCAAAGAGGTTTCATTCTAGACAAGCAACAATGGAATGTTTGTCCAAACATATGCACATTAGTTGTATACTGTTCAATGCTCTATGAATGTTTACACTCAGCATTATATATTCTAGGAATACAAATATGCATGCAGGCAATATCATTACTATTTCAAATAGCAACTCAAATAATTATCTTTTATGTTTGTGTGGCTGCCTCCCGCTTGATCTTCTGTATGTCTTTTGAACTTCTATTCATTCTGTACCACTGTGCATGCTCAAGAGTCATCCTCATGATCTCATACACAAACATACACTCATTAGTTTATTCTAAATGCTATCAAAACATTATAGTACTAAATAATCTTGAAAATGTATAGTCATGATTATAGTTAATAAACATTAGTATTCAAGATTTCAGGGAAGTCTTCTTTTACTCATGCATATCATTGATAAAAGATATAATATGCATAATCCCTTGATTACTAACTTTATGAATAAGCATAACCAATCATTCCAAGTATACTTATATAAGGGATCCTAACACAAGGTAAGATTCATGGGAAACATACCTGGATTAGTATACCTACTTGGTTATGTACAACATACCTAAACAACCTCTTCAATGATTTAGAGATCCTGAGCTAGAACCTGCATGTCTCATAGGTCAAGCATAATATGACAAAGTCATACATACCTCGTAAGTAGAACAAAGATTATGGATGAGTCTTTGTCTTCATGTTTTCATGGTCATGGAGCCTGATTTGTCTTTTGTGATGTACCTGTATCTTGTTAGCAGACAACATCAACCTCACACAACACCATAATGCATTAGTACAATCATAAGTGTCAACACCCTAGCCAATGAATATCTTCTATCATGCATTCATAATTTTGTTAAGGTGATACAACAAATCTAAAATCAAGATTGTACTAACTGTAATAACATGAAGACAAACATACCATAAACTTAATCATGAACAAATCTCAAAACATACCTCGATGAGTCATACCTATCGAGATCGCTTGTAATCTCCTTATGTAAAGCCTTAGCCTCTTCTTCCTCTGAAATAGGAACTCCTTCACTTATGCAGGTGACCAATCCATCTTCTTCTAGGATTAACCCTATCCACTTGATTTGCAAGAACTGGACCTGGAGTCCTCAATTTTGCCTTTGAATCTTTCGGATTCACTGGACGTGACCCTGAACTGGGGTTTGATGAAGCCCACTCTTTTGCCCCATCAAAAATTTTGATCCAAAGCTCTAAGCTTCTATTATTCTGAGGAGCTTCCAGCCGTGGTCACAGATTTCAAAAATTCCCATTTTTACAGAAGCCCTAATTTTCCGCTTTTCTGATCAAAGTCCCGAACTAGGGTCTAATCAAGCCCGGTCTTCTGCCCAACCAAAAATTCTGATCTTGGTCTCTAAATTTCTATTTTGATGAGTAGCATCCAGCCGTGGTCTCCGATTACAAAAATTCCAACTTTCTTCAAAGCCCTAAATTCCGGAAGCCATGAATGAAGGTACCAAAAATAATTCTGTTTTGACAGAAATATGTACCTGATTGTTTCTGGTGTAAATCCGAAATTTTTGATCCACAGGGTCTGAAAAAGTTTTCTGAGATAGCCTGACCTGTTAGCTTTCCATCCTGACAGGTCTGACCTCAATTGGATTTTCTGAGAGAGAGTTATGCCAAGTGTCGCAATGTGACCTGTTTATGGGATAATACAGGAGAGCACACTTGTACGGAGTGCCACGTGTCACTGGTTCCACTTCGGCCTCTGAAAAAGTTTTCTGAGATAGTGCAGACTGTGTACTACCTGTCACTTTTTACGAAATTTCATTTGGAGCTTCCTATCCCAAGATATGACCTTTTTCCCAAGGTCACCTGATTTTGACTCAGATCTGGAAGAGGCAGAAACCCTATATTGTACAGATCATAAATCACAAAGTACAACGAATTAGAGGTTTTCCTTTGGACACAAGGTACCTGGAGATGTTAGCTTCGTCCTGTAACAATTTCAGATCCGAAAACTTCTCCAAAACGGATTTATAGCGAAAGTGCTACGATGACTGGTTTTTGCTATGTAAAACCCTAACCTTCAAATTGTCGTAAGTAAAGCAAGTGTCTTTAGTGCCATACCTTGTCTTCCTTCAGGTTAGCTCTGATACCATGTTAAAATTCAATATGCTAAGACAGAAAATAGAAGCATTACATTCCATTTCACAATAATAGCATATACAGGATCACTGAAGAAACAACAAGCATAGCATAAACACAAGAGACAGAGATTTATCCTGGGAAACCCTCATGGGGTAGAAAACCCAGCAAAGCTTCCTCAATATAGATGACCAACAATATACAAAGATGCAAACCCTGAGCATAAGCTCCTTCTCCTCCATAGCAGACCTCTCCTCCACAAATGCGCCTTTCTCAAGTGAGTGAGTGTGTATAATGAGGAACACACCTCCTCTATTTATACACTACTCTGATATGTATTTTACACAAGTACACGTAGGCTCGTATTTAACCAATAGGTTAAATACCCCACTACAACTAACTGGGACGACCCCTCTTAGGGAAGTCTAATAACCCGAGTTACCACATTCCGATGGAGGAATAAACATCTCCGGATATACAATAAGATCTTCACGGAGGAATGAAACATCTCCGGAATAATAAAGTACAAATATAATATTCTTTGAAGTTACAATATCTCAACAAGAAGCACTAGCAAACACATCTTCCCATCCTAACCTACATCTGCATCCTCCCTATCCTTCATCTTCTGGTAAATAAGTGGATGTCGGCTTTACTAACCTAACCACATATAAACCTGAGAGCGATAGTGTCGGATGGACAATAGACCTTACCTATCCTAGCAAGCATCCGACCATCGTCATCACAACAACATGGGGAGCATGTCTCAGCATGACCCTCCCATGATCTCGAGTATCATATAAACATAGGGTGGGAAATACATCCATCCCTCTCAACATACTGGGTCTATACCCTTATCATACCATACTCTGTTGCTATCAATATTATCGGACTGTGTCATCGTATCGTCACTTTTGGTTGCTAAGGTTTACTGCATAACAAGTTCTTATTCCACATATCATATCAAGTGCCCAACTATCACATAGTCCCCATGTCCTGTGGGTTAGTATTTCACAAAACACACATTTATAACAAGCATTTACACTCAATCATCAATTGATCCACATCATCACCAATACCATCTTCATTTCACGCAACAATTTAATTCATCACAGGTACACATGACATATAATAGTTCAGTCGATCACATCATAAGATGGTATCCACATACCACATCATATATTTCACATTTTATCAATGAAAACATTTAAACATATACTGCCATCATAAAAGAAAGGAATTTAATGATAATCACAACCTAGTAACTGCATAAACATAGTAACATAATAATCATAGTACCAACATAAACATAGTAACATCACAATCATAAAGTCAGCATAAATATAGTGATGCAAGAACATCGAGGCCTAGGAAAAGTAGTCAAAGATGATCGACATGAGAAGTCGACCACAGGGATTGACGATGACCACTGGTGCGAAAGGAAGATTGGCTATCGAAGTCAAGAAGTTGAGGAGAAGTTGTCGAGGTGCGTTCAAACTGTCTCCTGATGATGATCCCAGAGTAGGGATCGAAACGTCGAGCTTCAAATTTGTCCAATGCAGCTCCTCCTCACTCTAAACTATTCCTGCATAATGACTGTCTTCAAACAAAAGGAGAAAGTTCGAGAGTCGACATGTCTAAGGTCGACAGACGATAGGGTTGCAGCGAAGGTGTCGAGTGTTGACAGGTTGTTGAATTGCGACATCAACGGATTGAGGTGGAAGCCAAGCATGGAGGAAGGGGTGGACTGGAAAGCCATAGAAGCAAAGTGAAGCCGATGGATAAAGTTGAAGGATGATGAAATATAGTAAGGTTGAGGCCAGTGATGGGACCGACTACTGTAGCAGAGTCAGATAAGCTCAGAAGTCAAGGAAAAGTACTTGGTAGCCATTTGAGGTTGCTAAGGAAGTTATGAGAAATTAAGAAGGTGGTTGGGATCAGGACAGATGTCACCACGAGTAGAGGTTGTGCTGCATGACCAAAGGGCATTGACAACTGTAGGTATGCGGGATCTGGAGGATTCGACAAACAAAGGAAGAGTGTCTCGGGGAACGAAGTGGACCTCGGGATGAGAAGCAGCAACAACAAGGTAGAAGATTAGTGCGCAGGAACAGGAGAAGGCAGTTGGAGTTCCAGCTACGAGCAGAGCTCTTTCATCCATATCTCAGTGAGCGCTTGCATTTAGAAGAGGCCGTGAGAGGGAGAGGATCGCACACAAAGATAACACACATTTACTTCTATATATTGTATCAGGATGAGGTCGACTAGTTAGCTGTTTACATTTCTTTACATTCCGCATTGTAATCGTTAATTTGATTGAAGTAATAGAAGCTAGTTTCTGGCATCCTGTTTACACCAAGTTTGTGTGAGCGTCGTGTGTGTCATGTGTTATTTTTAAGCAAGAAGGTCCCGCGACCTACCCTGTGCCAGTTGATATCAGATCTAGAAAGAGCCGATAATATCAGAGCCCGAAAGCAAAGTACGGTTGAGTTCAAGCATCTTGTGAGCAAGAGAGCGCCTGTTGGTATCACTGAATCCAGTGTTGAGTGTGTAGAACAGCTCCAGCTGTGGTTGGGTAGAGTTGTGTATGACTTGTGAAATTCTGGTTGCGATTGGACGAGTGGGAGTTTCAGCTGCGGTTGAAAATGGCTCATAGAGGTGTTAATGTCCGAGGAGTTGGATGAAGAGTGCGTGGCACAGCAGTCATAGTTGATCATGAAATGTTAGACGAGTGCATGCGAACAATGCGAAGTTTGACTAGTGAAGTCGCAGCGATCAAAGAAAGCCAAAGGAGTGGATGCGTTCCTAATGCGTTAGACCACAACGATGAGGAAGTCAAAGAGGTGGAAGCACGGGAAGAAGCAGGAGAAGAACCATAATACAAACTCATCAAGCTTCTGTCGGAGATGAGAGGTCGGAAAAAGATGGATATACGTACCTGCTTAGGAAGTCTGGATCTAGAAGACTTGATAGACTGGTTCAAAGAAATGGAGAAAGAATTCGACATAGAGCAGATCGAGGATCCTAAAAGGGTTAAGACTACATGTCTGAGGTTGAAGGGTCATGCCTCATTGTGGTGGGACAATGTGCAGGCTGATAGAGTCAAGAAAGGAAAGGATAAAATCAAGCCTTGGGACAAGATGGTCTCCAAACTGAAAGGCAAGTTCTTTCCAGGTGACTATGTGATTTCCTTGTTTTGGAAGTTGAAAAACTTTCGACAAAAAGAGATGACTGTGAAAGAGTACACGGAAGAGTTCTATAGATTTTCGATAAGGTCGGGACAAACCGACGAAGGAGAATAAGCTGCCGCGAGATATGTGAACAACTGGAAGTATGCCATACAGGATGAGTTGAGCCTGTTAAGGTTCAGAGCGGTCGGTGAAGCCTACCAGTTAGCTCTGAAGGCAGAAGAGAAATTGTTGAGGAAAGCCACATCGACCAGAGGAAGGATGATTGGTCAGGGTGCAAAGACTATTTTCGCGAAAGGCCAAAGTAGCGGAACTAGGAGAGAAGCCGTCGAAGACAACCGACGTGCGGAAGGGACATCAAATAAAGATAAAGTGCAAGAAAACTGACGCGATGGTTAAGAGACTCACGGTCGAGGTGCGTATCGTCGAAGTATATATAGTTTATTCTATTATGGTCTAATTCCAAACAGTAATAAATACCGGGACTTATTAATATTTGATTCACCATGATTATGTAAATTCCATTTACTACAAATGTTCCATGGGAATTCATTAAAGGAATATTTTTGAGAAATACAGTTTGTTTATGTATCTTCCTATCGCTTCCAAAAGCGAAAGGCTAGGGGGATAAACGACCTATAGTGATCCATGGATCTCCGAAGATAACAACGCTTTACCATTTCACTTGGGTGAGATAGGGGAGAGCCTGTGGGAAGATACAGTTGGATTGATGGATAGACTGTAGGACTTTAACTCCCTTCCTTCTGGTAGTTTAATTGAGGTAAGGATGCCCCCATCTTTAGCTATTAGTGGGAGGCCGCTAACTGCTGGGCAGTGTCAGAACAATTCATCTAGCAACTATCTATACCCAGTACCATTTTACTCCTAAGCAGCAAGCAATTGATTCTTTTGAGTTTGAAAAAGTAGTTTAGGTTTATTCAGTTAAATAAACTTGCCCCATAACAACAATAGATTGGATTCTCTTTGTTCATAGCAAGGACCTAGATATTGTGATATAATATGTTAAAATGTATAAATTCTAGTCCAATTGATCCAATTGAAACGTCTCTATGCCAGTATCACCAATCAGGTCCTTTAGTTGTTGTTGTTGAACCCATTGATCCAGTTCTTTATCCAGTGCCTGTTGACTGAGTGAAATAAGTACATACGTAGAAGTAGAGCTAATACCACCACTAATAGCGAAGGCATAGATGGTATCAGGACCCCCCGTTTACTAGGGTTTCCCTTTCTTTATTAGCAGAGATCCTAGAATGGGAATGACCATTGGAATTGGGATTGGTTCATGAGAATTTATCTCTTTATACCAAACAGAATAATAGCGACTATAGAAGCCAACCGGGAATACGAAAGTAGGCAGGAAACACTGCTCGACATGGATTGAACGTAAACAATCGATTTTGTTTGACAGAAATATCCTACAAAATAGTCGTCCGTTATTGGACAATTAGATCTACTAGATACACTCTCATTGTATAATGTTCTCTATCCAGAGCCATTTGGATCGACGATTCATAAAAAATTGTATTGAATTCCATCCTATTGAAGTTGAGGGAATAGCCAACTTTTTTATCCTTTGGTTCCCAAACTCTTATGAACTAGCTATCCATTGTCACGTCCCCACCTATGGATCCAACTCCGGTAAGGAAACATGATGCCAATCTACCGGGCTTTCACAAAACTCAGCCCATTCATTAGATTCATAGCCATAAAATTAATGTGCGTAGATGCAAATTAAACATATATGCACAGGGGAATAAGAACATCACCCACACACATCTTTCATATGCATTCAACATATCAATAATAAACATCAAATTTAAACATTTTGCAGAAGTAAATGCACATAGAAAAACACTTATCTTCATTGTGCAATTGTCCCAAACAACTAGCTATGTCGCTGCAACATTCCACCCAACCGTAGGCCAGTTGTGTTCATTAATTCTCTCAACACAACTGCCACCCCCGATCTGGGCATGATTCTTACAAGGAAAGGGGAAATTCAAGCTCATACACAACCAAAGCAATAGACACCCATCTCAACCGCAACACTCTTTTACACACAACAACTCAAACTGGGCACGGATACACTCTTTCAGCAGTGGGATTTCACAATAAGATGGCCATGGTCTTTCCCAAGTCGTGGGCACACCAAAAATGAAATGGAAATTTGGGAATCAACCCTGGGAGAGAAAAATCATTTTTAGAAAACGTTCTGGGCATCAAGGGACAAAAACGGACTTCATAAACCCCAAAATCGTGGCTCCCTTCCTCCCAGCCATTGTGCAATACAAAAATGAGTTCCCAGGCATGGAAAATGCAGGAAAATGGTGAAAAACGTGATGGGTAAAGTCCAGCTAGCTCAGACTGCGTGAGAGGGCAAAGGCCATGGGTTTTCCCCAAATTGTGGCTCACCAAACGAACTGTAAAAAGGGAAAATTGTCCCCAGGGAGAAACCCAATTTCTTCCACAGGTTACGGGTGTTTCCAATGGCCAAAACAGATCCATTGGAACCCCAAATCGAATTCCATCTTTCCCCAGCAGTTCTGCAACACAAAAACACCCTCTTCCTAGCTAGAGAACAAAGAAAAACCAGGAAAACATGGTTGGAAAACGCCCAGGCAACTCCAAAATCGTGAGAGAGGAAAAACTGGTTGATGGGTAATGGCTTGGGAGGCAAATTCATGGCTCTTTTCTTGCCAAGGAAGCCAAACACGTTTTTCCATGAAGGGTGGTTTCCCATACTCGAATTTTGGATAGCCATACCTCTCATTCCCCAAGGCATTAACTACCTCAACCAACTTTTGGGAGAAATGAATGATTGGGTACAAAAACAACATGGGTAGTTGAGAGTTTGATGGGTTATCTCATTAACACTTGGCTTGACTTGATTCGCTCAAGGGTTTGAATGTTTTCCCTCCCAATTCCTTGTAAAATCATGCCCCCATCTCTTGTTGCATTGCATAGCTAGTTGTGGATATTTTATTAAAATGCATACTTACATAATATTCGCAGATCAGCTATGGTTTGTTATAAATGTTGAGGAGTCGGACATAAGGCATATGAATTCCCAAAGAACCTACATGCTACAGAGGAGTTGAAACCTAGACATCAAATCGATGAGAAAGCCTATGAGAGGGAGGAATCGACATTCGATAATAGTGAAGATGGGAAAAGAAAAGGTCTAAACATGAAGACCAGGAGGACGTTGGTTCAGGAGGACCGACGCAACGAGAAAGATCCGGCACACCGAAAGGCTATCTTTTGAACCAGAGTGCTAATTGGTGAGTGGTATTGCAAGACCATAGTTGATGGTGGCAGTACATAAAATCTTGTGTTGGCGGAGGTCATCGACAAGTTGGGTTTGATATGTAGAGAACACTCACACCCATACAAGATATCTTGGCTGCAGAAAGGACATCATGTCAAGGTAACCAGATAGCGCTTGATTAAATCCAAGGCCAAGAAAATTGAAGACAACGTATTGTGAGACGTAATCCCAATGGACGCATGTCATCTATTGTTAGGGAGACCATGGAAGTATTATCGAAATATGATCTATGATGATCGGGCCAACATAGTCACAATATGGAAAAATGGCACGTGGAGAACTCTGAAGCTGAAGTAGGAGGACCAAGCCGACTGCAAGTAGGGCGAGGGAAGCTATTGGGAGAAGCGAGTGTTGATGTGTTTAGCCAAGGAATACCTCACAGAGGAGGAGAAGCAGTTGGGATGTTTCACCATCATTCTGAAAGGGCCATGTGTCGAGAGGTAAAAAATGGAGAGAATTCTAGTTGAATTCAAAAAGATGCTCGACGAGTTCAGGAGCATAGTAGTCGATGAAGCGCCGACGGGATTGCCACCGACAAGAAGCATATCCCATCAGATTGGCTTGATCCTAGGATCGAGCTTTCCAAACAAGGCACCACATAGAATGACTCCGACAGAGGGTCAGGAACTCAATGGATAGGTCCAGGAGTTGTTGGACAGAGCATTGGTTAGAGAGAGTTTGAGTCCGTGCGCGGTACCAACAGTATTAGCATCGAAGAAGGGTGGAGAATGGAGGATGTGTACAGAATCCAGAGTTATCAACAAGATCACGATCAAGTATCAGTTTCCATTTCCGAGAATAGATGACTTGATGGATTGCTTGAGTGGAGTGAAGTACTTCACAAATATTGACCTGAAGAGTGGTTATCACTAGATTCGGGTTAGAGAAGGAGATGAATGGAAGACAACATTCAAGACGAAGGAAGGGTTGTATCAGTCGTTAGTCATGCTGTTCGGATTGACTAATGCACCTAGTACATTCATGCGGTTGATGAATGAGGTACTCAATCCATTCTTGGGAAAGTTAGTCGTAGTATACCTAGACGACATCCTGATATTTAGTCAAACCAAGGTTGAACACTTGGAGCACATTCGACAAGTATTGCAAAAGTTGCAGTAAGAGAAGCTGATGGTGAACCTGCAAAAGTGTCTTTTCATGAAGGAAGAACTGGTATACTTGGGATTCATAATCTCGGGTAAAGGGTTAGTGATGGACCCACAGAAGGTGAAGAAATATTAGATTGGACAGAACCGACAAGTGCGACTAGAGTGAGGAGTTTCCATGGACTTTTTAGTTTCTACAAGAATTTCATGAGAGGATTCAGTCGGATATGTGCCCCATTGACAAAGTGCATGAAGAAAGGGGAGTTTAAGTGGATGGAAGCTTCCCAGAGAGCTTTTGACAAGTTGAAGGAAAAGGTCACTGAGAGCCTAGTGTTATGGCTCCCAGATTTTGAAAAAATTTTCCAAGTCGATTGCGACGCGAGTGGAATGGAAATTGGAGTAGTGTTGAGCTAAGAGGGCCGACCAATGGCATTCTTTAACCAGAAGTTGGATAATTCAAAGTGGAAATATTTGGTCTATGACCAGGAGTTATATGCTATTGTCCAAGCATTTAAGAAGTGGAGTCATTATTTGTTTCCCAAGGAATTTTTGTTGTGCATAGATCACCAAGCATTGAGGTACTTGAACACTCAGTCGAAGTTGAATCAGCGGCACATGAAGTGGGTAGAATTCCTACAGGGATATACCTTCATGTTGTAACATAAGTCAGGCAAGTTGAATAAGTTTTTCGACACGTTGAGTTTAAGATTTTCATTGTTGAACACAATGATAGTTCATGCAATATGAATAGAGTCAGTAAAGATAGAGTATGCGATCGACGAGGATTTTGCAAAATCATGGAAGGAGAGTTGAGAGCCATTGAATGTCGACATAATGCCATACTTGGATTATTTCATCTAAGAGAGATACTTGTTCAGGGGACAACAGTTGTGTATTCCCAGAGGATCTGTAAGAGAGAACCTAATACGAGAGCTGCATAGCGGTGTATTAACAGGTCATTTTGGCATCGACAAGACCAAGGCATTGGTCGAAGAAAAGTATTATTGTCCAGGAATGACGACAAATATCGGTAAGTGGGTACGACAGTGTCAAGTTTGCTAGTTGCAAAAAGGAAGAAGTCAGAATACGGGGTTGTATACACCATTACTAGTGCCGAATACCCCATGGGAGCACCTGAGCATGGATTTGTGCTAGGATTTCCGAAGATGTAGCAAGGTAATGACTCAATCTTTGTTGTAGTCAAATTTTTTTCAAATATGACACACTTTATTCCATGTCGGAAGACAAGTGATGCCACAAGCATTGCTATACTATTCTTTAAGGAGATAGTCAGATTGCATGGGTTTCCAAAGAGTATAACGTCGGACAGAGATACCAAGTTTATGGGGCATTTCTGGAGAACCCTATGGAAGAAACTAGACATGAGGTTGCAGTTTAGCTCGGCATATCATCCGCATATAGATGGACAAACCAAGGTGGTGAATAGACGTTTCGGAAACCTTTTGAGATGTTTGAAGGCCGACAACCCCAAGCAGTGGGAGAATGTGTTGGTGCAAGCAGAGTTCGCGTACAACAATTCTATGAATCGGTCAACAGGTTTGAGCCCATTCTAGATTGTTCAAGGAAGAATACCACATGGAGTGTTAGATTTGGTTGGGATACCAACATAAATAAGGAAAAGCATAGATGCAGAATCATTCACAGAGCACATGAATGAAGTGCATGAAGATGAATGAAAGCACATAGAAAAGAGCAACACAGCATACAAGTTGAGTGTTAAATTTTAGAATTTACTTCAATCTGATCTAGGATCTTAACTGAGAGAACAACATGTACAAGAAATCTACAGCATATCAATCATGGACACAACAATGCAAGCACACAAGAGACACTGAGTTTACTTGGGGAAAACCATAAAGGTGAAAAACCCCAATAACTTCCTCAGAGATAGATAGAGCAATGACACAACCAGAATACAAGAGATAGTCTTCTCCTAGCAGCAGAGCCTCCTCCTCCACAAGTGCGCCACTCTCCCAAGTGTGAGTGAGAGAATAGAATGTGTAAAATGAGAGAGACACACTCTCTATTTATACACTAACTTGACTTGACCTTTACTCAACTAGGTCGGCCTCAACTTAACCACTTAACATAATGCTGATTGGGGCGACCCCCACTAGGGTGGTCTAATAACCCTTTGACCCACATGGACGACCCCCAATAGGGTGGTCTAATAACCCTTTGACCCACATGACTTATATAGGGCCGACCCCAACAAGGTGGTCTAATAACCCATCAAGTATAAGTTACGACACTTACAATATAAATGACAACACTTCTGTATAGAGGAATAATAACATCTCTATAGGAATACAACCACTTCCGTATAGAGGAATAATAACATCTCTATAGGACTACAATATACATATATGTGAAATACATTCCGAAGTTACATATACATCAACATTGAGAGCCAATTGAAAGAAGAGGCTATAGCCGTTCAACGAAGGAGACTTAGTTTATGCACACTTGTGGAAGGAGAGATTTCCATCAGGAAACTATAATAAGTTGAAGCTGAAGAAGATTGGACCATGTAAGATTTTGAGGAATATTTCAGACAATTCTTATGTGTTGGATCTGTCGAAGGACTTGAGCATTTCACCAACATTCAATATATCATATTTGTACAAGATTGAAGAAGGTTCAACCAGCGGATGTGCGGAAGTGTCAAACATCAACTAGACAACACAGATTTCAGATCGACACGACAAGGAGGAAATCACCAAAGTACTAGAGGAACGCAAAACCAGGCGTACGCACAATTAGCAAAAGAAAGAATACTTAGTATGATGGAACGATGATGAGTTGCAAGAGGCGACATGGATTTATGAAGAAGAGTTCAGGAGACCGACGGAGTAGTTGAGCTCCTTTTCACTTGGGGAGTCTGATGCAGGAGAATCGAGGCCTAGGAAAAGTAGTCGAAGATGATCGACATGGGAAGTCGACTAGGGGGATTGCTGACGACCACTGGTGCGAAAGGAAGATTGGATGTCAAAGTCAATAAGTCGAGCAGAAGCTGTCGAGGTGCGTTGACAAAAGGAGAAAGTTCAAGATTCAACATGTCGAAGGTAGATAGACAAAGGGTTGTAGCAAAGGCGTCGAGTGTCGAAAGATTATCGAATCGTGACACCGACAGATTGAGGTGGAATCCAAGTGTGGAGGAAGGGGCGGACTAGAAAGCCGTAGAAGATAAGTGAAGTCGATGGATAAAGTTGAAGGACGAAGAAATACAGTAAGGTTGAGGCCAGTGATGGGATCGACTATTGTAGCAGAGTCAGATAAGCTCAGAAGTCAAGGCGAAGTACTTGGTATCCGTTCGAGGTTGCTAAGGAAGTTATGAGTAATTAAGAAGGTGGTTGGGATCAGGATAGATGTCACCACGGGTAGAGGTTGTGCTGCACGACCAAAGGGAGCTGACAACTGTAGGTCTGTAGGATCTGGAGGATTCGATGGACAGAGGAAGAGTGTCTTGGGGAACGGAGTGGACCTCAGGATGAGCAGTAGCAACAACAGGGTAGAAGACTAGTGCGCAGGAACAAGAGAAGGTAGTTGGAGTTCCAGTTGGTAGAAGAGCTCGTTCATCCATAGCTCAACGAGAGCTTGCATTTAGCAGAGACTGTGAGAGGGAGAGGATCACACATAGAGAGAACACACATTTACTTCTGTATATTGTATCAGGATGAGGCCAACTAGTTAGCTGTTTACATTTCTTTACATTCTACATTGTAATTGTTAATTTGATTGAAGTAATAGAAGCCAGCTTTTGGCATCTTGTTTACATCAAGTCTATGTGAGCGTCGTGTGTTATTGTTAAGCAATAAGGTCCCATGACCTGCCTTGCGCCACATAGTAACAATGTATACTCAGGTCCATCTTATCGTAAATAAAGTTTACTTAGTCAATCCGATCCCAACAGATAATAAGAAAATAAAGTGTAGTAGGTCTAACTGATAAATATGCCTAGTCAAAATATGGGGTGTTACATACACCCACCCTTCGGGAAACTTCATTATGAAGTTATGGTCAAAATAGTGAGGGAAAGTCTCGATGCACGGTCTCAATGTCCTCCCAGGTAGCATTTCCCAGGCTACACTTGTCCCACTGGACCTTAACTTGGTCCACGTGAAAACTACGAAACTGTCGAACCCTATGATCAAGTATACATAATGGTTTGACCATGAAGGTTCCCTCGTCCGAGAGATGCAATTACTTCCAATGAAGTTTGTGAGTTTCATCAGCTATGTAATGTCGTAATAGAGAAACATGAAATACATTATGAGTTCTATGCAAGTGGGGTGAAAGCGCAAGGTGATAAGAAACTGGTCTGATTCTCTCAAGAATCTCAAATGGCCCTATGAAGCATGGTGACAAATTAGTCCCCTTTCCAAACCGAATGGTACTTTTATTTGGTTTGATGCGAATAAATACATGATTCCCTACCTCATAAATTCTATCAGATCTGTGTGCATCAACATAACTCTTTTTCCTATCCTACACTTCCTTTAACCGCTTCCTAATATGTACTACTTGTTCCTCCATTTCCTGAATCAATTTAGGCCAAATTAAACCCGATCCTCTAACCTGTCACAACTAAGTGGTGTCCTACACAACCTCCCATACAATGCTTGATATGGAGGCATACCAATGGAGACGTGATGACTCTTGTTGTATGAAAACTCCACTAGAGGAAGATATTTATCCCAATGGGCCTGTTGATCCATAACATACATCCTAAGCATGTCCTCCATTACTTTATTTACCCTCTCAGTTTGTCCATATGTCTCAGGGTGATAAGCCAAGATTAGGTTCAACCATGTTCGTAATGATGACTGCATGCTTGTCCAAAACCTTGAAGTAAACTTAGGGTCTCTGTTAGATATTATCTTCTTAGGAACTCCATGAAGACACATAATCTCATTTATAAATACTCTTTCCACATCATTGATGTCGTAAGTGTCTCTGAATGGAATGAAATGAGCGATTTTGGTTAGCTTATCCACTACTACTAGGATAGCATTATGTCTTATAGATGTGAGAGGAAATCCTATAATGAAGTCCATGGAAATTACCTCCCAATTAGTCATAGGAATTTCATGTGGTTGTTAAAGACCGGCTAGGTGGTGATGATCTTCTTTAACTTGATAACATTCAAGGTGCTTAGAAACAAAGTTCAATACATCGCTCTTCATACCTATCCAAAAGAAGAGTTTCTTCATGTATGCATACATCTTCTTCAATCCTCGGTGTACATAGTAATGTGCTCTATGTGCCTCTCTAAGGATTGTTCCCCTAATATCCCCTTCTTCAGGAATATACATCCTCCCTTGATATCGCAACAATCCATCTTCCTCCAGATGGTACCCTTCATACCTAAACTTTGGTTTCCTTCCACTCTGAATTGTTGATGTCACCTTTAGATACCAACTATCCCCCAAGAGTTGTCCCAACACTCTCTCCTTCAAATTGATCTTTAAAGGAACTAAGGAGAAGAGTATTGGTCTTCTACTTAGGGAATCTGCCACTACATTCTCCTTCCCTTTGATGTAAGAGATTCCAAAGTCACACTCACTCATAAACTCACTCCATTGCCTCTTCCTAACATTCAAATCCCTTTGAGTAAAAATGTACTGTAAGCTATGATGGTATTTTTTAAGTATGAAGCTTCTCCCTATAAGGTAGTGCCTACACAACTTAAGTTCCAATACCACCACTACCAAATCTAAGTCATGTGTGGCATACTGCTCCTCATGAGGTTTCAACTTACAAGATGCATAAGATATTACTCCGCCTTCTTGCATTAGAACCGCAACCAGCCCTTGCTTCGAGGCATCGGTGCATACCATGAAATATTTATCCATGTATGGTACCCATAAGATTGGTGCACTCATTAATAGTATCTTTAAATCTGTAAAAGCAACATTGTATTCATTGCTCCATTCATACCGGATTCCCTTGCGCTGCAAGGTGGTCATAGGTTTCACAATTTTGGAAAATCCTTCCACAAACCTTCAGTAATAACCTGCTAATCCTATGAAGATAAGCACCTCATGAGAATTATTTGGAACTAGTCAATCCTCGATGGCCTTCACCTTCTTCGGGTCTACTGATATCCCTTCCCCCAAGATAATATGTCCCAAGTAGTGAATATCCTTTTGGAAGAAGGAACACTTTGACAATTTACCATATAGTTTATGTTCTCTTAAGCATCTTAATACAATATGTAAGTGTTCCTCGTGATCATTTTCATTCTTAGAATAGATAAGAATATCATCTAAGAATACTTGCACAAAACAATCCAAGTACTTTCGAAAGACATTATTCATGAGGCTCATAAATACAGCTGGTGCATTGGTTAAACCGAATGGTACCACTATGAACTCGTAATGCCCAAATTGAGTTCGAAAAGCAGTCTTAGGAATGCCACCTTATTTGATCCTCAGTTGGTGATACCCCAATCATAGATCGATCTTAGTGAAGACATAAGCCCCTTTAATTTGATCAAATAGGTCATCAGTCCTTGGTATGGGGTACTGATTCTTCACCGTGGCTTTATTCAAGTCTCTATAATCTATGCATAACCACAGAGATCCGTCCTTCTTCTCAACAAAGATAAATGGTGCACCTCATGGTGATATACTAGGTCTAATTATCCCCAAGTCCAGCAGTTCCTTCAATTGGATCTGTAATTCCCGAAGTTCTGGTGTTGTCCCCCTATAGGGATCCTTTGAGATCGGCTCTGCACCGGGTTTCAGTTCAATCGTAAAATCGAGTTCCCTTTCTGGAGGTAACCTTGGAAATTATTTTGGAAAGACATCCTTGAACTCAGATAGTACTGGGTATGATTTTAAAGAAGGTCCTTTACTGTCACTCACTGCCTCGACTACAAATAACTGTCATCCTTGTCTTAGGCACCACTTACCTTTCATTGTAGAGATAAAACAAAGGGACACCTTCCTATTCAAACTTTGGATTTTAATTGTCCTTCCCTCGTCATCGAGGCACAACACCTTCTTCGCATAGCAATGCAAGAAAGCTCTATGGCCTTCTAACCAATACATGCCAATAATGAGGTCATAGGTCCCCAAATTGGTGACATAAGCATCCAACTTAGTGGTGCACACTCTTAAGTCAACCTGACACCTCCTCACCTTAAGACCTATTGCTTGCTTAACTACCAAATCCATTTCAACCAGTTTGAAGTCATCGTGCTCATAGGTTTCCAACCCACATTTGTCTAATGCAAATGGTGAAATAAAACTATCAGTTGCACCTGGATCAAATAAAATTTTAATTTTGACATTGCTTACTTTACCAATGGATTATACTACAGTGGATTGATGTTCTGCTTGGCAGTTATGAACCGTTGCATGAATTCGATGATTGTTACCCGAACTATCCATGGGTGATTTTCCTTCCTTGTTCTTGCTGCTTGACTGACCCTTAGGATAGTCCTGTTGGTAATGAGGACCTCCGCATCCCCAACATGAGGTATTGGGCAGGGCTTGCATGTTGTGGGAGGAGTCCTATGAAGTGAGTTCCTTCCCCTAGATCCTTTGTAGGAACTTCCTTGTGTACATCCCTGGCTTTGATGGGATGCAGACAACGCCTATGATACCGAGTTAACCGAAGTGTTACCCCTCGGTGTGAACATGTTACCATAAGGAGGAGGTCTAGATTGTCCTCCCTTGATGTAAGGACATGAGGCCTTCCATGAAACACACTGATTGGATCCTGTCAACTTACTACCCCCTTTTTTATTAGACATATCTGCTGCATAACAAGCATACTCAACTTCCATGGAAACTGAAGTTGGTTTCCACATCCACACAAAAACTCTTATCTTATAGTTAAGTGCACTCCATGCTTTGGTACATTTAATATTTAATATCTCTTTTCTTTTCTTAAACAATGTTCGGTCGATCCCCTTTTCATAATTTAACAACTTACTATTTAAACAATTCAAATCATTCACTTATGATCTTTGGTAATGGCTAGACTATTATTATTATTAATATTAGTATAATAATATTAATTAATAATAATAACACCAACAACACCAACAAAACCAACAACAATAATAATTATTGATAACAATAATAATAATTATTAATGGTGAATAATAACATCAACATTTATTTGCTTAATTGATAAGTAACTCCTTATCGACATAGTACCTTTGTATTAATAAACAAGGTACCCTTAATGGGTTAATTAATCATGGCTAATAATTAAATAGTACAATTCTCCGATGTTAATGTTCATTTATGACACTTCACATCGACGACACGTATCTTAATTGGTTATTACCATGTTTTCATACAATGACTAGTTCACTTATTTCATACAATGACTAATTCACTTATTTTACACATTAACAACTTAACCATTCATTACCTAAGTTGATTAATATATCCTTAAATAAGTTATACATGACATTTTAAACCACTATTCAAACGTGACAAGTATGTTGTACACATATACTATCATACATGTCCAAGGTGTGCATGCATGGCCAACATATGCACAGGTCGGATATGCACCATAAACATTCACCATCCCACCTATGCATACCTACTAACTAACAATAATAATCCCCCCATGTAGGAAGAGTAAGCATATATATATATATACTTTAACATTCTCAGTTATTTAAGAGTTAATCCCTTTTATGATTTCATATCGTTATCTTTATGTTCTTATTAACTTAACTAGTCAATAAAAAGATGGGTACCTAATACCACTAACTCGGTATAAAGGAACACCCAACCCTCAAAAGCACTAACTAACACATCCTCCCATCCTAACCTATGTTTTCATCCTCCCTATCCTTCCTCTTCTAGTAAAGAAGTGGATGCCGACTTCACCGACCTGACCACATATAAACCTGAGAGCGATATTGTCAGCTGAACAATATACCTAACCTCTCCTAGCAAGCATCCTACCATCGTTATCACAACATGGGGAGCGTGTCTCAGCACGACCCTCCCATGACCTCGAGTATCATAGAAACATAGGGTGGGAAATACATCCATTCCTCTCAACATACTGGGTCTATACCCTTATCATACCATACTCTGCTGCTATCGATATTATTAGACTCTTTCATCGTATCATCACTTTTGGTTGCTAAGGTTTACTGCATAACAAGTTCTTCTTCCACATATCATATCAAGTGCCCAACTAGCTCATAGTCCCTGTGTCCCGTGGATTAGTATTTCGCAAAATAAAAATTTATAACAAGCATTTACACTTGATCATCAATTGATCCACATCAACACCATATTCATTTCACGCAACAATTTAATTCATCACAGGTACACATGACATATAAGAATTCAATCGATCACATCATAAGATGGTATCCACATACCATATCATATATTTCACATTTTATCAATGAAAACATTTAAACATATACTGTCATCATAAAAGAAATGAATCTCATGATAATCACAACCTAGTAACCACATAAACATAGTAACATCATAATCATAGTACGAACATAAACATAGTAACATCATAATCATAGTGCCAGCATAAACATAGTAACAATGTATATTCAGGTCCATCATGTCGTAAATAAAGTTTAATCTGTTGAGCTGAGTCCAATAGATAATAAGAAAATAAAGTGTAGTAGGTCTAACTAATAAATATACGTAGTCAAAATATGGGGCATTACATACTCTTCATGCTCCATGAGCGGATCATCAAGTAGGAGATTGAGGGAAAGTTCATCATCTACTAGAATTTTGGTGTTTAAGTTCTAAGAGATCATAGAGGAATGTAAGGTGGTGATGCAAAAAATGTCTTGGTATGATTTAACCTAGATTCTATGATGCTTATAGAAGTTTTTGCAAGGATACATCACTTGTATTGCATGCCTTTTTGTGTGAGTTCTATAAAGAAACATAAAACTTTATGAGCCTAAAGGTGTTACAAGTGTACAAGAAAATTGTGTTGAAAAAAACATTGGATGCTAGCATTAAGAAATGGTTTCATTTAATTTATTCCCAAATCTAAAGATCTAAAACTCATTATCAATTGGCTTATGAAATACTAGCCAAGACTCTAGCCATGTAGATGAAGTCTATTTTTCCCAAAGTGGGTTCATTAAATAGGAAATAGTATAGTAGATTGATGCAAGAGCATCTAAACTAGCCATTTAACTTAATTGGACTTAGAAGCCATTCTTAAGTGTCAAAGGAGTTACGAAGTTTCTTCTAGAATATCTGATATAGATTAGGTTTGTTTTGTAATAGTTATGAATCTAATAATGACACCCTGCCAACTATACCCTCGAATCTCTGTGTAAGTTAGATTGGGGATGAAATTGTTATGAGATCTCTATTTTTAATAGGTAAGATCCTGTCTATTAAGATTTGATAGGGTTTGAGTGCATTTTATATATGTATAGAATATTGTAATCATGTGGCTGGAATAAAAAAGAAATAGATTATTCGTACTCTGTGTTAAATTTTATGTGGTTAAACTAGATCTGAATGCAATACATGCAAATGCCCTATGCTCCATAATACATTCATGTGTTGATATTGCCATTTAATTTTTGGATTGGTTAATGAGTTGTTGTTCCTTTCCAAGTATTGTTTATCACATTGACTGCGAGCTAGGTGAGGTCTATGGATATGAAAAAAAAGTAAGCAATACAAATATTATAAAAAAAACATACACGAGGAACAAGTGGTTAGATATACCTGCCTTCGATCTGTAACATTGCATTTACTGGGCGTTGATGCTCATTCTATTCCAAATCGATCAAGATCAATATTGAGAGCGCTTCAACTAGAAATGAATGTTACTATGTATACATGAGATCTAGGCGCTTGGATCGAACTTTGTATGCCCCTTCCCTTCAGATTCATGGTGAGCACTATGTGGAAGCAAATAGAGGAAGCATAAAACGCAGAGTTAGATAAGCTTGGATACACCTAGAGAGGCGTACGATCTCTATGTTGGCATGGTCTTTGTTTGACAAAGAAAATGAAATGTTGTCTCATAGATCTCTCATTCATCTGGGTCAAAGTTGATGTGGGAAGCCAAACTCAGCTTTGAACGATTGTGCATTGCATCCATCCACTACCTTGGGCATTACTCAATTCATATATGCTGTTACAACTAGAAAAATGGTAAGGAATACCTATGGTTAGGTTTAGAAGGTAATAACAACCACCAATTGAAGTCCAATAAAGAGAAACAACACCAGATTGTCTTTCCACTATTGGATCGACAAAGGGAGGGTCATGATCCCTTGCGGTAGGTAAATTTTGTTGAAAATTCCAACTATGTTTCCCACCATTGATTATTTCTAATCCATGGTGCATAATCTAGTATTTGAATGGGAATGGTCTAAATTCAAGTGTGGGTGAAAGTTGCCTTAGAAATTGATCCAAAAATTATATTCTCATCCACATAATGGTGCCCTTTAGCATTTAAAAATTGGATGAACATTTGTCTCGTGCAAAGTTGCATCATTTGCACTTGATTCGTTCATAGTTTTTGCATCAATTGTGGTATCATAACACGTAGTATTCAGAGTGTAGAGTAGGTAGAAGCATACAGAGGAAAATGCCACTAAGATGAGGATGAGAATGGGGAGTTCCTGTTGGAGCAAGTCGAGAAAGACAACCAGGAGATGCAGGTGTACAAAGGGAATTGAGGTAGCTCAGATCCATATTGGAAGCTATGGAGAGAAGGAATCCTGGTGCTGATGACATCAGTGAAGAGGGAGAATCCTCTAAAGAAGAACCAGAGGAAATTACTGAACAAGATAAGATATTAAGAATGTTGGTAAAGGCCTGTGGTAGACCCAACGTGTAATTTACCATGTATGAGGGAAATTTGAATGTTGAAGAGCTTGTGGACTGGATAAATTCTATGGAGAAATACTTTTATTTTGAGGAAATTGAAGATAAAAAGAAGGTGAAATGTGCAGTAACCAAACTGAAGGGACATGCAACCATCTAGTGGGATGAATTGCCGATCCATAGAGAAAGGAAAGGTAAGTCCAAAATTAAAACTTGGGATAAGATGGCAAGTAAAATTAAAAGTCAATTTATGCCTAAAGATTATCATTTAACCCTCATTAGATAGTTGCAAAATCTCATACAAAAGGGTATGACAGTCAAAGAGTATACATAATAATTATTTAGGCTGATATTAGAGTTGGATAGATAGAAGGAGATGTGGAAAGAGTGGCCAGATATATGAATGGGTTGAGGTGTCATATACAAGATGATATCGTCTTGTTGAATCTCAGGACTGTTGAAGATGCTTATCAGGCAGCCTTAAAGGTAGAAGGAATTTTGACAAGAAGACAAAGTCATAGAGGCAGAGGAAAAGGTGCAGTAAAAGGAAGGGGGCCTCCTAACAGAGGAGGAAGATTGCAGGTCTCTAAAAATGGAGCAGAAAGTTCTCTTACTGGAGCTCAGAAACTTGCTAAAAACCCCTATTAGTGTGACCCATTCTCCACCAATAGTAGCAGAAGGAACCTCATCTTTACCCACACCTACGTCCAAATCCTTGCATACCAATCACGCATGTGTGATTTACTCACATTTTGGGCATTACAAAAATCATTTTCCTGATCTCCCTCGATTTTAGGATGCTTTGGAGAACATCCACCTCACTTAGGGGTCAGAATAAATATCTCCCCCTCCATCACCATAATCAACTTCTATCAATGTCATTACAACTACTGTCCCCATAGAAAGACCCTTTGTGACACCTCAATGGGAAGAGTCTACACCCAACCAAAAGTTACCTCTTTGAAAACCACAAAGTGATGCCATTGTCCTTAACCACATCGAAGCTACTCACCCATGTTGATCATTGATCCTCACGTGGACAGGAAGCATGAGGGGGACAACAGTTCAACTGAATGAGTTGTATCTGTTATGGCAGAAGCTTAAGAAACAGACTTCGCAAAGCAAGAATACACTACAAAGACATAACACAAATGTACACAGGAAATATGCAGGAATGTGAACTGATTTCTATTATTGGATATAAGTTCATGACCTGATGTATGTTACAATATTATACATGCTTATATAGAAAGTGTTGAGACGCTTGGGTGCTTTCCTGTTATGTTCAATTATAAAAGAAGTTAGAAAGGTTCGGCAGTTCAATCGTTACAGTCGACTGGAAGATAGAGAGACAATCTGTTGAAGTTCAAGAGTTGCAAGTCGCAAGTCAACGTTGTATGTCAATGTCGCTGAACGAGTCAAAGTCATGTCACAGTTTGACAATGCCAAATTTGTGTCGAAGTCGCAGAGTGTGTTGAAGCCGTGTCGAAGTCGAAACTCATCGGAGTTGTGTCGACGATGGCTTGTCGCAGTAGATGTCAGCATTCGAAAACAATGCCAACTGCAATATGTATCACACCTCCTTCCTTAAGAAACAATGGTCCCCATTGTTTTCTTGGAGAGGTGAGAAAACTTGTTGGTCAGTTCAGTAGAACAGTACAACTTTCCTTGTGCTGGGATATGTCCGACTTTAGCAACCTAAAACAAGGGAATTGTGTTTGTCCTTGTATGGCGTACTCGTCATCCCACAATGGTGTCACAAGGAATAGGCTCCTGAACATATGGATTGATTCCATCGGGTTTTGCTGTTGGTAAGTCATTCTATTCCAATAGTGGTGTATGGTATGGTCGATGTAGATCCACATTGAATACTGAATGCATACCCATGCATGCAGGAATATCAAGCTGGAAATAGTTTTCACCAATCTGTCGAAGAATACTGTACATACCATATCACAAAGGCTTGAGCTTCTTGAATGGACCGGTAAAGTGATCCTTCTTGAGGTGTAGCCAAACCTTATCCACAATTTACAATGAGCGAGGAATACGATGCTTATCATGTTAGGCCTTATATTTCTCGTTTGCTCGTTGCAACATTTCCTATGCTTGCTTCTAGATGTCGCATATTTGATCTCGAAACTTCAAGGCTTTATCAACTTCTCACTGGCTGTAGTCAGTGTCGGAGTTCGACTGTGTCGAGGATCTGATCAAGTTGATAGGAGCTGAGGGTTGAAATATGTAACAGATCTCAAATGGAATCTTTCCTATAGAGTTGTGCTGAGCACGATTGTAATTGTGTTGCATGTATGTAAGAATTTCATCCCATGTAAGTCGATGCTTGTGGTTGTATATGCGAAGTAGTTTTACTACCAAGCGATTCACAACTTCCGTCTGTCTGTCGGTTTGAGGATGGAAAGCTGTTGACAATGAGAGTCGGGTATCCATATGTTTCCAAATATTCTTCCAAAATATGCTGACGAATTTGGCATCTCGGTCGGAAATAATGGTTGTGGGTAAACCAAAATGTTTCCAAACATGTGTAAAGAAGAGATGAGTAGTCTGTTGTGCTGTCATGGTCTTCTTACATGGGATGAGAATGGCCATCTTGGAAAATATGTCGACTACTACTAAGATCGCATCGCACTGATGTTTGGTAGTAGGATATCCCATCAACTAGTCCAATGAAATAGATTCCCATGGTTGACTAGGAACTGGAAAAGGTGTGTACAAACCCTGTCATCGATTAGGCGGTTTAGTAATGGCAGAAACCACGCATGATCAAATGTACTTTTTGACGTCGGTTTTAAGTTTAACCCAAAAGAAATACTTCTATATAATAGAAAGTGTCTTTGCTACTCCAAAGTGTCCTGCGGTATTGCTGTAGTGCGCATCCCAAATGAGCTGTTGTCGATGCTCACCGGTTAGTACACAAAGTTGTCCAAGCTTGTATAGCAAGGTATCTTTCAGGAAACATTCGGCAATCGACGACTTGTCAGTATGAAGTTGTTAGTAGACTAGAGAAAATTCGATGTCTTCCTGATACAACTAAGGCCAAGTAGTGGTGTCATATCCCTGCATACTCATCATTGTAAAAAGGAGATTAATGGGTGGTACGCTTAGACAATTGGAGGCGACGTTAGCTTTACCTTTCCGATACTTAATTACCAACTGGAATTGTTGTAGGTAATTAATCTACTTAAGCTGTCGAGTTGTCTATAGTTTTGACTGGGTCGGAGAGAACTGTAGAGGCAAAATGGTCAGTGAGGATGACCGTTTCCTTTCCAAGGATTTAATGCCTCCATTGCTTGAGAGCTTGCACAATGGCGTACAGTTCTTTTTCGTACATCGGATATCTTCTAGTGTCATTAAAAGTTTCATAATGAAAAGCAACTGAATGACTAGACTCAGTGGTCATTGTGCCCAAGGCATAGTCCGATGCGTCCGTCTCAATCTCAAAGGGCTGATGCAAATCATGTAACACAAGTACCAGTGTAGTGGAGAGCTTGTGCTTGAGTTGTTCAAAAGCTTCTTGTTGTGTCAAGGTCTATTTGAAGACAATTTTTCCATTTCCTTTCGTCAACTGATTCAAGGTCCAGGCTATGTGACTGAAGCTGAGTATGAATCATTGATAGAAATTCTCCAAACCAAGAAAAATTCTTAGTTCTTGAATTCTTTGAGGAATGGACCAATCTTTGAGGATCTGTACTTTGTCTGGATCGATGTGAATGCCTGCAGAGTCAATTACATGCCCCAAATATTTGATGTTTTTCATTGTAAAGGTACACTTGTCCATGTTCAAGTAAAGTCAATGTTGCTAGAGAGTGTTGAGGACTTGTCAAAGCTGTCCAACATGTTATTCCCATGATCGAATGAAAATCAATATGTCGTCAAGATAGACAATGACCCATTTGCCAATAAACGGTTGCATAATTTTATCCATGTATCACATGAAGGTAGCAGGTGCATTGGTTAAGCCGAAAGGCATGACTAACCATTCAAACAATCCTTCCTTGGTCTTGAAAGCAGTTTTCCACACATCTGAGGGCTCGATTGGAATCTGATGATATCCCGACTTGAGGTCGATATTAGTAAATAATTTAGCATCTTTCAGATAGTCAATGAGCTCATCTATCTGCGATAGAGGGTAGCGATTATTTACCGAAATTTTGTTGAGTTCCTTGTAGTCGATGCACATGTGCCAAGTCCCGTCTTTCTTTGGAACGAGGATGAATAGACTTCCACAAGGAGAGGAGCTTGGTCGGATATGACCTTTGTCAATCAAATCTTGGATTTGTTTGTGAATCTCTTCATTTTCAAGAATGGATCTTTTGTAAATAGATGTGTTAGGCAAAGAAGAACCAGGAGCATGTTCAATGGAGTGTTTTACCTGGAAATGTCAAGGTACTCCGTTCGACTCTTGGAATAAAGTCCGATACTCGTCGAGAATGTCATCGATAAAATGCTTCTATCGGGAGCTTATTTGGTCGACAAGTCGAATCGTCGCTGCATTCTTCCTAGAATGTTGTGGTTTGATCATAATTAACGTGAAATTATGAGCATTATTGATGAGCTTCTTTGTATGTTTATCATATATCATTGAAACCGTTGGTGTAGGTCGTATCTTTGGAATGTTTTACCATCTATTAAGGATTTTGAAAATCACGTTCTACAGTCGTGATTGATAACTTCCATGGCAATCCCATAGGTAAGGTTTCCCAAACAAGGCGTCGACTACAGAGAGTGGTGCTACGTCGCAGAATACTTCATCTTCAAAAGGATTTATGAAGTAGGCGAGTTTGCATTGTCGGGTAATCCTTAGTTCTCGTCCATTCTTCATCCAACTGATGTTGTAGGGTTGAGGATGTAGAGTGGTGACAAGACCTAGTTTCTTCACGAGATCTTTAGAAATGAGGTTCTTCTGGCTACTTATATCCACAATAAAATGTAATGGGTTATGCTGGACCCATATCCATGTATGGAACAGGCGCTCTCATTCCTCCTTGTTGATGATATTCGAGGCTACTGGAGTGGTCAATGTCGATGTAAAAAGGGTCATTACGTTTGGACCAGATTTTTCCACTATCATGTCAAATGTGTCGGATGTCGATACTTTTTCCAAAAATGTCTTCTAAGATTTGCATTAGGATCTTCCTCATCATCAGGTCCTCCCGACACATTGTAACACTCCATCATCATTTGTGGTTTTGTTGTCCATTGTAGTCCCATTGGTCATTCGGTTGGAACTATCTCGGGTACCTTTCCGTGGATTTCCTACAGTGCACTGTGGATGAAAGGATTCTCATCAGTAGAGCTGAAAGTGTGACTGAAAATAGTAGTCAACTCCCACGTTGTCATTCCTCCTCCCAGTTTTGCTGAGATGTACCAGCTTTACGGCACTTCATCTAACATATGGATGAATGCATGAACCCATTCCTTCCTTGGCCTCATTCCCCATATAATTTGACATTCTCCCAGATGATCCCTTGGATCACTTATTCCTCATATTTCTTTCCTTTGTAACATTCATTTCCCCAAATTTGACTTCCATCAATCGTCAACATAGTTTCCATTTTTCTATCGATGACTTGTGTGTATCCCACCATCTTGCTGGAGTAGCCTTCAATGCTTCTTCTAGCTCCAACAGGCATTGTGGTTCTTATAATATGTCTTCAAATTCATTGATAAATATTTCCAAGTTAGGCAATCCTTTGTATGTCAACAAATCACATATTTCTATTGCTACCCATATCAATGACTTAGTGATTCGTGCACACTTCCTGAATGATACTTCATGCAACCAATTTTGCCAGTTTTCTAGCACCTCGTCAGAGACTGATGACGCTGAACTAATACTTTTCCACCTCAATCCTCCATCGACGATGGTATTAGTGTAATATTCTGAAATATTATAGATGTTGTCCCATCCTTCAACAAACTCATTTCTCATTAGTTCGACATACCTCTGCCCTTCATGTGGATCACGTGGAGAAATTACCCTCATGTCGCAGTTCTCAAAGGACATCATCCTTTTCTTAAAATTGATGACTGTTAGGTTTTCCATCTCCCAGTCTATCCCCAACAATGTATGATATGGGATGGTATTGTCGATTATCTCTATGACATCAAAATCTGCATATGTCTTCAGGCCTTCTACTTCGACGGGTAGATGAGTCAATCAACCGATTGGTGTAAACCTTTATCTAATCTGCCAAAAGAATTTGTATGAGGGACCATACCAATTGCAGCATCCCCATCATTTCCCAATTTTTCTTGGTTAGGATGTTCACATCCGATCCTAGATCCAAAATGGTAGAATCCACATCATATGTGCCAATATGGGCATTCATCGTCATTTCTCTTACTGTTTTCTTTCTATGCAACCAGTTGATTGTACGGTCTTGCCACCCTTCCTCTTGTCGATACAAGAAGCTATCTATCTCTGCCAATTCAGCTTGATCCTTTTCTAAGGTCAAGCAATTTTCTAGAAATGTTTTCAGAGTATTTACCTTCCCTGTTTTCCTGTGCGAATTGGTTGTATCGAAAATTGGTGGAATCTCATAAACATGTTATTTGTGGACTATAGTTGACGACTTAACCTTATTTTTTATCAATGCATCTCATGCCTCCAAAAAGGTCTCTTTTTTTGCCTCAACATATAACCTTCCCTACTTCTGAGTTGTAGGACAGACATTTGGAAACATCCTATCCTCTCCTGTCAGAGCTCCTCCTTTGGTTACTACTGCGACATTTATTGGTTGACTCCTTATCTAGTCGATATTTTCTGCACATTTGGATTAGGATTCTGGTTCTTATTTTGGTACGGGTTCAATTGCAGTTGTGGTGCATCCTGTCACATCCCCTCCCACAGACCCAATTCGAGGAAGAGAACATGATGCCAATCTCTGGGCTTTCACATAAACTCAGCTCATTCATTATATTCATACAATTAAAACAGATGTGTGTAGATGCAAATCAAGCAAGCATGCACATTGGAATAAAAACGTCATCCACACACATTTCATATGCATTCAACATATTAGAAACAACCATCAAATTATAACATTTCAGAAGTAAACACATAGACATAAAAACACTTATCTTTATGGTGAAATGGTCCCAAGCAACTAGTTATGTCGCTGCAACATTCCACCCAACCATAAGTCTCTGCCCAGCCTGTATTATTTCAGCACTCAGAGACCACCCCTGAGCTGGGCATGATTTCTGCAAGGAAAAGGAGAAATCCATACTCATACACAGCCAAATAATCACTGCATCTAAGCCAAGCCAGTCCATAGTTAGGTTTATCAGTCTAAATATGAACCCTCTCCATTTACGGATGCTTGCACTCAAGCTCAAGCCAAAGCAACGGATACCCATCTCAACCCCAACATTCTCTTACACACAACAAACTCAAACAATGGGCATGGATACACATCTCCAACAATGGGATTTACAAACAAGATGGCCATGGGTTTTCCCCAAATTGTGGGCACACCAAAACGAACCGTGGAAAGGGGAATTCGACCACAGGGAGAAAAACCAATTTCTCCCACAGGTTATGAGCATTTCAAATGGCCCAAATGGCCCCCATGAAATCCCAATTCAAGCTCCCTTCTTCCCAACAGTTCCGCAACACCAAAAACTCCCTCTTCCCAGCTAAAAACAAGGAAACACAGGAAAAATATGGAGGGAAAACACCTAGGCAGCTAAAAAAACATGAGAGAGACAAAATTGGTTGATGGGTAATGGCTTGGGGAGAAATTCATGGCTCTTTTCTTGCCCAAGAAGAAAAACACATTTTTCCAAGAAGGGTGGCTTTCCCATACTCGAATTTGGACAACCATACCTCTCCATTCCCAAGGCATTAACTACCTCAACCAACTCTTGGGTGAAATGAATGATTGGGTACAAAAGTCAACATGGGTAGTTGAGGGTTTGATGGGTTGTCTCATTGACACTTGGCTTGAATTGATTGGTCCAAGGGTTTGAATGTTTTCCTTCCCAATTCCTTGTAAAATCATGTCCCCATCTCTTGTTGCATTGCATAGCTAGTTGTGGGTATTTTATTAAAATGCATATTTACATGATATTCACAATTCCATAGTGCCTGGATAGCACATAAACCATATGCATCAATAAATCGATGGCGGGGCCTTGGCCTTGTGCTCCTCACCATGATTTTATAACAATATTACATTATTTACATTTTAATGCAATAGGGTCAAAATAGGGACATTACACATCCATAGCCTACCACTTCGTGATTAGTTGCGGACATTCTTCGACAGTGTGATCAACTGCACTGCAATAAGTACAATGAGGTGTTGGATTCATACAATCCCTTTGATAGTGTCTAACCACTCCACAATTATAGAAGGTAATCGGTCCTTGACCTCGACCAAAATTTCCTCCGTGACCAAAGCCTCTGTTGCAACCACCATGAAATACTCCTATGAATACTCCTTTCTATTAACTGAACTGCTGCTGATTATATGGTGGCAGATTATAATGTGGTTGATTGTAATATGGTTGCGGTTGATTTTACTGTTGTTGGTTATATTGCGGTTGCGGTTGATTATACTATGACTGTGGTTGAGGTCTCTCAGCCTATCATTCCTCATCTCCCTTCATGAATTATGTATCCATAGTTCTTTCTTGGAGCAAATGATATGCTCTGCAATATTTCTCCCCATGGCCAACAGATCAACAGAAGTTACAGAAAATATTAGCCAGCTTCAACACAACCTTTTGTAAATACACACATTCTTCTGAGTGATGTCCTCTTGTTTGAAAAATTCAGCACCAGGGCATTCCTCCTTGATTGAGCGGATTTGGTGCACTAGACTGTAAGTATTTATGGAATTCTAGACATGGGTCTTTAAGATTTCCTTCATACTTGCATCAATTGCATCATACTTCTCTGCGAACTTCCTTCCCCTTCTTAATATCCTGCAGTTGGATAGTTAAGTTCTTCAACTGCAATTGGATTTGGCTCATGCCAATCCCTATTTCGCCAATCGTTGAAGGTTCGAGCTTCATTGCAATTTCCAGATCCTCCGCTTGGGATACGATCTTCTGCTGCATCAACAAGATTCGAATGTGGGGTAACAATGATGCAATAAACCATTATTTATGCTACACATTTCTCATCTTGAAACTAAATTTGGCCATCATATTTTTGAACCTCTGATCAAAATCCCATATCAACTCATTAGGGAATTGCTTTATCTCCTTTAATTCTGTGATATATTGCGATTGCGATTTCGGTTTCTTAAATTCGTCGATCAACCCTGCTTGGATTTCTGACAGATTATTCTGTTGAAGTCTTGCAGGTACTTGTATAAAATTCATATACCAGTCCAGCGCACGACCCCTAAAGGTCGTCGCCAATTTTCCTTTCTTGATATCATCATCTTGTACTTGTTTCACTGTCCACACGGCTTCACATAAGAACCATTACTACTCGAGATCCTCGGTCTCGTTCCCTTGAAAAAGCAGCAGCTTCACATCATCGCCTACCATCCTTGGTTTTCTATCGGTGTTTGTCGATATGCTACTATTATTACCACTATTTTGACACGCAGGAAAAACCTGCGAAGAACTTGTGTTTCTTCCTCCAAAGTTTGGAAAAGTGAACGCAGTTGTGGGTACGTTGTAGTTTGGGTTTGTCCTTCCTCATGTTCGAGGGTATCCTGGTTGTTTTATTCATCATTGTAGGGCCTCTTATTCCCTTGAGGTCCCGTTTCGCAGTTCTCCATTATGGTCGCACTAGGACTCTCTCTTTCTCTCTATCTCAGTCCTCCTCTTCTTCTCCGGCTGAAACCTCACCCCACTTTGAAGGAGACCACAATATTCCACATCTCCCCTCACAATTTCGTCATAGCTCATATCCATCTACCCCACATCATTCTATCAAACGTGCATATGCGCAGTACCCACAGCCTCCGCACACCAGATCTTTACTCGTCGGAGTTCATCTTCAATATCCCCTTTTCACAAATGATCATTTTGATCCACAATTGCATCGACAATAGATACCTTCTTCTGGGTCCCTTAATGAATTTCCTCTCTGCGTCGTTGTATGGTTTAACTCTATCGAAAACGAACTTAGTAATGTATCCCTCCAAAATGTTATCTAACCAAATTTCAACAACCATTGAAGATTTATTGTTAACCCTACTCAACTGCTGGATCAGTTATAGAGTCCAATGTTCAGGATCACCTCCTTGGAAATTATTCTTATGAAAAGTTAGTTGCGCCAACCATTCATACATCGTTATCGAAAATTCGTAGAAAAATACTTCGTGGGTATCAGAATAGATGTACTTCTGCAACCACTCATTTTTCGACCATCCAGGGTTTCGATTTTGTTCTTCAGCGAACTCTCATTTCTTCTTATCAAATTAGTCCCTAATCTCCAGTTTTGTTAGATGCCACAGCATATTCTCTCCTTTTTGCACTAGGGTCCTGGTAACAAAACCATTTTTTGACAATGATTTGTCGACAAGGGTGCACTTCGCATTGTTGTCAAAAAACTTTGACACAGACTCCCATAGATATCGGCCCAAAGAGGTTTTACCCTTTCCAGCAACACTCGCAGAGTGAGTGAGGTCTCTCCCGAGATATCTAAGGGGGATGCAGGAACCATGTTTCCGTAGTTGTAAGAGTACATGCATCATTTCACATTCATTCGCAATGTAACCCACATATTGATATTCGCATCAGAACATAATCATCACATAGTCAACATGTTAATCGGATCTACTCAATAAAAACCTTTCAAATCATATCTAACAGATCTGAAATACATAACATATCGCATTTTCATTCATAAACGATGTTGCGGTATCAAACATTGTGACAACACATATTCAATCACACTACAACAGTTTACAAAGAGACAAAGATATTGACAACATGATTCTTCTCATTACTCATTATCCTGTCTTACACATCGCATAATCCATCTACAAAACCAATACAAAATCAGAACAAGATGAAATATGTGAACCATAGATCAGATCACAATAGATTCCAAAAGACAGGTTGATCTGAAAAAATGATGCATAGATAGATTGATGCCCAAAAAGATAGATCGAATAGTAGATCATAATAATTCTATATTCCCTTAGGATTACAATACTACTCCTATTTATAGGCTCACTTGGTCATTACAACTTGGTACAATGATCCATTAACTAACTAACTACTTAACCAATTGTTCTGCATTAGAGGCTCTCTTGTGCTCTGCGACCTGTCCTTTTCCCATGTCCCTGACCCTTTCGTCGTTGAATGTACCAAAATTGTGTGCCTTAGCTCCATGCCAACACTAGGTAAGCTAGTTTAGCTAGATCCATAAATCTAACATATGGGAGGCAAGTTGACCACCCATCCTGAATAATTGAGGTAGAAAGTAATATTTCTAATAAAACCATATCTATTTTGATTGATTCTAGAGCTAGCAATAGTTACATTGCACCTAATCTAGTTGAGAAATTTCATTTGATTAAAAGTAAACTTGAAACAATAAGTCTAGTATAGTTAGCTACGAGAGCCAAGAGCAAAATAACATAATTTGTAAAAGTGTGTCCTTTAGAAATTAATGGATTGAAAAACCTTTGTAGACTTAAACATCATACCCTTGAGGTCATATGATGTACTAATTGGAATGGTTTGGTTGGATGCACACCATGCCATAATAGATTGTCATAATAAAAATTACACTTGTTTGGATGAAGAAGGAAACCGAGTGACATTCAAAGGTATACCAAGACCCATATCCCTGAGGTAGGTCACAAATATACAATGGAATAAATTTATCAGGAAGGGACTCCATTTATATGCAATTCATGTGGAATATTCAAAAGAAGGAAAAGATCCAAAACTACAGGATTATCTGGTACTACAAGAGTTTACAGATATATTTCAAGAGCTGCTAGGAATTCCTCCTAAGAGAGACATTGATTTTTCTATCGACTTGGTGCCAAGTACAATACCTTCATCTAAATCACCTTATAGAATGAGTACTTCGGAGCTAAAGTAATTACAGATTCATTTAGAGGAGGTACTAAATAAAGGTTACATAAGACCCAGTGTTTCACCTTGGGGATCCCCCATGTTATTTGTAAAGAAGAAGGATGGAACTCTAAGACTCTGCAATCTGCATATATTGTAGATATTTGAACAAAGCAATGGTTAAAAACAAGTACCCCTTACCAAGAATTGATGACTTGTTTGATTAGTTAAGAGGAGCTAAGGGGTTTTCAAAACTAAATTTGAGGTCGAGATAGCATCAAATTAGAATTAAGAATGAGGATATTATTAAGACAACATTTGGAACAAGGTATGGATGTTATGAGTTCACAGTGGTACCTTTTGGTTTAACAAATGAACTAGCAATATTCATGTGCTTAATGATTGGAGTCTTCATAAGGTACTTAGATAAGTTTGTGATTGTATTCTTGGATGGAATCCTTGTCTATTCCAAGACATAAGAAAAACATGAATAACATCTAAGGTTAGTAATGAAAGTGCTTGGAGAACAATAGGTGCATGCTAAGCTAAGCAACTATTCTTTTTATCAAGGAAAAATTCACTACCTAGGGCATATCATATCTGAAGAAGGTGTTTCAGTAGATCTTGAAAAGATAATATCCATTATGGAATGGCCAACAGATAAGAATGTATCATAACTAATATATTTCATGAGATTAGCTGGGTAATATTGAAGGTTCATCAAATGATTCTCGAAGTTATCTCATCCTATCAGATATTTGCATAAGAAGGGTGTGAAGTTTGACTGGAATCCTAAGTATTAAGATAGTTTTGAAAGACTTAAGGAAATGCTTACTAGTGCACTTGTTCTAAAGATTGAAGATCCTGAAGGAAACTTTGTTTTGTGCATGGATGCATGTAAGAAAGGAATTGGTGGAGTATTGATGTAGGATGGACATGTGATCAATTATGAAACTATAAATTTGAAGGAACATGAAGAGAAATATGCCACCCATGACTTAGATCTTGCATCTATCATCAATGCTTTGAAGGTGTGGAGTCATTATATAATGGGTAAGAAGTTTGAGTTAAGAGATTATCATGATGGGTTAAAATACTTGTTTTAGAAACCTAATTTGAATGCAAGATAGAGGATATGGACGACGTTATTATGTGATTATGACTTTGACATCAAGCATATCAAAGGTAAGAAAAATAAAGCAGCTGATGCGCTTAGTAGGAAGATACATGTGATACATGTAGAAACTATGAGCACTAGTACATCATATTTAAAGGGTAAGATCATAGAAGCCATTGTTACATATAAAATTTATCAATAGGTAAAAGAAGGATTGAAACAATATAAAATTCCATAGAAATTTGATAAGTATAAGTTGGAAGAAAATGGGATCCTCATGCACAGAGATAGAGTTTATGTACCTCGTACTGGAGATATAAGGAAGATGGTTATGAAGTAAATGCATGATGTTCCTTATGTCGGACATTCAGGTTATCAAAAAACAGTAGTCGTAGTAAGGAAATAATACTATTGTCCACAGATGAAGAATGATGTTGCAGAATATATATCTAGGTGTATGGAATGTCAAAAAGTTAAAACTGAGCATCAACATCTATTGGGATTGTTGCAGCCCTTACCAATACCAAATTCGAAATGGGACATAGAGATGATGGATTTCATCACTAAGTTTTCTAATACGAGATTTCAAAATGATGCCATCATGGTTGTGGTAGATAAGTTGACTAAGGAAACACACTTCATTCTAGTAAAGAAAACTCACTAAGTAGCTAACATTGCAGATATTTACATGAAAGAAGTAGCCAGATTACACGAAATTCCCAAGATTATAGTATTAGACAAAGATTCAAAATTTACTTATAATTTCTGGAAAGGATTGTTTGAGGGGTTTGGCACAAGTCTAAACATGAGTACATCATACCACCCTCAGACATATGGACAGACGAAAGAGTTAACCAAGTGATTGAAGATATGTTAAGGATCTATGTAATGGATCTTCCATCTAAGTGGGAAGATTATCTACACTTGGTGCAATTTTCTTATAATAATGGATATTATTCATCTTTGAAGATGAGTCCTTTCGAGGCCATGTATTGAAGGAAGTGCAATACTCCCATAAGTTGGGATAACCCAATAGACAATCATTGTTGGACCAAAATTATTAAAGGATATGGAGGGTCAGATGGTGAATATAAAGAAAAATATAAAGGCATATCAAGATAGGAATAAAAGCTACGTGGATCATAACAGGGCGACCATACAGTTAAGAGTTGGAGATCATGTGTTTTTAAAGTTGGCCCCAAGAAGAGTTCCTTAAACTTGGGAAATTGCTCCAAGATAGCTTCCATATACTATGGACCTTTTGAGGTCATTTCTAATATAGGACTTGTTTCTTATGAGATGGCTCTACCTGCTTGCATTAGAGTACATAATGAGTTTCATGCGTCTTTATTGAAAAAGTATATACCTGATGCTAACTATTTAATTGATTGGAATGTGATCCAAGTAATTAGAGTGATTTTATTTTCTTTATATATATATATATACATGGTATTAATCAGGTGATCAAATGGATTATGATCCAGGTGGAACCAGAAGGGTATTTTCCAATACAACCTATTTCCATTTTGGGAAGCAAGGTCAAGCTACTTCGAAATCGATAAATCAAGTAGGTGAAGGTCCAATGGACCCATTATAGCCCTAAGGATGCAACTTGGGAGCTGGAAGATGTTAATAGTGAGCAAATAATAACCTCATCTATTTTGAAAGATTGGTGTTTATGGGATGCATGTAATAAATATCCATCGAGGACACTGCATTGTTTAAGGGGGACAGACATGTAATACCCCAGTTGTTAAGCCCCAAAATTATGGTATTTTATTTGAATATGGACTTATGATCATTTGTTTGATGTTATTTTGGCATTATTATTAATGTTAATGTTGTTATTGTCGTTGTTGTTATCGTTGAATGTTGTTGGTATTAATTAAATAAACAAATGGCTCAACAAAGACAACTAAAAGCGTATGGGAGATCATGTATCTCACGGTGTGAGGGGGAATGGGGGAGATCCATTGTACCTTAGAACTTGTTGTTGAATGGTAGTTGTCCATACTAGTTCATTTTATGCCATGGTGATTTTAGTAGTGTTGGTCACCCAAACATTGTACACCAAACCCCATTTTTTAATTTTTATGGATTATGGAGTTATTATTGCGCCTTATGCATACTTTAGTGGGCCCCTCTTTCCTAGTGCACACTTTTTGGGATAAATTCCCTCCTATTTATGTGTTTATGTCATTTATGAGCCCTCTCCCTAGATTCTAGGCGCTGTAAGATAGAATTTAGCTTCCACCTCCTTGATTTGTGCCTCTACCACCACAAGTGAACCCCACTCCTCCATTCATCCCTATTTTTGTGCTTATATGATATTTATGAGCCTATTGGATCCCATCTCTCACCTAATTTTCTCTACTTCATGTTTTTTGTCCCCCCTTATGTGCCTCCTTGTGCTCTTCATGGTTCCACTCCTTGTTTTTTGGTAACTCTTCCTCATGGTACTTATTCGGGAAAGGGAATCTCCTAGCTATGCCACCAATCCACTAATTTGAGTTAAGTATCCATGATGAATCCCAAACACACTCAAACCAATTCTATTTGGCCACCCTAGGTTCAAATTTCCCTCCTTCAGTTATTTATACATGTGCTTTCTCCTTGTTGAAGCTAATCTTGAGCTTTTGATCACTTGACTTGTGCTATCTCACCATGTTGGGAATGCTGATATTATTGAGAGTGTGTTGATACTTATAGATAGTATATTTATTTCTCTTTGCTTCCATTATATCACTCTACTAGTCTAGTTTCTCGCACATGAATCCAAGAAATGAGTTGGTAAGTGGAGTTACATCCCATGGGCAATGGAGACGGACAGGAAATTAGTAGTGGGAAGCATTGTGGTTCTCAAAAGAGGTAGTTCCGAGAGTTTCTAGACTAAGTGTGCCTCTAGCCATGGATCCATGGTCTCAGATCATAGGTGACCTGTTCAAGTGAGGAAGGCTTCACTGTGTCTACGGCTGGGAGGAAAGTTTCCCTATTGCATTCAGTTTCACTTATTTTGAGATAAGTATTTCTCTTATGGTTCATTTTCATTACATTATTTTATTTGGTATATGTGCAATGGTTTTTGAATTGGTTGTTTACATGTTCATGTATTTAATTCCAGGATCTATATGTAGGAAGGATGAATGGCATATAATATGTTTCTATGCTCCTTACCTTCTTCCTATTCTTCTTCCTCTTAATCATAAATTGTAATTTTGGCTCTATGGTATTGAGAGGGGCACAACCATATGCTATATATAGCCCATACATGCTCATTTATTTGTTTTGAGACCTATTCCATTGTGTCTAGAACAATGTTTCCAGTAAATAACACCTTTCGTTTCATTGAAAAAGATTTCTAGATGACCAATATATGTATGTTTTAGTCTAACGGTTTTCCGGTTTTCTAGATCTGAGGATGAGTGATGCATTTTGGATATAAAAGTGATTGATGGCTGGAGGGTGGCAACCATATGATATTATTTTTATTAGTGAGAGATGACTGTAAGGGATAGTCATCTGGATTTGATTTTGAGGGTTGTAGTTGCAGTCGTTGTTCTCTGTTTGCTATGGCTTCAGTGTGGCTGTAGATTGCAGGTTACATATGTTCTGTGATATGTGTTTTTACTTACCTTTTAGTCTCACTAACAACACACACATAACAACACATAAAAATAGATTAATTTGCAAATAATTGATGACATCAATACTTGGTTACTTATAAACTATGTTATCAAACAAATCAAAAGTCAATGAATTAGTTATTCACACTGAAGATGATGTTTATCATGCGTTAATATTATTCTTTTCGTGATTACGATCTTTAGCTCACACTTTGGATGCTATTAATTAAGTATTGTAATTAATTATTTATTAACAATATAATAGGATATGGCTAAGCAGTACTTTTGTAATATCCATCACCCTTAACTAAATTTAAGGGTGCTAATATTAAGACTAAGTAAAGTTTAAGCATAGTGGATATAAATTATAGTTGGGATAATTAACCATCCACCCAAATAATTACAAATTTTAACTCTATAGATTGAATTATAACTAAAGTTGTGATTAATTAATTAATTAAAGTTGTGATACTCTATAGATTGGACCCGTCGCGTATCATCTTGCGCTGCCACCCCATTTGCACAAAACTCATAATGTTTTTCATGTATCTGTTTTACGACATTATGTAGCTGATGAGTCACATAAAATAAATTGGAAGGAACTGCAGGTTTCGGACGAGGGAACCATCAGGGTCGAACCATTACTTATATTGGACCGCAGGGTTAAACAGTTGAGGCACCGTTTGGTGGATCAAGTTAAGGTCCAGTGGGACCGATATAGCCCGGGGTCTGCTACCTGGGAGGACGCAGAGACTATGCGTCGTGATTATCCCACATTATTTTGATCATAACTTCGGGACGAAGTTTCCTGAAGGGTGGGTGTATGTAACACCCCGTTTTGACATTACTACCTGAACTACTATTATATGTTGTATTTGTTTGACTGTGAGACCTCGTCAGTTGACGACACTGTGGACATGGTTCTATTATTTTGCCGATATATATATATGTGTGTGTAGGATGATAGTGTTAAGATCGATAGTCATGTTTAGATATGTATCATGTGTTAATTATGTCAAATATATGGAAATTTACTAAATGATGGGTACGTGGATACCGTTACAGTTATATGTTGAAATAATGAATGTTATGCCAGGTGCATGGCGAATGAATGAGTTTATTGTTGTTATGTTATGATGAAATATATGTGTGTACATATCGAGGATTATGCACGATATTCTATATTGTATGTCGAGGACTGACTTACAGGTTGAAACGGCTAAGTGATAGCTGGATCCTACGAGGTGGGAGGGCCTCGGGGACACGGACTTCGAAAGATAAAATGGTATGCGAGTGATGCATTATCTACTTTCGTATGGTTATTATGCTGTTTATTATGATGTATGTTATGACATAGGTGGGGTGGGGTTTCAGGAAACTCAACCGCCAGATCGGTTATACGATGACAGACCGAGTACAAGTGCAACGCTGTTGTTATGTCGGGTGGACATAGTCCCTTGTTCCATTAGGGGGGTGGAGGCTTTACCCACCGTTTATCCCCGAAACCCAGAGTCATGGGAGGGCTGTGCTATGGCGCGCTCCCCAAGGTGTGTGATGATGACTGGTGGTTGCCTGCTGGGGAAGCTGGTCGATGTAGTCGACACTTCCGCTTACGGGTTCTAGTTGGAACCGGTCATGACTTGACATTCCAGGGTAGTCCAGCAGAGGACAGGATAGGATGTGGAAGTTAGTGATGATGTAGGTAGATAGGTGTAGTGTGAAGTAGGGGTGAAAACAAGATCTAACTGTAGGCGTGTAAAACCCTTGATTAGTATGTGTCAAAATCAGTGATTTATTGTCGTAACTTGGATTTCAGTAAGCTAATGGATTGTACCTTGCAAACTATGTTAAAACATGTGTTAGTAAATAATAAAGTTTCGTGATTATGATCGGTGTGTGTGAATTATTATTGTTAGTGTATTTACGCGAGGTATGTAAGCAGTAGCTACGCTTACATAACTCGCCTACATATTCATAAATTGTGTAAAATATTGTTGAATAATGATGTTAATTATTGTCGTTTCATAATTAACTATTGTTGATCAATGTTAATAATGTCGATTAAAGTTAGTAATGATGATTAAGGCTAACAATGTAGATTAATGTTAATTACTGTCAATTAAGGTTATTAATGTTGATTAATGTTAATTATTGTACATTAATGATTAATTATTGCTGGTTAATAAACAAGTTACGGTTAAATTAGGTAGTAAATAATGCAACCTAGTTAGTAATGATTAATCGAATGCTAATGAGATGTTTAGTAAAAACTAAGGGTTAAAATGGTTAAATGATTATTGTAATGTAAAAATTTAGTAGTATTAATTTGATAAGTAAATATTAATTGCAAGGTTAGATAATTAATTAAGAAGTATGGATAAGAATTAAGTTATAAACCATTAGTTTTATAAGGATCATGCTTAAGATTAATTAGAACACGGGATTATTATTGGTAATTAATAAATTGAATTAGTGAATTTATAATTAAAGAGAATTTACATATTAAAAATATTAGAAACCATTAATTAAATGATTAGGCAATTGTAATTAATCAATTGATAATTACTGTTAATTAAATTAAATGGGGAAGCAGGCAAGTTTAAACTATATAAAATGTATATAACATTTATTATTTATTAATTAAATGGTCAAATGTTGAAATATGAATAAGGATATGTTTAAAATTGTTATATTAAATAAAATGACTAAATTTAATTGAATTAAAGGTTACGGTTGAGAAGTGACCCAACCAACACTTTTTAATAAAAATTTAAATATTTAATAAGTCCAAGTCCAAGTTGAGGGCTCGAGGACTTAAATGGTAGATGAATGGGTTGGGTGAAATTGAAGTTAGAGATAGGGGTAGTAAAGAGGGATAGAGTCAGCAAGTGAAGGGGATAAGAGGGAGAAGGGAAGAAGGAGAAGGGATCCTTTTCTACCTTAGGATTTTGGAGAAGTTGAGCAGAGCAGAAATGGGGAGAGGAGAGCTGCAAAGAGGGGATTTGTTGGAGTTTGTTTTTCTAAAGGGATAGAACAGCTTAGGCTTGTACTCGGTTTGGGCTCGGGGGTCCAAAGGGGTACCTTTGGAGCTGGGTGGTCGGCGAGACCTCGCCAGTTGGCAGGGTGGCAAAACTGGTTTGGCTGGTTGAGTTTCAGAATCGTGGGGAAGGCTTTTGACTGCAGGGAAAAAGGCAAGGAGAAACGGCAAACGGGAACAGCAACAAGGGGATCTGCAAGCTACCTACAAGTATTTTCCAACAGGTAAATTTATCATTTCTACTCTGTCAAATTATTATTTCCGATTATATGTTATATGTTATTTCACCTGCACATGAAAAGTATGTGAACTTGATATAATTTTTCATGCATAGAAATAGACATAAGTTAGAAAATTCAAAACAGAAATTTTAAAACAGAACTGAAAAATCTGAAATATATCACTGTATATTAAAGTTAAAGGAGACCCAAGTTGGGGGTCTTACATATGGTATCAGAGCCACTGGCTCAAAAACTCGGACCTTAAGAGGCCTTCACACACCTATCTACCTTGAAAATTTACTACGTCTAGCCTATAGTTTAGTGACAGAACTAGAACGAAACCTTGCTAATACTAATGATAGGTTACCTGCAAAAAAAAAAAAAAAAAAAGAGAAGAAGAGTTAGCCGGAATGAAATATGAAATTTCAAAATTTGTCGAAAGCCATAAATCTTTAGAAAGCCGATTTGAATAATTATATAAGGCTATAAATCTCCTTAGGTTAATATAATAAAACTATAAGGCTGCATAAAGAAAACTATAAAGCTCTAGAAAGCCACAACGATTTTAAACCTATTTAGTAAGTAGTTAAAAACTTATGTGTCTATATAAAGAGTACAAAGTGTTGTAGAGTTTGTACCGTGAGCAATTTCCATTAATGATTTTTTTTTGGTTCTACGTGCTTTAAAACTTTGTTAGATAGCATATAATTTGAACCTTAAAGATAACAATGATTTATAATAAAAGATTATATACAATGATGACCATGCTTATATAAACTTATACTACTTTCTACTTGCAAGCTCTGTTCATGGAAGAAATGTTTGTACTTAATTTTTTTTTAGAATCCAGCTCTCCTAGATTATAACCTTGAAATAGAAATCTATTGTGTATGTTTTAAACGATAAGAGTAAAAAATAAAAAAAAAGTAATTGGTACTGTAAAGTAAGTAGAGTTTTTACGGTGAGCAATTTTCTTGATCGATAGACATTTGTGCCTCTTGAAGCAGTTTGATCTTGAAACAATGGCCACCCTCAGCAGTAGTAATCACGGAGGGTTCTATGAGCATTCGCTGTCGTTTCTGTCTGCGTATTCTTCTTTACTTTCCTCTCGTTGCAAGTTGATGCCCTGAAAGCCGGAGGAAGACGATATTCCAATGATCTGCCATCAATAATTAAAAATAGTGATACTAATTTAAGCAATTGAGCGAGACATTCTGTCATCGAGAATTAAAAAGAGTGATGATAAATCAACTCAGAAAAAAAAAAATGCACATATATGAAACAAATGTAAATAAAATAAAATTAAAAAATATATATATATATATATATACATAAAATAAACCAAAACGATAATGCGCCCAGCGTCGAGGGTTTCACCAAAGGACCACCGAGCATTGCCAGCTAGCAGGTAGCAGAGGAGCCCACGAACACAACTGCAAATCAAGTGCCAAGCGACATAGCTTTCCTTTCCATTGTTTCTTCCTTCAACGATACATGCCAGAGTTAAAAAAAAAAAAAAAAACAAAACAAAAACATTAACACATTCCAGAATTTTAAAGCTTGAAAACCGAGAGTGAAAGGTAAAAAAATATATATATATATAAAATAGAAATAAAAATTTTGTTGCAGCTCGCTGGACGAGCTAGGGCACGACCATGGCCTGCCAGGGTGCATCCCTGCGCGGCAGTGGACCGGCCAGGGCGCAGCCCTGCGCGGCCGTAGACCGGCCAGGGCACAGCCCGGCGGTCGTGGACCTGCCTGGGCACAGCCCTGCACGGCCATGGACCGGCCAGGGCTGAGCCCGGGGCCTGGGCATGCAGCCCGGCCAACAGCCTTCGGCTATGGCCTGGGCATGCAGCCGGCCTGCAAAAAAAAATAAAAAAAAAATAAAAAGAAAACATTATATAAATAAAGAAATAAAACTCTGATAAGAAATCTACGGAAACTGTCTCTAAATCTCTCTTAACTCAGCAAAATATGCGGCATGAGTGCTACCAGCTCGAGCTGGGAAAGAGTGGAGGGCGCCAGCTGAGCTGCTGCCACTCCACTCTGCAAAAGAAAAAAAGATAACCTTATAAACTAAAACAAAACAAAAAAACAATGAATACCCCTACAAATGAATAGCAAGCCAAGGGATGTCACCTGAGAAATCTGCAGCTCGTTGAGCTGAAGAGAAACAAAGCAGCGCCGTCCTGGTTGCAGAGTTCCACCGTTGCCTATTGAGAAAGAATTGCAGAGCTGCAGAGCTAGGTCCGCCTAAAAGTGAACGAAGAAATGAACTAAAATTAGGGTTTACTCCCTTATGTTTGTGTATGGTTCTATTCGCATGGCGGTGGGCTGTTTGGAGGAGGACGCTGGTCCCTCGTGCAGCTGCCACATAGCTTCTAGGGTTTGACCATTTTAGGGTTTATTTGTTGCACGGGGTGGATAACGTGGGGAGGCCGGGTGCCCTCCAGCTGGCCACTTAGAATTAGAACAAGCCGTATGGGTAAAAAATTTATTTATTTATTTACTTAATTTGGTTTATTTTATTTTTGTCTTAATAATCGTGTGTTATAAGATTATGTGTAATATATAGATTATGTGTAATATATTTAGTATTTAAATTTAATATAAATTATTTTATCTTTTTTTTTTTTATATATATATAAATATATATTTTTTTTATATTATTTCATTTTATTTATTTTGAATATCTTAATTAATTGAAAAAAAAAATAATAAATAAAAAAATCTAAATAATTAGTGTTAATTAATGTCAGTGATAACTAATTAGTGTTAGTGTGTTAATGAATTAGTGTTAGTATGTTAATTATTAGAATGTTAATTAATTAGTCTTAAACTAAGACAAACTAATTAGCTTTGAGGGGGCTAAATTAATACTAAATGGTTTATTTTGTTCTTAAAAATGTTCCTTGTCGAAACTTTGACGTATAATCGAAAGGGAAAGACGGACACAGAATCTCCAAAACAAGACACCACGGAGACCAGCATAACGAGCTGATCACTATGACACTAATTCTACCCCTGACCTAAATGTTTGGTAAAAACGACACTAAACTTAAAACTTAGGTTATGTTTTTATTTAATTATTAAAATTATTAACTATTAATGAGAAATGAGGTAGTAAACATGGATTAAATTTCTTGAGGAATTGATGGCGACCTGATGAGGATTGTGTGGAATCCAATACCTAAACCTACGTAGAACTATTGCAGTATGTCTAGTACCGGGTGGCCTCAAGATGGCCTGTTCAAAACGTCCTCAACTATAGCTCTTAGAGTAAAACACTCGTAAAATTAGTCATGATGCACTTTTGAATTAATTGTTGAGTTTGATAGTAAATTAGCCATGATGTCATTGTGTGCTAATTATCCTATTATTCCATGAGCAGGAATAAACATGGTAAGAACGTGAGCAGGTCGGTGGCGAGGTCAGGCGACGGCATTACCTGAGCCGAATGTGCCGGCACCATCGCCAGAGACCATTCTTATACTGCGCTCGCTGGAAGCTATAAACGAAACACTCAGGGGACTAGCACAGAGAGGTAGTGTTTCCTCAGAGGTAGAGGTGGAGGCCCCTCCACTAAGGGAGGAAGTTCCCGTGGTAGAAGCGAATACGGTACCAAGAACTCCGCATCAGGATATCAAAAGGGAGCTTCAGAAGATAAGGCTTCCAGAATTTTCAGGGGGTCGATCAGGGATACGAGCAGAGACATGGTTGGAAGAGATGACCAGGTGCTTGACCTTGCAGGAGTACACCTCCATGTCCAAGTCCAAACTAGCCATATTTCAGCTAAAGGGGGCCGCTTTGAACTGGTGGGGAAACCAAGAAAGGCAGCTACACCTTACACCGGACACGGTTCCATGGGAACTGTTTGTGGAAAAATTCAAGGGGAAGTACCTACCCGCATCCTACCAGGAAGAACAGGCAGGGGCTCTTCATGCCTTGGTACAAAGGCATCTATCAGTGGAGGAGTATGAAGAGAGGTTCATGGAGTTAGTGAAGTATGTCCCTTACTTGGACAATGACGAACGCCAGGTTGAGCGCTTCGTGTATGGGCTCAATGCCAAGATCAGGGCTCAGGTACGGATGTGGAAACCAACTTCGGTCACCGAAGCAGTAGATTGTGCTCGTTACACTGAGGAGATGTTGGGTGCAAAGCCCATCAGGACATTCAATTCTCAGCAGTCAGGGTTTGTGGGGAAGGCCCCTCGAAGCTATCCTCGGGGAGGATATGCGAGGCCACCTCCCTACGGGAACAGGAGCACACCAAGAGTCGCAGCGGTTGACAGATCAGTGGCAACTAGGGCGGTGCCCCAGTCGGCCACAGGGACTCACCAGGGTGCAAGTAATTTCAGAGGAACAACCAGTAGAGGAAGGGGTCCTAGGGGGAGGAACCCCTCTCAGAGGTCTGAGCAGGTTATCTCGCCCACTCCATTACAAGTTGCTTGTTGGGGATGTGGAGGTCCACATTACCAGCGTGACTGTCCCGAATTATGATCAGGTACAGTGCAGCGAGAAGGAAAAGCTCCAATGGGGAGTGGGGGTAGTAGGCATCAGATCTCGGCTGCAGTAAACAACCATCAGGCAGAGCACCAATCCACTGTGGTGGAATCATCAGGTACGGTCAATAATGTCAAGCTTAGAATATTGTTTGATCCTGGTGCTATTGATAGTTTCATTCTCCATATGCATTAGACAAATGTGGGTTGGCAGCCTACGAGCATGACGATTTCAGCTTAGTCGAAATGGCTTCAGGGGTAAAGCAAGCAGTAGGACCTAGTGTCGATAAGTGTGTAGTGGATCTCGGGGTGTGTGTTACACAAGTCAAAGTGTACGTCACCACCCTCGGAACTTATGATCTCATCATAGGTATGAATTGGCTTGAGGAACATCGAGCTTTCTTAGACTGTTATGGGAAGAAAGTTCTTTGCGTTAATGACAATGGAGAGGCCATCAAGATCCAGGGTATCAAACGGAAGGTGTCCCTACGTTTCATATCAACGATGAACGTAAAGCGATGTATGCGACAAGGATGCCAGTTGTACATTGTTGAAGCGGTAAACAGTGAGAAGGGACCCTCCTTTGATGACTATCCAGTGTTAGCTGAGTTCAGTGATGTATTCCCAAAGGAATTACCTGGGTTACCTCCTAAAAGGGAACTTGATTTTACCATTGAGGTAAAACCCGGTTCAGAGCCAACATCAAAGACACCTTACAGGATGACGGCCCCAGAACTTTGTGAGTTGCAAATGCAGTTGAAGGAATTGTTAGATCTAGGGTTCATCAGACCAAGTATTTCACCGTGGGGTGCACCAGTAATCTTTGTGAAGAAGAAGGATGGTTCCTTGCGTCTTTGCATAGATTACCGAGATTTGAATAGAGCCACCGTGAAGAATAGGTACCCAATACCTCGAATTGATGACCTCTTTGATCAAATGAAGGGGGCGACAGTATTCTCAAAGATCGACTTACGATCAGGTTACCACCAGCTACGGATTAAGGAAGGTGATATACCTAAGACTGCTTTTCGAACAAGGTTTGGGCACTATGAGTTTGTAGTGGTACCCTTCGGTTTGACCAATGCCCCAGCCGTATTCATGAGTCTCATGAATAGCGTGTTCCGAAAATACCTAGATCAATTTGTGCAAGTCTTCTTGGACGACATCCTCATCTACTCCAAGAATGAACAGGAGCATGAGGAACACTTGCGAATAGTGTTGTCATGCTTAAGGGAGCATCAGTTGTATGGTAAGTTGTCCAAATGTTCGTTCTATCAGAAGGAGATCCATTACCTAGGGCATATAATTTCCGGTGAGGGAATTTCTGTGGACCCTGAGAAGGTGAAGGCCATAATGGATTGGCCCGTGCCAAAGAATGCACATGAAGTAAGGAGCTTCATGGGGTTAGCCGGGTATTATAGAAGGTTTGTTGAGGGTTTCTCAAAAATCGCGAAACCCATAACTACCCTACAGCGTAAGGGCACTAGGTACGAATGGACAGATGAATGTGATGCCGCATTCGCCGAGCTAAAAAGACTATTGACGAGTGCACCAATTCTACGTGTTCCAGATATGGAGAAGGAATTCACAGTTTGCACCGATGCTTCAAGGCAAGGTTTTGGTGCAGTGTTGATGCAGGAAGGTGGGGTAATAGCTTATGCGTCGAGAAAGCTAAAAACACATGAAGAGAATTACCCTACTCATGACCTAGAGTTAGCTGCAGTGATGTTAGCTTTGAAGCTTTGGAGACATTACCTTGTTGGACGAAGCTTTGAACTCAAGTCTGATCACCAAAGCTTAAGGTATATCTTCACTCAGAGAGACCTAAATGCTAGGCAAAGGCGATGGAGTGAATTCATGAGCGAGTATGATTTTGGGATTTCCTACATCAAAGGGAAGGAGAATGTGGTAGCGAATGCCTTAAGCAGAAAACCTAGACTTTTCTCTCTTATACCTTTGAAGGTGGATTTGAGGGAAAGAATCTTAGGGCAGCTACTCGGGGATAGTTGGTACCTAAAGGTCACAGCGGCACTCCAGAATGGGAAACCAGTAGGACCAAAGTTTGAAGGCTATGAGTTGGAAGCTGATGGTTTGCTACGGTATCAAGGGAGGATGTATATTCCTAAGGAGGGAGATATTAGAGAGACTATCCTTAAAGAAGCCCACAGAGCAGTGTATTGTGCACACCCGGGTGTAAAGAAGATGTATGCAGACATGAAGCAACTCTTCTTTTGGGCAGGGATGAAAAGCGACGTGGTCAAATTCGTCGCTAGGTGCCTTGAGTGTCAGCAGGTAAAAGCTGATCATCACCACCCGGCAGGTCTGTTGCAGCCACATGACATTCCTATGTCGAAGTGGGAGGTTATCTCCATGGACTTCGTGGTGGGATTACCTCTTACCTCTCATAGGCATGATGCCATTATGGTCATCATTGACAAACTGACCAAGACTGCTCACTTCATTCCAGTTAAGGAGACCTATGATGTCACAGATGTAACACGTGTATTCATAAATGAAGTAGTTCGTCTCCATGGGTTTCCCAAGAAAATTATATCGGATAGAGATTCCAGGTTTACATCCAGGTTTTGGACGAGTTTGCAGTCAGCGTTGGGTACTCAGTTGAACCTAAGCACTGCTTACCATCCAGAGACAGATGGGCAAACAGAAAGAGTGAATCAGGTAATGGAGGACATGCTTAGGATGTATGTCATGGATCAACAAACTCATTGGGAAAAGCACTTACCTTTGGTAGAGTTTGCTTACAACAACAGTTACCATAGCTCAATTGGGATGCCTCCATATGAAGCTTTATATGGAAGGCCATGCAGGACACCATTGAGTTGGGAAAGGTTAGAGGATCGAGTAATTATAGGACCCGAGTTGATTCAGGAGATGGAAGAACAGGTTGTTCAGATTAGACAGCGGTTAAAGGAAGCACAGGATAGGCAGAAGAGTTATGCCGATGCGCATAGGGTTGACCGAAGCTATAAGGTTGGAGATGCAGTGTTCGTCCACATCAGGCCTAGCAAAAGTACCATCAGGTTTGGGAAGGGGACAAAGTTGTCGCCACGATTTATAGGACCCTTTGAAATTTTAGAAAAGGTTGGACCCGTCGCGTATCGTCTTGCACTGCCACCCCCATTTGCACAAAACTCATAATGTTTTTCATGTATCTGTTTTACGACATTATGTAGCTGATGAGTCACATAAAATAAATTGGAAGGAACTGCAGGTTTCGGACGAGGGAACCATCAGGGTCAAACCATTACTTATATTGGACCACAGGGTTAAACAGTTGAGGCACCGTTTGGTGGATCAAGTTAAGGTCCAGTGGGACCGATATAGCCCGGGGTCTGCTACCTGGGAGGACGCAGAGACTATGCGTCGTGATTATCCCACATTATTTTGATCATAACTTCGGGACGAAGTGTCCTGAAGGGTGGGTGTATGTAACACCCCGTTTTGACATTACTACCTGAACTACTATTATATGTTGTATTTGTTTGACTGTGAGACCTCGTCAGTTGACGACACTGTGGACATGGTTCTATTATTTTGCCGATATATATATATGTGTGTGTAGGATGATAGTGTTAAGATCGATAGTCATGTTTAGATATGTATCATGTGTTAATTATGTCAAATATATGGAAATTTACTAAATGATGGGTACGTGGATACCGTTACAGTTATATGTTGAAATAATGAATGTTATGCCAGGTGCATGGCGAATGAATGAGTTTATTGCTGTTATGTTATGATGAAATATATCTGTGTACATATCGAGGATTATGCACGATATTCTATATTGTATGTCGAGGACTGACTTACAGGTTGAAACGGCTAAGTGATAGCTGGATCCTACGAGGTGGGAGGGCCTCGGGGACACGGACTTCGAAAGATAAAATGGTATGCAAGTGATGCATTATCTACTTTCATATGTTTATTATGCTGTTTATTATGATGTATGTTATGACATAGGTGGGGTGGGGTTTCAGGAAACTCAACCGCCAGATCGGTTATACGATGACAGACCGAGTACAAGTGCAACGCTGTTGTTATGTCGGGTGGACATAGTCCCTTGTTCCATTAGGGGGGTGGAGGCTTTACCCACCGTTTATCCCCGAAACCCAGAGTCATGGGAGGGCTGTGCTACGGCGCGCTCCCCAAGGTGTGTGATGATGACTGGTGGTTGCCTGCTGGGGAAGCTGGTCGATGTAGTCGACACTTCCGCTTACGGGTTCTAGCTGGAACCGGTCATGACTTGACATTCCAGGGTAGTCCAGCAGAGGACAGGATAGGATGTGGAAGTTAGTGATGATGTAGGTAGATAGGTGTAGTGTGAAGTAGGGGTGAAAACAAGATCTAACTGTAGGCGTGTAAAACCCTTGATTAGTATGTGTCAAAATCAGTGATTTATTGTCGTAACTTGGATTTCAGTAAGCTAATGGATTGTACCTTGCAAACTATGTTAAAACATGTGTCAGTAAATAATAAAGTTTCGTGATTATGATCGGTGTGTGTGAATTATTATTGTTAGTGTATTTACGCGAGGTATGTAAGCAGTAGCTACGCTTACATAACTCGCCTACATATTCATAAATTGTGTAAAATATTGTTGAATAATGATGTTAATTATTGTCGTTTCATAATTAACTATTGTTGATCAATGTTAATAATGTCGATTAAAGTTAGTAATGATGATTAAGGCTAACAATGTAGATTAATGTTAATTACTGTCAATTAAGGTTATTAATGATGATTAATGTTAATTATTGTACATTAATGATTAATTATTGCTGGTTAATAAACAAGTTACGGTTAAATTAGGTAGTAAATAATGCAACCTAGTTAGTAATGATTAATCGAATGCTAATGAGATGTTTAGTAAAAACTAAGGGTTAAAATGGTTAAATGATTATTGTAATGTAAAAATTTAGTAGTATTAATTTGATAAGTAAATATTAATTGCAAGGTTAGATAATTAATTAAGAAGTATGGATAAGAATTAAGTTATAAACCATTAGTTTTATAAGGATCATGCTTAAGATTAATTAGAACACGGGATTATTATTGGTAATTAATAAATTGAATTAGTGAATTTATAATTAAAGAGAATTTACATATTAAAAATATTAGAAACCATTAATTAAATGATTAGGCAATTGTAATTAATCAATTGATAATTACTGTTAATTAAATTAAATGGGGAAGCAGGCAAGTTTAAACTATATAAAATGTATATAACATTTATTATTTATTAATTAAATGGTCAAATGTTGAAATATGAATAAGGATATGTTTAAAATTGTTATATTAAATAAAATGACTAAATTTAATTGAATTAAAGGTTACGGTTGAGAAGTGACCCAACCAACACTTTTTAATAATAATTTAAATATTTAATAAGTCCAAGTCCAAGTTGAGGGCTCGAGGACTTAAATGGTAGATGAATGGGTTGGGTGAAATTGAAGTTAGAGATAGGGGTAGTAAAGAGGGATAGAGTCGGCAAGTGAAGGGGATAAGAGGGAGAAGGGAGGAAGGAGAAGGGATCCTTTTCTACCTTAGGATTTTGGAGAAGTTGAGTAGAGCAGAAATGGGGAGAGGAGAGCTGCAAAGAGGGGATTTGTTGGAGTTTGTTTTTCTAAAGGGATAGAACAGCTTAGGCTTGTACTCGGTTTGGGCTCGGGGGTCCAAAGGGGTACCTTTGGAGCTGGGTGGTCGGCGAGACCTCGCCAGTTGGCAGGGTGGCAAAACTGGTTTGGTTGGTTGAGTTTCAGAACTGTGGGGAAGGCTTTTGACTGCAGGGAAAAAGGCAAGGAGAAACGGCAAACGGGAACAGCAACAAGAGGATCTGCAAGCTACCTACAGGTATTTTCCAGCAGGTAAATTTATCATTTCTACTCCGTCAAATTATTATTTCCGATTATATGTTATATGTTATTTCACCTGCACATGAAAAGTATGTGAACTTGATATAATTTTTCATGCATAGAAATAGACATAAGTTAGAAAATTCAAAACAGAAATTTTAAAACAGAACTGAAAAATCTGAAATATCTGACTGTATATTAAAGTTAAAGGAGACCCAAGTTGGGGGTCTTACAACGTCAACTCCTAGAAGGTGCAATTTGGGGCATGGAAGATTCTCACATTTCTTTATAAACAGTGTCAACGATGTAGAAAAACATAGTGATGAATATATTTGATTGAGTTTGAGTTAGTGTTGGCTCAGTCTCATTCCCACCGTAACATCAGATCATGTATCCATCTTCTTTGTCCATGACAATGCATAGAAAAACGTTTGGGAAAATACCATTCCATAACATCGATTTTTGCAACAATGTACTTGTTACATGTTAATATCCTTGACACCTAAAGGATTCTTACCCAAAAGAAACACCTTGCATGCAATATACAAGTTAATATATTTTTCATCTACATAATTCTTATCCAAATATTGCCTATATATAAAATCTACATGATATGAAATCGTTTGTTATAAGTTCTTAAAATATTGAAAAGTTAAAACCAATGCAAAATGATGAAATCTATTGCGTAGGATGGTGAAGAAACATAGAAATATTATAGGGTAAAAGTAGAATGACTCTTAGTTCTCAGCAACGTAGATGATTTGGAAGAAAAAACGCATTACAAAGAAATTGGGAAGAAATTCTCACATGATACAATCCAAACAAAATGCACTAATACATGATGGTATGGGGTAACCTTGCCTTATGAATATTGACAGAAGCAATATTCAACTAACAATCCTTGCAATAAAATGACCACATGGGAGATAGGGATCCACCAAGACACCTATATATACTTGGATGTTTTGCAAAGCTAGGGAATGAACTAGAACATGGAAAGAGGTGCATTAAAAAGAATGCCCACCTATATATGCTAGGATGTTTTGCAAAGCTAGGGAATGAACCAGAACATGGAAAGAGGTGCATTAAAAAGAATGGAGATTGAAATAGTACAAAAGACCTTCTAAATTAGTAGCGGGAAATTACAAGGTGTGGTGGGAAGGTGGATGATAACGAAATTTTCTTAGGACTCTAAATTTTTGAAGTTGAAATCACAATGTTGAGGTTTAAGGTGATTTGTTGTTGTTGCTGAATGGTTCTTGGCTAGAACAAACATATTTAAAATTTCTATAAGTGCTAGAACATTTCTTTCTCTAGGACCATGTGTCTAAGTTGATTGGATTGTCTAGATTCCATAATGTACATGAGTTCTCTAGGTTCATGGGCCTAGGCGTATTGCATCGTTTAGGTTTTATAACATACACGAGTTCTTTCATATACTTGATATTCAGATTAATTCTATCTTAATATTAATATTCCTTTTTGGTCCACGATATCATATGGAAAGAACACTTTGTGTTTTTCTAAATGCAACTAACTCCCATGAATGCCACCCTAAATAAAAAAAAATCACTTTCGGTTCGTTCAAAAGGGAAAATGTCACACAAAAAATATTAAAGGATTGAATGACATCATCACTGTTGAAATTTCAAGGGCATGTACCAATCGTATCTTGTTACTTGGTAGTATAATCGTTAACAAAATGGTATATTCTTACATGACATGTTGTTGCTTAAGTTTCTCTCACCAATGGGATGTAGTAATGTTATTTTCTTATGGCTCAAGGTGTTTTTTCTCTACTATTTACTAACTACATTAACGAGTTGGTATGATTATGTGATTGAAATGCAAGAAGCATGTATGGAGTTGATATGATATGATTATGTGATTGGAAGGAATAGTTGATTTTCACAAATGCAAGAAGCATGTATGGAGTTGATATGATTATGTGATTGGAAGGAATAGTTGATTTTCACAGGGTTGTGAATACTAGGATGGTAAAATAATTTCAAGTTATGCTATGGAGTTTTGTGTTGACTCATATGGGACCCATTTTGGTAAAAAAATGCATATTAAATAAAATTTCATATACGAGGTTCATGATACGTCTTCACAATGCTTATTGAGCACCATCAAGTTAACAACATTCAATATCCTAGTTGAAAATGTGCCCCACGAGTAAAGATACAAATGTTTGCACACCTGTCAGCTTTGTAGACATCCCACTCTCATGGTGCATCTAAATGTAGAGTGGATGTATAGTTGGGGCATAATTTAGGCCCATAATGCTTCCCTTGGCATGTGCAGTCTAGTGTACCACTCCGCAAGTGACTGAAATAGAGTGGAGCTGCCGTTTCTTAGTCGCATAAGTGCACTAGAATATGTATAAGTGATCCGTCAATTCATGAAACCCTATGTCCATTTAATTTCCTCACACAAGACCCACACCTTCCAGAATATCGGCAGGATAATCCATATAATCTCAATATAGTTGAGATTATTTGGATTATGGAGACGGGTTAGATTGATGTTCCAAGAGGTACAGGTTCTAGGTACAGGCTTTTGAAGATTGATCTTTCAAAAGCTTACGACTGAACTAGTTGGCTATATATTCGTTTGGTCCTTGTTCAGATCGGATGCGGCTTGAGTTTTGTGAATTGGGTCTGGTCCTGTATAACTTCCATTAACTTCCCGGTTTTAATCAATGGAGCTGCTTCTAGATTCTTTGTCCCTGAACATGGATTAAGGAAGGGTTTCCCTTTATCACCCTATCTATTCTTACTAGTCGTGGAAGGACTGAGTCATCTGCTGGCAGAGGCAGTGGATAACAAGGTTCTGGAAGGTATATGTTATGGAGAAATAAGATTAACCCATATATTCTTTGTGGATGATGCATTGTTATTTCTGGGCAATTCGATTGTCGAGACGTGTGGAATCAAAGATTTGTTTTGGCTTTTTAGCAGAGCGACAGGCATGCTAGTTAACTATGGTAAGTCAGCTTGTTATTACAACGAGATCAGCTTAGAAGAGGTGGCTGGCTTTTTGGATCTCATGCCTATGGATGCTTTTCCGCTCACCGAGGGTTTTGCTTACTTGGGGTTTAACCTTAAACCTATTGTTTATCTAAAGTCTGACTGGACTTGGCTTATTGTGAAGGTGGAAGGAAGAATCTAGTTCTGGTGTAATCGATTTCTCCCAAAGGGAGGGAAAACTGTCCTTATTAAGAGTGTGTTGAATGCTATCCCTATTTATTGGATGATCCTGACGAAAATTCCTCAAGGGGTTCTGCATGCTTTATGAAAAATGTTTTTTAAATTCATGTGGCAGAGTAAGGAAGCTCAAGGCTTAGACTGGTTGTCTTGGGAGTCTATCTCTAGACCCAAGGAAGCCGGAGGTTGGGGTATCAAGGATTTGAAAACTATGGGTTTGGCCTTAGCTTCAAAGTCGGTCTAGCAGCTGATTTCTAAGGACGAACAATGGCAGGGGATTATGAGACATAAGTATATGATAGAGGGTTCTTTGCTTTGTTGGATCCGCCAGGATCGGAAAATTGGGCACGGAGGGTCACTGTTCTGGAAGAATATCAATTATGCTTTTCCCATTATCAGGGACAGACTTATCTGGCATGTGGGGAATGGACTCGAAGCCAGAATAGGCTTGGATAATTATAAAGGTGTTATTCAAAGTATCAGATTACAACAGGAATTACTCATATTTTTTATCAGTTAGGGGTTACAAGGTGTTGGTTGATATTGAGGATGGTATCAGATTATATTCACAGAAATGGAAAGACGCGACTGGGTTATTTTTACCAGACCATTGGACTGAAACCTGGAATCATTGGATAGAAAATCTAGAGAAAGGTTTTTTAGCACTGAGGAACGAACCTGACATGTTACACTGGTATGGGTGTGAGGGAGAAGGAACCTTCACAGTGAAGGCAGCTTACAACTTGCAGTGGAGAGATCGTTTTGCAGACAATCCATGGTGGTGGAAGAAAATCTGGAAGGTCAGGACAACCTTCAAAAGAAAATTACTGGTTTGGCATATCCTGAAGGATAAGATCCCTACATGGGACTGCTTAAAAAGTAGATTTTTGGAAGGACCGGGTAGATGTAGTCTTTGCAGGTCGGGGGATGAGGATTCTGCTCATTTATTTGCTAAATGTCCTTTTATTTTGGAGGTTTGGGTAGGGTTATGATAGAAAATTATTATGGTTCAGGTGGAGGAAGGGGAGTCTTTTGAGCACACTATTAAGCTATGGTTTGAAGAGCCTAGTCTGAAAAGAATTCGAGTACTGATTTTTTTGGTGCCTTGGTTTGTATGGCTAGCAAGAAATTGGTCAGTGTTCGAAGACGTTAATCTGCCAAGTTTTTATGTTACGTCTCAGATCTTGGCTATTTATCATCTCTTTGAAGAACCAGAGAAGATATTCAGTATCATAGTTCCTATAGCGTTGGCATTTGCAGCAGACAAAGTGGTGGGTTTCTTTGATGGAGCCTCTTCAAATAAAGTATGTGGACTTGGGGGTGTTCTCAGGTGTTCGGTAAGTGAGACTTATTGTTTCCAAGCTAATGCAGGTCCTAGAACCAACAACAGAGCTGAGGGTTTCGCCCTACGTACCTTACTTCTTCTTGCTAAAGAAAGGAAGACTGCTACTCTTAAAGTTTATGGGGATTCTGAGTTATGGATGCGATTTATGAACAAGGAATTTAGCTTCAATAATCATTCACTCCAGAATTGAGGTAGTAATGTGGTACAGCATCAACTTTTTTTCAGAAGATCAGTTTTAGACATATCTATAGGGAACAAAATACTGAAGCCGATACTCTTTCCAAAGAAGGTCTTAAGATGGATGAAGGAGTATGCAAGATTACTTCTATTTTGCAGGAACAACAGGATACCAGATTTACCTCTTTATTTACTATGATCTAATACTTTTAGCAGGTTTTGAGTTAAGATCTACAGATCTCTTTACACTTTTGTGAACTTTCTAATTACATACATTTGTATATTTTGTAAGCCAGTATTAGTATCTCTCAGCTTTTGATATTATAGTCTTCAAGACTACTATCGTGCTTTTACAGCACCTGTGGAATGTATTGTTTTGCTCTCTAAAGATCAATGAAATACGTCTTTTTCTTGGGAAAAAAAAGGCTATAGTTTTATGGTTTGCGTCTCACACATTTCACAATTCTGGAAAATTGCATCGAACGAGTCTTGTTTATTAAAACTGAGCTATCAAGCAAACAATTGAATGAGTGGCTAAGTGGAGGTTCCTAGATAATAAATCCCAGTAATTAAGGGTCGATTGAGTTCTATTGAGTAACTGACAGTATCCTTGGATCCATAGCCCAGTAATTATGGAACCACGTAAACTATAAGATGGTGAAAATATTAATCGAGTCGTTGCACTGATTCTTCGTTGCCAGCCTATTAGATTAGTTGAGAGTAATTACAGTTGATTGATTAGGAGGGATTTAGTTAGTTTGTTGATCAATCCTTATGGATATGTATATAATTATACTGGAATATAGAGTTACCACAACATTTAAGTAACTCTGAGATACCGTTATAGAGTATTACTGAATTCCTCTCCCGCGGAAAAACAAATTAATACACAGAACAAGAAGCTAGGGTATGACGACGTTGTTGTGAAGGAAACATTTTTTTCTATTTCAATGGAAGAATTGGTTATCCCTGATATTTCTTATTTAAAACTGACAGAATTTGTTTCAGAAGGGAATTATTTATGGATCAACAAAAAATGATGGGCTTATTGCTGCTAGACAACATTTTGTTGAGGCCGAGGTTCTTGGAATAGATCGTGAATGGATACCTATTGTTTTGTGAGGAAAGGGGGCATAAAAAGTGTATATTCTACATATTACAACTGAAAAAAATGTTCTTATTTGATTTGATAAAACCTATTTCAGAAAAAAACGGGAAGCATTAAATGATTGCCTCAAATCTATTTTAATTCAACAGAAATTTCGAAGCTAGGGGGATCTTTGCAATGTTTCCACCTCTATGAAGCTGCTGTAGGGATTTAGAAGTTTTCTGGATCTTGTAGTGGGAGGCTTCTCACTGAGTCAATATACCAATGTTTCCATACATGAAAAATCCTGTGGGTAACCCTCGCACCCAAATGTAGGCGCAGTAAGGTTGTTTGGCGCATGGAAGCCTTTCCTCCTTGGTGCGTTGTGGTTGTTGCCTCTACTAGCCCAACCAAATTTCGTTTTGGAGTTAACATTCAGGGCTGAATAGTTATGCGATAAATGTTTTGCAGTCACAACCTTAGTTGTGCCTAGGGAAAAGTTCTAATGAATGGCTATTTGAAGAAACAAGAATAACAAACCTAGAATGTGTAGATGCCCTAAACACTCATACAAGGGATTCGATAATTCCTATAGTAACATCTTGGTTAATTTTATAAAGGGTATGCTTATGGTATGTAGTATTTAATTATTGGATCCATCGATTAAGACATCTTAGGCTGTGTTATAATTATATATAAATAGACATATAAATTGATCAAAATGAGAATGTGCCATATACTATGTATTTTATGGAAATGTGTTATGTTTTAATATATAAAGAGTTTAAAGGTATGATAGATATGTGGTACTTTTATAAACCGTTTATATGTAAATCAAATATTGATGGAGAGGCAAAGGATTTATGATAAATGTGTTATGCTTATTTTGTTTAGGAGTTTGTAGGTATGACAAATGTATTGTGCTTTTGTTATGGAATGAAATTATGTGGATGTAGGGTGCTTGACGCTCATATTTAGTGAGTGAATTTATTGAATCTTATGAAACAATGAATCAATTCAAGATACTACATAGTGTTGTAGATAATAATTTGGCTTATGTTATTATATGAGGGTTTATATAATCAAGGGATTTATGTTAGAGTATTGTGTTCATATAAGAATAGGAATTATGATTGATGAATTGGGTCTTGATAAACATGAAATTATGCATCGATCAAAATTTGATTCATTCCCACCATAATTAAATGCTATCATGGGTTGTCTTAGACTAAAATGAAAAGAGAAGGGGGGTAAAACCAAACTGTTACATTGATAAAGCATAGTGTAAACTTCTTTGAAACTTACAGGTAGTATTTCCTAACGACATCACTACCTATGAAACTACTAAACCTAGGAAGTTGAAGATCGAGGGATTATTAACACCTAAGGAGGACATGGTCATGACTAAGGGAGTGTGTCACATTTTGATATCACTTCCTTGCTATTATGATAAGCCTTCTTCCATAGAAAAATTACATTATATAATCCTTTGAAGTGACTTGGTTAAAGGGTTGGCTTAGAAGATGGACATGTGTAATAGACTATTGCCATATGTGTTTTTAAATAAACAAATATATATATATATATATATATATATATATATATATATATAGAGAGAGAGAGAGAGAGAGAGAGAGAGAGAGAGAGAGAGAGAGAGAGAGAGTATTGTCAGGTGTGACTTAAACAATTAAAAGATTGATATGGGTAGTGTTAAATATCATATGCATTGTTCATGATGAAGGAATACTATGTTCATTGTTATTATACAACTAGGAATAAAGGAGGGTAATCTTAATGGCCATGACAATGTCAAGGTGTCACCGAGACACAACGCATGCAGATAGTTATGTAGCCACCACCACCATTCCATAGAAATGTAAAACAATACTTATAACTACAATTCCTAGTGATGGGGGAAGGGGTGCAAGAATTGGTATGGGATTGTGTGCACTGGGCAATATGTTAAATCTTAAGTGACCTAGAAACATTCAAGAATATGAAAGCACCAATTTAGATGTACAAAAATGTGCATCCCTAGGTAAGTCCAGAAGGGAAGATTTCTTTTGTTTTAAAATTGGATATTGGATCTCTTGCAAGAGATTCCTACGGGGATATTTTTAACATTCCCTAGATAGCCATGGTGAGAGGAATAATGGATGGATGTATTGGGTGAATTTATTTAATTATGGGAATTTGATAAATTTTAATTGACAAGAAATTTTTTGCCAAAAATTCGACAGATTGTCGAGAGGGTGAAATAGACTCAAAATTTGGAAAAACAGATATCAATGTGACCAGCATGATGAGATAAGCATAATGACACTAATTTTTCAACATGACAAATTCATTAATAAAAAAAAAGTGAAAGACTACAAACTTGACTTGACCATGACATGGTAATGGGGAAATGTAACTTATCAAACCTACAGAAAGGGTCACATGAAGATGGTTTTTGTCAAATAAAGTATGGAGATGATAAAAAATATGATATTCACACAATGATGATGACCACCTGACATGGTGAAACTTAAATGGAAAGATGATTAATCCCCACAATAGGACTCAATGAGACTATGATGACCCACACATGATGTGACTTGGAAATCCTGTCAAAGGGGTCATATGATAATGGGAATGATGAAATGAGGTAAGGACATGATAATATCCTTAACCTGTAAATGATGGCATTGACAAAATGATTATGCTATTAAATTTAATATGTTCATATAATTCGTTAATACCTGAAACTTAGAATCATATCAGTGATGAGAATCAATAGGATGGCTATATACAATGACATGAACATGAAATATAAATGATTTTGATGATATTTTATCAATGTGTATGGATGATTAAAATTTTATGTTAACTTTGGGATGAATTTTTGTGAAGAGGGGGAGTATGTAATGCCCTAGTGTAGCTAGGATCATGACATGGGTTACAGTTGGTGGGTCTAGAGATCATCCATGAGATGGATGAGAAGGTGAAATCCATCCAGGAATAATTGAAAGATGCCTTAAGAGAGACATAAAGGTTATGTCAATGCACATCAGGAAGAAAATAACCATGACTATAGAGATAGGGTGTTCTGACGAGAAGAAGCTGCAAAAGGGTTCTGTCAAATTTGGAAAGGGATCTATATTTGAGATCAACAAGTGATTAGGATATGTAGCTTATTGCTCCACTTTTCCATCATAATTGAGTCACATTCATGATGTATTTCATGTTCTATTTTGTGACATGATATGTCAGATTCATAGGATGAGGGAGCCTTGGTGGTTGAGCCGAATTTGATTTTAGAGTGATGAACTCAATAGTGTTTTTTTTTTGAGTATTCGATCAGGTCAGGGTCTAGTGGGACAATTGCAGTCCTAGTTCTGCAGCCTGGTAGGATGCATCATATATGCATAGGAAATTTCCTTACTTATCCTAAACTTCGGGATGAATTTTATTGAAGTGGGGGTGTATGTAACACCTTGCTTTTATTAATGACTATTATCTATGACCATGACTTATTCTTTGAGGGCATTCGATTGTGAATGACTCGATTATGTTTGTTTTCTTTTAGACATAGACTATGGGATACCATTATTCTTTGAGGGCATCTGATTTTGGATGACCCAGACATGTGTGGAACAAATATTTGGCTTATGAAATATAATTAGTGAAGTTATTGTCTAAAATGTTATCAATGATAAGTGCATGTGCTTATAAAGGGATGTTGATATCAATTGAAACTACTTGTTTAAATTCTGTTATGATTCCAATTATAAAGGATATGTGCATATGATGTTATTATGATTTGACAGAAATTGAATGAATAAGCAATATGGAAAGTGATGTAAATAGTGAATAATTGTTGATGAATTCTTACTACTATCTACCATGTACTCTGATGTGTTGTCGAGTGTGACATGAAAGGCGGGTACATGTGATGCAAAGAGGCATCAATACCATAGGTGATGTTGAATTGGTCATTATGCACATGGTGAAATATTATGTATAATATTTGATGCACGTAAGGTATGATGTGATTGGACTCTCGATGAGTCAAGAAACATTCGCGGGTGATGTCGATTTGATGTTCATATTATATTTGAAATCTTATGAATAATATTATATTATGGTTTTTTCGTGATTAAATAATTCTTAAGATCATGTCATAATTGAATGTATGTGCAATATGAAAAATGTTGTTGATGATGAATAAATGATGCTTATGTTATATCTATTGCGTAATCTAATGAGTTGTCGAGTATGAAAGGAAAGAAAGGGACATGTGACGCAATAATGCATCAATACACAAAGACTCTAAAGGAGTCGGTAACATTGATAGCTGATGCCAATCAAGTTTTTATTCTATGTTTATTTAAATATTATTTAATATTTGATGCATGTGGTGTTTTGACAAGTAGGTGTCGGATTTCGATTGCCAATCGGTCCACATCAGGTGACGGGGAATGAAACAATGGATACAGTGTAAGTATAGCAATCTGTCAGCATAATGGGTCCTATATAGACTTAGGGTACTCTATCTCATCAGATGCACATTACCGTGAGGGTAGGCCGCATGTTGGTCACTCATGAGGAAATGAATCGGGGGATGTGCATTAAGGACTCGACCTTAATTTGTAGGAACAACCAGACACTACCCAGGGTAGATATATTAAGTTAACATGATCGCAATCATCATACAATATCCCTACCTATAGGAATTATCTAAAGGGCATGCAAGAATCATGGAGCCTTGATATTCCTGGTCGCGACGAAAATGCGACGGTAATCAAAATTAATTCTAAATGGGAGATTAATAAAACATTTAGCAAGAGAATTAGAAAATATTAGTAATCTAATTGATTATGAAACTCATTAAGATAATATTAAAAGCAAAATGGAGCAACTACATGCAGTTAACTGAGGTTATGATAAGTAAATCATTTTAAAATTGAGCAAATTTAGGAAACTAAAAGAAAGCAAATCATAACTAAAAAAAAAGAATTAGAATGTCTAAGTTAACTAAAAAAAGGATGGGTTAATAAAAATATAAAATAAATAATTAACTCAATATATGCATGCGAATGCATGGATGCACAATGGTTATAAAAGGGAAAAGAAAGCATGAATACTTGACATTTTACTTTTACCTTTTGTGGTTTTGGAGAACTTTGGTTGTGTCTCCTTTTGGTTCCTAGAACATAGTGTGGTTCATTATGACACGAGAGAGGTAGGGACCATACCATCATTAGTTTGGTTTCATAATTCAGTTTCTAGCAAAGTATCGTCAACCCTGTTGCAACTCAGGGGTCCCTGGGGAAGAATTGTACCCATTGGGTACGGTATGGAGGAAAACGATAGATCTTTAGAGATTGGCAATCTTGAAGACATGGATTGTTGAAATTTGGTTGAGCTTTGATCTTTAATTCTTTTATATGCAGAGACTTGAAGCAATGAGACAATTCAATACATGAAATTTATACAACCATAACAAAAGATATATAATGGGGAAAGTCCTCGAAATTATGAGAACAAAAACCCCAACAATTCTTCTCAGTATAATATAATGGATAGCAAATAATGCTTTATTTTACAACATAGCATATTTATTTCGGAAGATAAGAGATCACCAAACACTCTTGATGAAGATACAAAATAAATAGAGAAGAGATATCAATCTGATGTGTTCCCAACACAACAATAAAAAGAACGAACAATAACATGCACAAAGAGAAGCGCCTTGCCTTCAATGGAGAATATAATTCTCTTCACATTAGATTCAAAAATACCGTATAACATATTTATACATTCTTGTATTCTATTTTTAACTTCTAACTTCAGGATAAAATTGCCCTCAAACTGGATGTATTAATCTTGCATGCAGAGGTGAAACCCACTTCTCATGTAGTGCTTTATCTCATTGATCTGTCACTTAGGATGAACTCACCTCTTAACTGAAAGTTTTCCCACTTAGTTAGGTGGCTAACTGAAGTGTCAACATGAAAGTGTCGCAAAACACGTGTCATCTTTTAGTTTAACATAAGTGTCGTCATGCAATAACACTTAGTTAACTAGATCTTCTTTGTTGTCACTTAGTTAACTCTCTTTAATTGAAGTGTCATCTTTTAGTTTAACTAAAGTGAAAACAATTTAGTTAACTAGTCCTTCTTATTTAACACTTAGTTAACTAAAATCATGTTGATTGATTTACTTGAAGTGACCACTGTGATTTCTTTAGTTAACTGAGGAATATCTCTAACTGATAGTTTAACTGAAGCATAGTGTAACACCCCCTTCCATGATTCCCTTGCACGGAAGGAAACGTTAACAACACACGGGCTTATGGCAGACTTAGCCCCAATAATCTTTACCCACAAATTACTAACATTTTAAAAACTTCCATATGCAGATTCATCTCAATTTAAACACAGCGGAAATTAATCATTACGTATGCACACTATTTCTTCATACATTCAGCATACCCATATCATTCATACATGTAACAGTCACTAATTTCATTAAGCATGGACAATTTATCATACTGCATAAAACAGGATGCATTTAATTTCATTAACAGGAATAATTAATCCTTCAGATTGAATGCATTGCAAACACAGACTGTATATAAATTAATTCACAGAATACTTATCTTGAATTGTAACGGTCCAAACGACTGGCTATGGAAGGGCAACGTTCCTCCCAACCGTAGACCTCTGTCCAGCTTGTGTTCTTTCAGCTGAGAGGTCGCCCCCGAGCTAGGCTGTGTATCCACTAAGGAGGAACTAGCTGGTAGCACTCACAGCCATGGTTTCGGTCAAGCATCCAAGGAGATAGAGGAGGGTAACGCTAAGCCAGCGAGCTCAACCACAGAGCTACAGGCCTCTCAAGTGAGTTCAACAGTCAGGCACCCACATTACCTACCACATACAACACAAGGAAGGTCCCCTTCTCTGTTACACAGTCCCTCAGGCAACTCTTCCCTCCAATGCTCTTCAGGATGGGCATAGAAAGGTCCAGCTGCTGATCCTTGAGATCCTAGCCTTCACTAGGTTTATCAAGCACCCCCAACCTCTGCATAGTCATTCCCAACTTGATTTCTCACCATTTTGCTCACCAAAATCTCAAATCCGTCACTGGTTTTCTGAGCTGCAAAAACTGGGTTTTCCTATTGATTTTGGGGTAGCTAATGCTTCCAAATTCGCCCCAAGGTTCATGCTAATGGATCCCCCATTGGATTTCCTTGTCCCCTGCTAAATCTGGGCGTTTTTGGTCTTTCAAAATCTGGGTTCTCTCAAGGTCGCGATTTTCTGGTTCTCTCACTGCTGGCACTCGTTTTTGGATGCAGAATGATGCTAGGTAGTTTCACAATCCAATGGGGTGAGAATTAAGCAACCTCCCATGAGGTTGAGTGACTTCTTGCTCAAGCAATCAGAGCCCATGCCCACCCATACGAATTTCAGGGCTGCCCATGCTCCATTGAAGCCATGGGCTGAAATCTCAACCACCTTCTTACAACAGACATTAATGTCACCTAGGGAAGTCAATGGGTTCTCATAAGGACAAATGGCAGCCTAGGGTTTAATCCCATAGCCCCCTCACCACTCCCTAGTGGATACACGTGGCCCCTTCTCATTCGTTGCCTCCATAGCCAGTTTTTGGTATTTTATTTCAATGTTAAATATTTACATCAATTTACAATATCCCATGGCTTAATAGCACGTGGGTAACAAAATATCAAGCGTGTCTAATTTAAATAAAATCCGAGCATAAACTAGCGGGGCCTTGGCCTTGAGCTCCACGCTAGGGAAACATACAACGTGTGTATACAATATTTACATTAGAGCCAATATTTTCTAAGGGTTCAAAATTGGGGTATTACATTCCCCTCCCCCTTAGAACAACACCGTCCTTGGTGTTCTCAAAACTGAACAAAAATGGGAATGCCTCCCTCATGGCATCCTCCAGCTCCCATGTAGCCTCGTCGGGACTAAGGTGCTCCCATTGGACCTTTACCTGCCCGATGGCTCTGTTCCGGAGCACTGTGACTTTCTTGTCGAGGATGCGCATAGGTTCTACTTGGAATTCTCCCTCGGGTTCCACCTGTATCACATTCCAATCAATCATATGATTAGGATCATGTACATACTTCTTAAGCAAAGACACATGGAAAACATTATGAGCTCTTATGCTAGCAGGTAATGCAATTCTATATGCAACTGGCCCTATCCTATCAAGGACTTCAAATGGCCCACAATATCTTGGTGACAACTTGGCACAACTCCCCAACTTGAGGGAACTCTTCCTTGGTTTCACTCTCAAATAAACATGATCCCCAATCTGAAATTCCTTATGTACTCTTTTCAAATCTGCATAACTCTTTTGCCTGTCCTGAGCTGCCTTTAAATTCTGCCTGATCTTAACAATTTCCTGTTCCATTTCCTTGATCATCTCTGGTCCAAGCACTACCCTGTTCACTGGGCCATCCCAATTCACTCGCGTCCTGCATCCCTTGCCGTACAATGCTTCAAATGGACTCATTCCCAAGGATGCATGGTGTCCATTATTGTATGCAAATTCAACCAAGTGTAAATAATCTTCCCACTTGGATGGTTTGTCCATCACATACATTCTCAGCATGTCTTCAAGGACCTGATTCACCCTCTCGGTTTGGCCGTCCGTTTGAGGATGGTAAGCTGTACTGAAATTCAATTTAGTTCCCAATTCCTGAAATAATCCCTTCAAGAAATTGGAGGTGAACTTTGTATCATGATCGGAAATTATTGCCTTAGGCAATCCATGCAATTTGAATATCTCTCTCATGAAGATGTTCGCAATGTCACTAGCCTTGTGAGTGGACTTCACTGGAATAAAGTGAGCTACCTTTGATAGCTTATCCACCACAACCATGATTGAATCATGCTTCTTTACTGTCATGGGCAGACCTGTTATGAAATCCATGGAGATCACTTCCCTCTTCCATTCTGGAATGGGTAAGGGTTGCAATAACCCTGCTGGAGGTTGGTGTTCTGCCTTGACTTGTTGGCACTTCTGACACCTAGCAATGTACTCAGCTATGTCCTTCTTCATGCCATTCCAAAAGTATTGCTTTCTTGCCGCTGTTATAGTCTTCTGATACCCTGGGTGTCCAGAGTACGGCACTTGGTGTATTTCATCCATCACTAGTTTCTTCAAATCTGCATGATTTGGAATGTACAACCTATCTTTGTAGATGAGGATACTGTCTTCACCCAACTGATATCCTGCACACTTTTCATCCACATTACCATGCTGCAACTTTTCTTTAATTTGAAGGCAAGTTTCGTCACCGTTTTGGGCTTCAAGAACTCTTGTCTTCAAATCTGATTTGCACATACTTACTGCTGAAACATGAAATTTTCTGCTAAGAGCATCTGCGACTTTATTCTCCTTCCCCTTTACATGTTTAATTTCAAAATCAAATTCACAAAGAAATTCCATCCATCTAGCTTGCCTAGCATTCAAGTTTGGCTGCTCAAACAAATACTTCAGGCTCATGTGGTCTGTTCTAAGCTCGAATCTTCTTCCCATCAAGTAATGCCTCCACATCTTAAGAGCATGCACTATGGCTGCTAGTTCTAAATCATGTGTGGCATAATTATTTTCATGCTCTTTTAATTTCCTGGATTCATATCAAATCACAATTCCTTCTTGCATGAGAACCCCACCCAGTCCTTCAATGCAAGCATCTGTGCATACTACAAAATCCTTCCTTGGATCAACTATCTTCAAAACAGGAGCGCTGGTAAGTAATTCCTTTAATTTCTGAAAACTTTTCTCACATTTTTCAGACCATACAAATTTGATGTTCTTCCTTTGCAATGAAGTGATCGGATGAGCTATCCTGGAGAATCCTTCAATAAACCTTCTGTAGTAACCAGCAAGGCCCATAAAAGATCTAACATCTGAAACATTTCTTGGAGTTTGCCAATCCATGATGGAATTAATCTTCTCTGGATCCACTGCAATTCCTTCCTCTGAAATGACGTGACCTAAATATTGAATCCTCTTTTGATAGAATTCACACTTGCTTAACTTGGCATACAACTGATGTTCTCTAAGAACTTGCAACACCATTCTTAGATGCTCCTCATGTTCTTCTTCATTTCTTGAATAGACAAGAATGTCATCTAAAAACACAATCACAAACTTGTCCAAATATTTGCTGAATACACTATTCATGAGACACATGAATGTGGCAGGTGCGTTGGTAAGGCCGAATGGAACCACAGTGAACTCATAATGACCATATCTAGTTCTGAAAGCCGTCTTGTGAATGTCTTCTTCTTTAATCCTCACTTGATGGTAGCCAGACCTCAAGTCAATCTTTGAAAATAATTTGGCTTCCTTCATTTGGTCAAACAAGTCATCAATTCTTGCTAATGGATACTTGTTCTTAACTGTCACTTTATTGAGCTGCCTGTAATCAATACACAGCCGTAAAGTCCCATCCTTCTTCTTGACAAATAACACTGGTGCTCCCCAAGGGGACACACTAGGCCTGATATACCTTTTATCCATTAATTCTTGCAGTTGTATCTTCAATTCCACCAACTCCGGTGTACTCATTCTATAAGGAGCTTTGGAATTCGGCGCTGCCCCCGGAACAAGATCGATGGTAAAATCAATATCTCTCGTCAGTGGCAACCCTGGTACCTCATCCGGAAACACATCTTGGAACTCTTGCAATATCCTGAAGTCTTCTAGCCTTGGCCCTTTGTCCTCTAATGAATCTGGCATATGGACTGCATATAATTGACAACCCTTCTTATAAAACTTTTTCAACTGCAGTGCTGAAATCTGTCTTATTGAAACTTGCTTGGGAATCCCTTTTACCAATGTTGGCCTTCCCTTTTCATCAATGCACTCAAGTGCTTTCTCATAACAGTCCAATTTGGCTCTATGTTTTTCTAACCAATCCATGCCAATTAATGCATCATAGGATCCTAATGGTAACACATTCAATTCAACATATGTGTGGAGTCCATTCAATTCTATGGGACACTCCATCACTACCTCACTTACTTTTCTCTTGGTTCCCGTGGCTAGTTGCACTAGCCAAGACTTATTATGCTTTATTTTTCTAAGAGAACAACCTTCAACCACTTTTGGAGAAACATAACTATGAGTAGATCCTGGATCAATCAAAACAGAAATAGATTGCGTGGCAATCTTACCTTCGACTTCCACCACTGAGGACTGATGGTCTGCTTGATGATTATCCAACGCTGCATAAATCCGAGGTGCTGCCCTTGCCATGTCCTCCACCGTAGCTACTCCCTTCAGGTTGTTCAACTTCCGAGCATTGTTTTTCCGATGTGGACAATCCTTCAACATGTGGTTTTCTCCACATCCCCAACACTGAAGTGGTCCCTTTGCTTCTTTGTCTGCTGTCCCAACTGGTTTGAATCCACTCCTTGCTTGTTGTCCCTGTGGAAAGGTTCTAGGCTGACCTCTGAATGGTGGCTTGAAGCCATCCTTCTTCTGGTCAAACTTTCCTCTTGGCTTTCCTTTCCATGCTGGGTTAGCCTCTGTTTTTCCCCTATTTTGCTCATAGCAGTGCATTGCCATCCTAATGGCTTCATCCAAACTTGGTGGATTAACAAACTCAATACGATCTCTGAAACTCTGAGGTAGACCCCCAAGAAAGCATTGGATTTTTACTCTCTCATCTTTGATATAGTCAACATACCTCAGTAATTCCAAGAATTTGTGGACATGCTCTTCCATAGATTTTTGTCCCAACCTGAGTTCATTAAACTCTTTTCTCTTACCGTCATAATACCTAGCAGAAAGGTATTTATCCTTGAAGTACCTCTTAAATCTTTCCCAACTAACCCTTCTTTCATTGATCCCTTTCACTTGCAAGAGATTGTCCCACCAAATGGAAGCTCTGCCATTTAAGTTGTAAATGGCAATTCTGGCTTTCTCATTTCCTGAGTAGTCTTGAATTCTGAAGTATTTCTTCATTCCCAGAAGCCATGCTTCTGCCTCTTGGCCTGTCTTTCCTTCCCCATCAAATGTGGGAGGTCTTGCCTTCCTGAATTCTCCCTGTGGGATGCCCTTGAACCTCTTTCTTCCGTCCAATCTCTTAGGTGCATGTCCTGGACTTCTCCTAGAACATTTGGAGTCACACGACCTGCTGGAAGAAGACCTTGATGAAGATGTTTTATGTTTTCTGCTCACCGAACTCTTCCTTGGGCTTGGAGTCCTCCTCTTTGAACGGCCTCTAGAATGACTCCCTGCATCTCTTCCTTCTTCACCCATATTGCTTGGGTTGGACCCAAGGTTTATCTTATGCTGCATATCAGTGAGGCTTTGCAAAATAGCAGCATTGAGTTGGTGTTGTTCTTCTTGAGCCTTCATCAATCTTTCATTGAAGCTCACCATGGTTTCAACCAAATTTTGAGGAGTCACCTGCTCCCTTCTCCCATTGGATTCAGTCTCTGCATTCCCTTCATGCACATTTTCTCCTAGAACGTCCTCTTCGTGTTCATAAGGATCTTGAGCATCATTAATGGTCACCATCTTACCTCTGCTACAATTATAAACTTTATGAGCTGCAAACACTGTGCATTATTATGATATTTGTTAGACCTCATAAAAATGCATCTAGGAATATACAACAATCAATATTTAACATAATAGAACTCATGGAATAATTCACATAGCCGTTACTTATTCAATTCTTTTGCCCATTCATGCAATTCTGAAAATTGCCCATATTGTCATTAATTTGACAAAACAGTCACCGGCACTTTTCTGCCCTGATTATCTATGATGTCTGATAGCCCAATTCAAATTCCGGTCATACTCCATTATTCCTTTATAGACAAGCTTTCCAATGCCTGTCCCCGTGCTCCATTCCGACATCGGGTGTGGAAACAACGTTGTCTAAAAAATGACAACTTTTACCAATAATTCTGCACATTTACACAATTGTATTTTGGTTCCGAAGGCCAACTTCAGCCACCTGTGGAAGAAAATCTATGAGGAATCACAAAAACTTATCTATTGGGAAAAGTTAGTCCATATAACAAGGAACACTCAGCAATTCACTGATTTCCATTCTGATGTACCGTTCATCTTTTATAAATTTCTGGGTTTTACTACTTCTTACTTTTCACATTTTCCCAAAATTCCAAATTTTGGGCCAAAAATGGCTATCTCCCAAACGGTGCATTTCTGGGAAATCTTCGTTTAACGGAAATTGTCCGTCTTAATGAGAATATGAAATGTCTAGTTCAGTAAAATTTCTGACTCCCACATCTAGGGTCACTTTTACTACCCACAAGCTTTTCAAAATCCCGAAAAAGTGGCCCGGAACAGTGCTTTTTGGCCTTCTTGCTCACCCCGACTCCACATCCTTTGGAGTTTGGTTCCAAGATTCGGAACTTAACATTGTGCCTGCTTTATGGCCGTGCCTGATCAATTTCAGCTCAAATCGACCTTCTGTCAAGCCTCGGGACTCTGTCCTTCAAAAGTCACTATTCCCCTTTTTCTGTCAAATTGGAGTGTAATGGGCTCGGGGTCTTCACTGGTTCTTTCATGGCCCCCGTCAATGGCCTCCGATCCCCACAGAAATCATCCCATTCTGAGCTTCGGTGCTCCCCCTATCCAAAAATTGAGTTTTTTGGCACTTTACTCTTTTTTTTTTTTTTTTTTTTCGTGCGCGCCGCCGTCGCGGGCCAGTTCACTGAACACTCCCGAAATTGCGGGGCGGTTCGTGGTGGCCTTCCGCAGTTGCGGGCCGGTTGACTGAACCCTTCCGCAGTTGCGGGCTGGTTGGCGGTAAGCTTCCGCAGTTGCGGGCCGGTTGACGGTAGGCTTCCGCAGTTGTGGGCCGGTTGACGGTAGGCTTCCGCAGTTGCGGGCCGGTTCGGCGACGGCTTCCGCAATTGCGGAGCAGTTCGCCGAATGCTTAAGCAATGGCGGGGCGATTTGCCGAACGCTCCCGCAATTGCGGAGCCATTCGGCGAAGGCTTCCGTAGTTGCGGAGCCATTCGGCGAATGCTCCCGCAATTACGGAGCCATTCGGCGAAGGCTTCCGTAGTTGCGGAGCCATTCGGCGAATGCTCCCGCAATTGCGGAGCCATTCGGCGAAGGCTTCCGCAATCGCGGAATGCTTCCCGGTTTCGGGTGATTTCTCGAAATGATTCGGCGAAGCCTTCCGCAGTTGCGGGCCGATTCGCGGAATCCTTCCGAAATTTCGGAAGAGAATTCCTTACGAAATTTCGGAAGAGAATTCTTTCCGAAAAAATTCCGATACTTAGAAAAATTTTTACTTAAAAATTTTTCCTCCGCTGTTTCGGAGCGGTTCGCTGAATTCTTCCGCAATTGCGGGAAGGTTCGTCGAACCCTTCCGCAATTGTGGGAAGGTTCGCGGAACCTTTCCGCAGTTTCGGGACAACTTCCCGAAACAGACTTAAAACAGAAATAGACTTAAAAACCGAAAATTTTCAAAAACTCTTAATAAAATTTTGAAATTTTCCTTGTAACTGCTATCAGAATTGGCCCATAGAGGCCCAATGCTGCAACGCAGCTTTGATACCAAACTGTAACACCCCCTTCCATGATTCCCTTGCACGGAAGGAAACGTTAACAACACACGGGCTTATGGCAGACTTAGCCCCAATAATCTTTACCCATAAATTCCTAACATTTTAAAAACTTCCATATGCAGATTCATCTCAATTTAAACACAGCGAAAATTAATCATTACGTATGCACACTATTTCTTCATACATTCAGCATACCCATATCATTCATACATGTAACAGTCACTAATTTCATTAAGCATGGACAATTTATCATACTGCATAAAACAGGATGCATTTAATTTCATTAATAGGAATAATTAATCCTTCAGATTGAATGCATTGCAAACACAGACTGTATATAAATTAATTCACAGAATACTTATCTTGAATTGTAACGGTCCAAACGACTGGCTATGGAAGGACAACGTTCCTCCCAACCGTAGACCTCTGTCCAGCTTGTGTTCTTTCAGCTGAGAGGTCACCCCTGAGCTAGGCTGTGTATCCACTAAGGAGGAACTAGCTGGTAGCACTCACAGCCATGGTTTCGGTCAAGCATCCAAGGAGATAGAGGAGGGTAACGCTAAGCCAGCGAGCTCAACCACAGAGCTACAGGCCTCTCAAGTGAGTTCAACAGTCAGGCACCCACATTACCTACCACATCCAACACAAAGAAGGTCCCCTTCTCTGTTACACAGTCCCTCAGGAAACTCTTCCCTCCAGTGCTCTTCAGGATGGGCATAGAAAGGTCCAGCTGCTGATCCTTGAGATCCTAGCCTTCACTGGGTTTATCAAGCACCCCCAACCTCTGCATAGTCATTCCCAACTTGATTTCTCACCATTCTGCTCACCAAAATCTCAAATCCGTCACTGGTTTTCTGAGCTACAAAAACTGGGTTTTCCTATTGATTTTGGGGTAGCTAATGCTTCCAAATTCGCCCCAAGGTTCATGCTAATGGATCCCCCATTGGATTTCCTTGTCCCCTGCTAAATCTGTGCATTTTTGGTCTTTCAAAATCTGGGTTCTCTCAAGGTCGCGATTTTCTGGTTCTCTCACTGCTGGCACTCGTTTTTGGATGCAGAATGATGCTAGGTAGTTTCACAATCCAATGGGGTGAGAATTAAGCAACCTCCCATGAGGTTGAGTGACTTCTTGCCCAAGCAATCAGAGCCCATGCCCACCCATACGAATTTCAGGGCTGCCCATGCTCCATTGAAGCCATGGGCTGAAATCTCAACCACCTTCTTACAGTAGGCATTAATGTCACCTAGGGAAGTCAATGGGTTCTCATAATGACAAATGGCAGCCTAGGGTTTAATCCCATAGCCCCCTCACCACTCCCTAGTGGATACACGTGGCCCCTTCTCATTCGTTGCCTCCATAGCCAGTTTTTGGTATTTTATTTCAATGTTAAATATTTACATCAATTTACAATATCCCATGGCTTAATAGCACGTGGGTAACAAAATATCAAGCGTGTCTAATTTAAATAAAATCCGAGCATAAACTAGCGGGGCCTTGGCCTTGAGCTCCACGCTAGGGAAACATACAACGTGTGTATACAATATTTACATTAGAGCCAATATTTCCTAAGGGTTCAAAATTGGGGTATTACACATAGATACTTAACTGAAGCTTTAACAATTTGCATTCCCTTGAATTAGTTGAAGTGTCTACATGGGAAGTTTCAAATTCACTTGATATCTATGCTTTATCTTTTATTTCTTTATATTTTATTGCATGGTCAATATGTGCTAACTTGAATTATCCATCACATTACATTATACTAATAAGAATTAACGAATGTTGTGATCATGTTATATTATTCCGTACCAAATGATCATATGCTAAAGTAATTCACTTTAGAGGTGATCAATATCTAAAGGAGACTTAATAGCAATCTGGTGATCATGGCTAATAATACATCACACAACATTAAATGTTGTTAACAAGTAAAGAATGAACTTTATCGAAAGGAAACCAAAATGCTCAGCTTTATATGGGAGGATCAATCTTGGATACACAAGATTGGTTTGGAGAATGTCTCCTAATGATGTATATTTAACACTCCCTCTCAGTGAGGGAGGCATTCTATGCCATGCCAAGATTTTCCCAGGAGTACCTGAACTTTGTCACTGACAAAGGATTTGTTAACAGATCTCCAATCTGCTCATTAGTATAAATGTACTGAAGTTTCAATGTACCTTTCTAGACCATGTCCTGGATGAAGTGATACTTCATTTAAATGTGCTTTTACTTGTCATGAAACTTTGGTTTTTCAGAAATCTTGATGTAACTATGATTGTCACACCTAATAACTGTAGGCTCAATCTTTTCACCGAACAACCCTGCAAGTAGATTTATGAGCCACACTACTTCTCGGTAGGAAACACTAACAACTATGTATTTTTATTCAGTAGTTCTTTGGGATACGGAGCCCTGCTTCCTGCTAGACCAAGATATCATATTTGATCCTAGGCTATAATAGTATTTTGATGTACTCTTATGGTCAAAAATTCTTCTTCCCCAGTCCGAGTCTGTATAAACAAGTAACATGACTCCTACACTAGAGGCATATCTAAGTCCATATGAAATTGTACCTCGAAGGTACCTAAGAACATGCTTAGCATCTGTCTAGTTTCTGTGTCTCATATCAAACATAAATTGACTCCAAATTCTCACAACAAAACATATATCAGGCCTCGAATGTATCAAGTACATAAGTGAGCCTATAAGTTGTTTATACAAAGTGGGATCTACTGGATTTGATCCAAATCCTGACTCATGAAGTTTCCTCAAATTGGAAACCATTGGTGTAGTCATATATTTGCAATCTATCATTCCAAACCTTCGCAATATATACATAGTGTACTTCTTTTGAGATAGAAAAATTTCATCTTTTCTTTTGTAGATCTCAAGGCCAAGAAAGTAGTGAATTAGACCTAAGTCTTTCATCTCAAACTATGAGGTGAGCTCCCTCTTGCACCAAGCAATCGGATGTTCCTCTCCAGTTAGAAACAAATCATCAACATATAGAACCAATATCAACTATTGGTTCTTCACTACTTCGAAGTACAAATTTGGATTAGCTTCACTCTTACAAAAACCCTGTTTCTGAAGGTAGCTATCAATTATGGAGTACCAAGTGGTAGGGGTTTGTTTAAGCCCATATAGAGATTTATTTAGCTTGAAAACATGGGACTCCTTCTCTTGCACCAAAAATCCTTTAGGCTCCTGAATATAAACCTCTTCCTCAACCTCACCATTGAGGAAGGTTGTCTTCACATCCATCTGGTGAAGTTTCCATCCTAGAACAGATGCAAGTGCAATCATTGCTCGGATTGTGGTGTACCTTGCCATAGGGGTAAATGTCTCATCATAATCAATGCCTTCTTTCTGAGAGAAACCTCTAGCAACGAATATGGATTTATACTTCTCAATGCTACCATCTGCAACATGCTTTATCTTGTAAAGCCATCTGGAAGTCATAATGGACTTTCCCTCAAGTTTGGGAATAACTTCCCAAACATCATTATTCATTATAGAGTTCCACTCTTCTGTCACTGCATATTTCCAAACTTGCTTCTTTGCAGCTTCTTCATATGAGGATGGTTCTGAATCACTGATGTGACTCATCAGTGTAACATACCCTGAATATCGGTCAGGTTGCTTGGGCTCTCTAGATGAGCCTGCTGGTGCTCCATGTTTCTCTGCATTTTGTAAGATGACTTGAAACCAAGCAGATCTTCTTTTAGCAGGAGGTTCATCAAGTGACCTCTCAACAAGTTCTACTGGTTCTTCAGGAGCTAGCGAATCTTAGGTATATTCTGGCTTCTCCCTCTAAAAATCTGAAGGGGGAGAATCAGACTTGGGATCCTCCATCTCTAAATCACATTGAATATTTTTCAATATTTTGAAAGAAGCTTCCTTATGGAAGTTAACATATCAGATGACTTCAATGTGTCTCTCACCAGGTACATATATTCGGTATGCTTTGTATGACTCTCTATAACCCACAAAGGTGCTCGTATTTCCATAAGGCTCCATCTTTGCTCTTTTTTCTTTCGGTACATGAATGTATATTGGGCTCTCAAAGATCCTCAAGTGTGAGATGTATGGCTTCTCACTAGTAAACAGTTCTTCTAGTGTCTTCTTATATAGAATGGTATGCGGGATTCTATTATGGATGTACACAGCTATACATGTGGCTTATTCCCATAATGAGGTAGACATATCTTAACCATGCATCATGGATTTTCCAGCCTCACATATGGTTCTATTCTTTGTCTCGGTAACCCCATTTTTCCAAGGGTTGTATGGTATTGTTAACTGTCTACATATTCCTGCATCGCTACATAGCTCATTAAATGCATGTGAATCAAATTCACCTCCATTATCAGACCTTAATGCATGGCTATGCTTTTCTTTCTAATTTTCAACTAGGGATTTAAACTCTTTAAATTTTTGAAGAGTTTCACTTTTAGCCTTCATGAAATAAATCCACGACTTCCTAGAAAATCATCTATGAACAATACATAATATAAGAAGCCACTTAGGGAGGGGGATGGCATGGGACCACATACATCAGAATTTATTAAATCTAAAATCCATTTAGGTTTAGTAGACCTGATAGAAAAATGTTTGTTAACATTCTTCCCAAGTGCACAACCCCAATGTTCGGAACCCATGTCAACCCTTCTATTTAATTTGTCAGTATATTGTTGTTAGATGCATATGCTTTGTAAGTCGTCCCGTATTATTTGTTGATCCATAGTTTGTATTATTGTTGTTGGATGCATATGCTTTGTAAGTCGTCCCGTAGTAATTTTTGATCCATATTCTGTATTGGCCCATGGTTTGTATTGACACATGGTATTGACCCATGGTATTGGCACCTAGACTTAGTATATAAGTTTGTGTTGAGACCAATGAAGGTATGGTGAAGTTATTTGTATTGAGCTTGCTCAAAGGAGGTTGCCCCCTCGAAGTGGCCTGCGATCAATATAAAAGTGATTTTGAATTCTGTTATTTTTTCTATCTTGTGTGTTTTCATTAATTAATTATTGCAGGTTCTTCACATCTTGTATCAGAGCACTTTCTTGGGCTCGCTGGGTGAAATTTCTGCCAAATTTTTTTTTGCATCTGTTGCAACTTCGGAATTGGGAATAATCGCTATCTGCTTAATTGTGCGAAGTACTTGCGAAAAATCCCTAAAACTCATTGTGAGGAGTACCATAGGAACCCCAAAGTAGCTGTCCCATTGAGAGGACCTGCCAGCGAAAAGGGCAACGACCCCTACTTGATTGACTCGTTCCCACCCATGAGGTAAACCAAGAGCTATAGTTTGTGGAAAGGCAGTTATCAGTTTTACCTGAGCCATGGAGTGAGGGGTACTGCCCCAATATGCAAGCCGTCAGATAACATTGGTGGCCGAGTGAAACCCATGAACGGTTAGGAAGCTACACATACCTGAGGTCCATATCTATTTTCAGCTGAACTATTGTCGATCACTGCCGCGCCGTTTCAGATCCATTCTGAAAGTCGTTCCAGATCCATGCATTTTAGATCTATTTCAGATCCAGTCGTTTTCGATCCAATCAGCGCCGCTTCAGATCCCTATGTTTCCGATCACTTCCACACCATTGCCGATCTATCTATTTCAGATCCCTTCCACACCGTTGCAGATCCATATCTCCCTTGTTTTTGCTCTGTTTCCCTTGAAACTTCCCTGACACCCCGGTAATCCCATTCTGCATATTTCATTCCTGAGGACCCTATCCCAAATTCCACTTCCTAATGCCCGAAATCCCACATTTGTCTATTTTTAGGGTTTGCCATAACTTCTTCGGATTTCACCCAATCGCCTTCAAATTTTACCACCGAGTTCCTTTCCTAATTTTGCTTCTTTGTCTCTCTCTTCCAAATTTTCTCATTCTTTCACACCGCTTCTGAAATCCCTATTTTTTGCTTCCCTGTCCATCAGAAAGCGTCAAAAAACTACTCAAACCCCAATTACCCCTTCGATTTTTTCTCAAATCCAAATTTCCCTTTACTAAATAAGCTTTTGTTTGTGTTTTTCTATCCATTCCCGCGCCCCCCCCCCCCAAAAAAAAAACTTATGGTTATGGTTGTCACCCATGTAGGAGCAACAACCATGGAGGAAGCACTTGCGGCCATCCAAACCAAACTCCAAGATATGGATGAAAAATTTGTGTGCCTCCATCTTCAGCATTCAGCCATGAACAATAATCGACAGCATGAATCTTTGGCAGCCAATGGGTTCTCTTCTTCCAGCAATTTCGGTGGTCCGAAGCTTGAATTTCCTTGCTTTAATGGTACTGATCCAACTGGATGGATCTATCGTGAAGAACAATATTTCAGTCTGCATAATACTTTTGATGTCCAAAAATTTCCACTTGCATCCTTTCATTTGGAATAGGAAGCCCTTCAATGGTACCGTTGGTACATCAAGGCTCATGACGATCCGAAATTGATAGATTTTTGCCAACTCCTTTTGCAACGATTTGGTCCTAGTGCTTTTGATGACTTCACTGGAGCACTCACTAAACTTCCTCAAAGTGGCACTGTGAGAGAGTATCAGACAGAATTTGAGAAACTATCCAATCACACAGAAGGATTGTCTGATGAATTCTACAAGAGTTGTTTTATCAGTGGTCTTAAGGATGAAATCCGATCAGAGGTTAAAATGTTTTGTCCCAACACAATGATGGAAGTCCTAGGGTTGGCTAAGTTGGCAGAAGACAAGATTGCATCCCAATAGCATTCCAAACTCACTTTTGTTCCCTTCTGAAATATGGGTTCTCAACGACCTCCCATCTTGCCAGGTCCTCGACCAACTCCTATCAAGCATTTGTCTGAAACAGAGATGCAGGCACACAGAGAAAAAGGGCTTTGTTATAGTTGTGATGAGAAATTCACTCGGGGACATAGATGTGTTCAACAAAAGCTCTATCTCTTGGATATGGATTCTCCGCATGTCTCTACAATTGGTCAAGAAACTCTAGATACAATGGATGATCAGGTCGACATTTAGGAGCCGCCTATTGACCCCCCATCTCGGGATGAACAACCAGAGATATCTCTCCATGCTTTAGCCAACGTCACCACCCCCCAAACAATGGGGGTCAGGGGTTACTTCAAGAAGCTTCCTCTTACAATACTCATTGATTTTGGTAGCACTCATAAATTCATTGACCCTCATATCGCCAAACATGCTGATTGTTTTGTCCATCCTTGCTCCAACTTTGCAGTCATGGTTGCCAATGGGGGCACCTTACTTTCCAAGGGGAAGTGTCACAATGTGTGTATCTATCTGGAAGATTATAACCTGCGCTCTGACATGTTTGCCTTGTCCCTAGACGGATGTGATGTGGTTTTGGGCATTCAATGGTTATGCACACTTGGCCCCATCTTATGGGATTTTGATGAACTTTGGATGCAGTTTTCAGTCAATGGGAAACAACACAAATTTAAGGGCTTACAAGAAGTGTCTCTCCGCATCATCAGTTCACATTTCCTCGAAAAGATCCTTAAGAATAATTCACATGGTGTCATCGCTCAACTCCATTCCATTCAGATGCACCCATCAACGGTCTCCCCTACTTCCTTGGATAGATATGCAGGTGTCCTTGTTGAACCAGTGGGCTTGTCGCCTTCAGGAGACCTTTTTGGTACATATTTAGCTGCATCTACATCTCAGTAGGAAATGATGACTATTTTGCATGCAGTACAGAAGTGGAAGCCATACCTATTAGGGAATCATTTATGCATCAAGACTAATCTCCAGAGTTTGGAAAATTTCCTGGAACAATGGGTCTCCTCCCCAACACACCTGAAATGGGTTATCCAACTCATGGGTTATGCCTATGCAATCACTTACAAGAAGGGTAAGGACAATATGGTGACAGATGCTCCTTCTCGCACATTTGATGACCTAGTTTCTCTTACAGTTATTTCTCTACTTGTTCCAAATTGGTTGCAATTTGTTCAACAGGGCTATCTCTTCTATGAACTCCATGCTTCTTCATCAGCAAGGCACTCTGGGTTCCTCAAAATGTATGACCGAGAACAATGTAACTTCTTTTGGCAAGGACTGAAAATGACAATTCAACAGATGGTGGTTGACTGTGATACTTTCCAGGTCAACAAGGGTGAAACGACACTCCTTTCGAGATTGCTCGAATCCTTTCCCATCCCTACACAGATGTGGACAACTATTTCTATGGATTTCCTAGAAGCGCTCCAGTGGTACAATACCACATCTAAAAGGACACCATATGAAGCAGTTTATGGATAGGCACCGCCAGTTATTCTTCCATACACGCTCAGCAGCTCCCCAGTTTAGGAAATTTACTCGGTTCTTCGTAACTACGATCAAATTCTTCTCATTCTGCAGGACAATCTTCACATAACAAGAATTCAACTGAAACAACAAGCCGATCAACACTGTTCTGAACGCACTTTTCACATAGCTGATATGGTCCTTCTTCATCTACAACCTTCCAAGCAATCCTCCCTGAAACTCAAAAGGTGTCAGTGGGCCGGAATGCAACCCGAGGATGCTACAGGGGAACCACTCCTTCAGATTCTGCATCAATTTCCACATCTAGAGCTTTGAGGACAAAGATTTTTCTAAGAGAGAGGGGATGTTAGGAACCCATGTCAACCCTTCTATTTACTTTGTTAGTATATTGTTGTTGGATGCATATGCTTTGTAATTCATCCCATAGTATTTGTTGATCCATAGTTTGTATTATTGTTTTTGGATGCATATGCTTTGTAAGTTGTCCTGTAGTAATTGTTGATCCATATTTTGTATTGGCCCATGGTTTGTATTGACACATGGTATTAGCGCCTAGACTTAGTATATAAGTTTGTGTTGAGACCAATGAAGGTACAATGAAGTTATTTGTATTGAGCTTGCTCAAAGGAGGTTGCCCCCTGGAAGTGGCCTGCGATCAATATAAAAGTGATTCTGAGTTCTGTTATTTCTGCTATCTCATATGTTTTCATTAATTAATTATTGCAGGTTCTTCACACCCAACATACACTATCAAGCTCAAAATCAAATATAGGCATACCTTTTACCATATTTTGAAGTCCCGGTAGTGCTTTGTAGTGTACGTTTCCAAGCCTTCGGTGCCATAGCTCAGATGGACTAACAATGTGGTGAATCATAGATTGAATGTACTTCCCGGGTACTTTGTAGAGTCCTCCATCTCTAACTCCAATAACAACAACAGATTCTAGGCTTTTTTTCTTCGGCCATAAAAGTGCTTTGCTATCCATGAAGATAACTCAGGAGCCTTTGTATTCAAGAACCAAAACTAAAAGGATGTTCTTCTTCAATATTGGAACATATAGAATGTCCTCCACATGTAGGATATCATCGATGCTCAGATGGAATGAGGTGGATCCAACTCCTTGGATCGAATAAGTTGAATTATCCCCCAAATCTACCATGCATGTGAATTCTTTCTCCTTTAGATCAGTGATGGAACTCTTACAACCAGCCATATGTTTGGATGCACCACTATCAATCAACCATGTATCTATATTTGTGATGATGGATCCCGAAAGGGATGAGATAAGGTAATACTCCCTTCTTTTCTCATTTTCTTTGGATGCATTCTTTTGAGTGATTTCATCTTCTATGGCGGTATAAGCATGGAATTTTCATTTCAACTTTGGTTTGCAATCTCTTTATAAATCACCTTTCTTGTTGCAATTGAGGAATCTATATTTTGACTTGTCAAAGGCTTTGTTGAAATCCTTCTTCTTTCGATGAGAGAATTTATTTTGGAAGAAGGGTTTCTTTCCTTTATTCATTCTTTCCACGAGGGAAAGATTTTATTCTTTGATGCACACTGACTTGCTTTGAATTCGCCCCTCGTCTAGGAGATAGTCATGCTACAATATTTTCGAACTTAGGTTTTACCTCTCGTCCATTTACCGCAACCAAGAATGTCTCCCATGGGGATTGGAGACCATCAATAGCGGTTTGGAGAATATCATCTTCATCCACCACTATTGAAATACTAGAAATATGATCTCTTACCTGAGAGATATTGGAGAAGAAGGAGGCCATTGTCTCATCCATCTCCATATTTAAGTCTGAAAGATTATTCTTCAATCCCCTCTTTTGAATCGAGGCCTTCTTCTCATAGAGATTGGTCAATGTATCATAAGATTCTTTCGTAGTATTCAACGGTGTGATCACAGGAATCCGAGTATCTTTTACCGAATCATAGATGATTTGTTTGGATTTAGCTTAATTCTTCTTGAAGTTGATGCGCCCTGCATTAGATGTAGTCTCCTCCAACACAGTGGATATGTATCAATCTAAGTCATGTTCCTCTAGGATGTTGAGAATCCTATCCTTCCACATGTTCAAGTTTGAGGTTCCCTAAATACGGTCTTCTGGTCATACAAATACTAATGCCATAGTCCTCAAATATTATTCTCAACTTCTCGGGATTAAATTAGGCTCTAGATGGCATGCAAAAATGATCTCCTTCACACCCTGAGCTCTGATAGCATGTTTAAATTTGGTTGAGATTTGATCTTGAATTAATTTAGATGCAGAGACTTGAAGAAATGAGACAATTGAATCCATGAAATTTATACAACCATAACGCAATATATACCCTCGAGAATGAGAACTAAAACCCAACAATTATTCTCATTATAATATAATGGATAGCAGAGAATGCTTTCTACAACATAACTTATTGCTTTCGGAAGATAAGATATCACCAAACACTCTTGATGAAGATACATAAGAAATAGAGAAGATAGATCAATTGGATGTGTTCCCAGCACAACAATAACAAGCACAAACAATACCCTAAAAAAAGAGAAGCGCCTTTCCTTCAATGGAGAAGAGAATTCGCTTCACATTAGATTCAACAATACCGTATAACATATTTATACATTCTTTTCTTCTATTTTTAAATTCTAACTTCAAGATGAACTCGCCCTCAAATTTGATGTATTAATATTGTATGCAGAGGTGCATCCCATTTCTCATGCAGTGATTTATCTCACTTAACTGTCACTTAGGATGAACTCGCCTCTTAACTAAAAGCTTTCCCTCAGTTATGTGGCTAAATTAAGTGTCGACATGCAAGTGTCGCAAATCACGTTTCATATTTTAGTTTAACGTAAGTGTCATTATGCAATAACACTTAGTTAACTAGATATTCTTTGTTGTCACTTAGTTAACTCTCTTTAACTGAAGTGTCATCTTTTAGTTTAACTAAAGTGAAAACACTTTAGTTAACTAGTCCTTATTATTTAAAACTTAGTTAACTTAAATCAAGGTGATTTATTTACTTAAAGTGACCACTGTGAGTTATTTAGTTAACTGAGGCATATCTTTAACTGATGCTTTAACTGAAGCATTGATACTTAATTGAATCTTTAACAATTTGAGTTCTCTTTAATTAGCTGAAGTGTTTGCAAGGGAAATTTCAAATTCTCTTGATCTCTATGCTGTATCTTTTTTTTCATGGTCAATATGTGCCAACTTTAATTATACATCACATAACATTATACTAAGAAGAATTATTGGATGTTGTGATCATGCTATATTATTCCAGACCAAATGATCATATGCTAAATTAATTCACTTAAGAGGTGATAAATTTCTAAAGGAGACTTAATAACAATATGGCGATAATGGTTAATACTACATCACACAACATTAAATTCTTTTAACAAGTAAAGCATGAACTTTATATGGAAGGTCCATCTCATGGATACCTTGATAAGAAAGGTTCACATGATAATCATGACTTGACACACAAGTCCAGATTCTTGTTCAACAAGAATTTACATCATCATTACTTTGATCAAGTACCTCTATACAAGAGGAATAACCTTTACACATAAGGAAATCAAAGTGTTCACCTTTATACGGGAGGATCAATCTTCGCTACACAAGATTGGTTTAGAGAATGTCTCATGATTATGTATATTTAACATGGATTAGAGTGGATTTCGGTTTCAACATCAACCTTCAGCTTCGTCTTTGTCAATTAGCGATGGACAAGTATTTTGCAGTTATTGAAATTGTTATTAATTGCACATGAAAATGGAAATGGCTGAATTTAAAGGATGTAAGTGGATATGTTTCATATTTGATAAAGTACATATATCTGTGAGCTATTATATATTTTCTTTTAAAAAAATGGTGTTCCTAACTTAAATTTTCAGATCTAGTTGTTATTATACGCATGCACATAAGGTTTTTAGCCGGGTCCCCTAAAGGGATGTTACACTTAGTAGGGTTTAGGAAGACCGAAAAATAATGTTATGATACATTGACTAATATATGTGATAAGAAGGCCACAAGTCAAAATAGGGCATTGAAGAATAAGATTCGAAACTTAAATATGGAGATGGATGAGACAATGGCCTCCTTCTTCACCAAGATATCTTAGGTAAGAGATCAACTTACTAGTATTGGAGTACTGGTGGATGAAGATGATCTTATCCAAACTGCTATTGATGGTCTCCCATCCTCATGGGAGACATTCTTGGAAGTGATAAATGACCGATAGGTACAACATTACTTCGAAACATTGTGGCATAACTGCCTCCAAGAGGAGGGGCGAATCGAGAGCAAGTGAGTGTGAATCAAAGAAGAAAACCTTTCCCTCATGAAAAGAATGAAGAAAGGAAAGAAACCCTTCTTCCAAAAGAAGTTCTCTCATCCAAAGAAGAATTTCAACAAAGACTTTGACAAGTTAAAATCTATATGCTACTATTGCAACAAGAAAGGACATTTCTCAAGAGAATGCAAAGAAAAGTGTCCAAAGGAAAGTTTGATTATATTCGCTTGCATCCATTGAAGGAGAATTCAAGCACATGTTTTTGGATCATAATCCACTTCTTCCCAAGAGGAAGATACCTCTAGAATTCGAATCAAGCATCACACCTACTTGAGTCTTGAGTATCAATTTTTGGTGTGTTTCAGTCTATCTTGAGGTGTTTTTTTTTCCCACTGGGTTTTCCCTCTTTCCTCACTTTTTTAGAATGTTGTATGTGGTGACCTTTGGCATCAGTAACCAGGGCCCTATTTTTCATTTATTTTTCCTCATAGTCTGGCTTAAGGGGGGTGTTGGAATATTCCCACCATCTTATTTTGGTATTGCATGCATCCATGCATTCCATGCATTGGAAGTTGAGTCTCCTAGCACCCAGTCCCTACTTTGGCCCCCTTGGAGCTTGTTTTTGGCCATCATTATCCTTCCTATCCACTCAGAGCGCCTTGGTTACATCACTGAAGTCCAAATTACCCCTCATGCAGGATTTTAGGAATTAGCATAGTCAGTTCCATGATTTAGGGCATATTGTCCCCTTGATTTGCTAGTGAACTTACTGTTACACCTAGTTTTACTGCTACTGAGTGTAGGAACACATATTTTGACCACTACAAGTCAGTATTTCACCCCCTTCGAGTATCCTCCCCTATTTGGGTGCCCACATGATTTAGGTTTTCTCAGTTCTACCTATGTTAACTGATTATTATCATCGGTGGCCACTAAACCTTATTGGGAGATGGCTCCAATGCAAACTAAGCCTTTACTTGAGGTGATTTCAAATCCTCCCAGTTGTATCTAATTCATTATGTTGTAACAGTTTTTGATTACTAGCTTACAACTGATTAATGTATCAACATAATATTTTTGTGCGTGTTTCATTTTTATGAGTGAATTGATCGATGTTTTTGTCTAATTCTTCTCAATAATAATAGTGTGAAATTGTGAGGTTTGTTCTAGATCAGTGATCTATCCCTATGGAATTTATCAACCTTCATTAAGTTCATAATTTTGGTATTCATATTTATATATTGGATGTATGTATCTTTCAGTATTTTTTTTTTGTCTACTTTTGAAACAAATAATGATTATTTTTTATTGTTAGTAACAGTTGTTCTACCTCTATCTCTCCCAAAGGACTTTGACAACAACATCAAACAAGTTATATATGATCTCACAAAATACATGAGGTAAGTGGCTGTGAATAATTTACATGATTTTTTTTCTCTATTGTTGTTGTAGTTAATGACATGTTTTTTACTTGTATTGTAATCTATATTATGTTTTTTTTGAAACATGTTATTTTTTTGCGTCATGATCTGTAGATGGTTGTCATTGAAAGAAATCAATCAAGATGATATAAAGTATTAGAAGAGAGAAATTCCTGTTAAATTTTCATAATTTACTTCAATTTGATCTAGGATCTTAACTGAGAGAACAACATGTACAGCAAATCTACAACATATCAATCATGGACACAATAATGCAAGCACACAAGAGACACAGAGTTTACTTGGGGAAAACCATAAAGGTGAAAAACCCCAATAAATTCCTCAGAGATAGATAGAGCAATGATACAACCAGAATACAAGAGATAGTCTTCTCCTAGCAGCAGAGCCTCCTCCTCCACAAGTGTGCCACTCTCCCAAGTGTGAGTGAGAGAATAGAATGTGTAAAATGAGAGAGACACACTCTCTATTTATACACTAACTTGACTTGACCTTTACTCAACTAGGTCGGCCTTAATTTAACCACTTAACATAATGCTGACTGGGCCGACCCCCACTAGGGTGGTCTAATAACCCTTTGACCCACATGGCCGACCCCAACAAGGTGGTCTAATAACCCATCAAGTATAAGTTACGACACTTACAATATAAATGACGACACTTCCGTATAGAGGAATAATACCATCTCTATAGGAGTACAAAATACATATGTGAAATACATGGGTGAAATACATTCCGAAGTTACATATACATCAACAATTCCTTGTTAGGATATTTTTGACACTTAGGAGTTAGTTAAGTTCAACTCGGTCTAATATATCCATTAGGTATGCAGTTGTATATATATAATCTGATGGTTCAACTTATCTCGATCTTAACGACACTTGATCCATGGCTTAACACTTGATTGGTCCATGATCTCTATTTAAAGAGCATGGAGGGTCACTTGTCGAATGGTCCATTGTTGAGAGAAACTCATGTAACATTTTTCTTTTGCATAATAAACTGCTCCGTAGAAGCTATTTGGCTAGGGCCGTGGACTATTTCCCTCTAGGGGGTTTTAACCATGTCAAACATCTGGTGTACTAATCTAATATATTTGTGTGTGAGCGGTGTCCTTGGTGTTCGGTCTCTGTGGATGTACCTGTTACTCAAACATGGTATCAGAGCACTATTGAGGGTCGTCTCTGTTTTATTCCGATCTAGATCTGAAGCCAGTGCGAGTGCATGTGGTATATGCTGCCAAGATATGCTATTTATGGACATTTTTTGACTGTTTTAAGTGCTCCATTGTGTTCAGAGCGTTGGTTGCAGTAGGGACCCGCCCTTCATTTTGTACGAAAAGGCTTCCGTTTTCCCTAACTGCGGCCTTTTTCACAGATCTGAGGTATACTGTTTTGTTTTCCATATTTTTTTTCTTTGTCTCTGTTTCATTTCTATTTGTTCCTTTTTTTTTCTGGAAGTGATAGCCTCCTATCTGCACATACTGGTGGTCTCGCCCGACCAAAAACAACAGGAAAGGCATTCCACTTACAAGAAGAACTAATAGAAAACTATCAGAGAACGGGAAACCCTCCTGTTTTGTTTTGTTTTGTTTTTCTGTTTCTGGTGTGTGAAGTTGTTTTGGAGGTTGAAACAGGGGTCTGTGGAGTAAGCACACACAACAAGGCAAGAAGAGTTAAAAAAAAAAAACCCTTGCTCCTTTACAATATTTTCTATGCTTTTACTCTAGCTCACTTGATTTAAAGTTACTTATTGAAATAAGTCTTAAGTTATTAAAGAGGTCTTAAGTTCAAATCATCTTAGTATTTGTTGCATTGATTTCATATATTAAAGAAAAGAAAGTTACTTAAAAGCTCACATAAGCTAATTTCTTTCCTTTTCTTTTCTAAAAGCAACTTTATAAAATAAAAATAAAACAAAAACAAAAATTTCCTTTTATTTTTAAGTTGTTTTTTTTCTTATTTTTTAAGCAACTTTATGTAAAAGTGACCTTCACTTATTTATAGAAGTAAGGCATATATATATCTATATCTATCTATCTATCTATCTATCTATCTATATATTTAAATGAGCTTAGGAGTTAAGTTAGGACTAAGGGAGAATTTTTTATTGGTGTGCACTTATATCCACACACCACGTGGTTCCTTAGTTGCTCTTTCAATTTATTTTCAAAAGGGCATAAATCTTTCATCCATAAGCTGATTGCAGTGCCGTTTTTTTTAAACCGCTTATTTTTTCGAGCTCTATTATTTTTTCCAGCTTGTTTTCATCTTTGAAGTAATATTTATTTCAGAATAGAAATTTCAAATGATATGCTTCTTACCAGTACTAACTATTTTGTACGGAAGTATCGTATGGAAGATATTATTAAAAAGAAAGGGTTATATAGACTTACCCTTGGCATGAAAACTCCTCCCTCTGATGTTGATAAACTAGCAAAATGGGAAAATAGAAATGATTCATCTCGTGGTTTAATTGGTTTGTCAGTTTATCTTGATCTGTGGTTTCAACTTCAAGGCATTCATGCACTGGATGATGCTTGGCAAAAGCTAAATACTGTTTTTGGTATAAAAAATGAGATTAGATCTTATCAGCTTGAGAATGAGTTTCTTACATTAGATCCTGATAATTTTTCTTGCATGGAGGGTTTTATAACAAAATTTAAGACCCTTAGAGTCTTGTTGGCTGCATGTAAAGTCATAAAGGCAGTTGATGGCCTTATTTACGCCATTCTTTCCAAGTTGGGGCCTGCATATTCTATATTTGTTTCAACATTTCATTCCATTAGAGAAGCTCTTCTTTCTTCAGGAGCTCAATACAAAGCTCCTTGTTTTGATTTTTTTTTTGTGATTCTTTAATAAGAGAACATGAAAAACTCTTACATCTTGGACTAATTAATACTGCCAGTAATTCAAAAAAGGCTTTAGTAGCTCAGTAGTCGCATGGTTCGAAGAATTACAAGAATCCAAAGAATGCAAAGAAGCAATATCCGAAGAAGAAAAATCAAAATAACAAGGGTCCTAAATCTTCTCAGCCTCAAAATTATCCTCAACAAGATAAAGCTGCCAAATTTCAAGGAAAGAAGACACAAAGACATTGCAACTTTTGTAATCATGATGGGCATGAAGAGTCAAGGTGTTTTAAAAGGATGGAAGCTCTGGAAGCATCAATGAAGAAGCATCACATTCAACTTGATTCTTCTTCAACTTCATCTTTAGGTCAAGCACTTTCAGCCTCTGGTTTTGCACTTACATCATCTTCTCGTTCTTCTTCAAATGAATGGCTTATAGATTCAGGAGCATCTTATCATATGGCTAAGGATAAAACCATATTTTCTGATTTAAATAATTGTAACACCAAACAAATATTTGTTGGTGATTATAGATCACTCAGTGTTGAAGGGTCTAGTAATGTTCATCTAGACAATGGATAGTTTAATGATGTATTATGTGTTCCTACTCTTTCATGTAATCTTTTATCAGTATACCAAATCACTCATTCCGGTGAAGGTAAAACCGTAGATTTTTCACCTCACCAAGTTGTAATCAGAAATTTAAAAGATCCACGACATGTATTAGCTACTGGAACAGTTGATGATATTACCAGGTTGTATAAGTTTGACAACTTTGGGTCATCTTCACTTCCATCAGATTTTGTTACTCATAGTGATGAATTGAGCAAGCTTTGGCATGAGCGATTTGGTCACTTAAATTATCACTCATTGCAACAACTATGTAAAGAAAATATGGTGACACGTCTTCCTATGGTCTCTTGCAAGGATGGTGTTTGTTCCAGTTGTGTACTCAAAAAACATCATCGGGACAGTTTTGACAAACATGCCTCTTGGCATGCGTCGGCTCCTTTGCAGCTTGTGCACAGTAACTTGTGTGGTCCTCTACCTCTGCTTCCTTCTCTGGTTTCAAATACTTATTGAATTTCATTGATGATTACTCCAGTCGCACTTGGGTTTACTTCTTAAAACTTAAGAGTGAATTTTTTGGCATGTTCTTGACCTACAAGGCCCTTGTTGAGAAACAATCTAGTCATCAAATTCTTAAGTTAAGATCTGATAATGGGGGAGAATTTGTTAACAACAAGTTCACTAATTTCTCTAATGAACAAGGAATCCAACAACAACATACTGTTCCATATAAACCACAACAAAATGGTGTAGCTGAAAGGAAAAACCACACTCTAAAAGAAATGACTAATTGTATGCTCCAAGCTAAAGGACCAAGTCTTCCATATTGGGATGAAGCTGTAAATTGTGCAAATTACATAATAAATTTCACCCCCACTAAAGATTTACAAGGGATTAGACCGGAAGAAGCATAAAGTAAAAATAAACCAGATGTCAGTCATTTTCGTGTGTTTGGTAGTGAAGCATGGGCTCATATTCCGGATGAAAAACGGAAAGCTTTACAACCTAAAAGTGGAAAGTGTATATTTGTTGGTTATTCTGAAGATGCCAAAGGCTATAGGCTCCTTCTGCCACATTCTCATGATATAATTATAAGAAGAGACGTCAAATTTGATGAACATATATTGGCCTGCGAGCCTAATTCAACGCTTGTGCCATCCTCTTCTTCCTCTTCTTCACCTATTGATATTTCTCCTACTCCAGTTAATTCTTTAGATGATGATGATCACAAGGATGAAAATCCTCCTCCGCCTGCTCAACCTCCTCTAGCACCAGCTTCACAGCTTCCTAAATGGGTCTGTTCTACTAGAGAAGCTGCAGGTGATCTTGCTGGTGATCCTACAGATCGACGTCGTACTCACTCAGTTTCAACGAGCCTCATTATCTAGCTCAAGTTCCATAAAACTGTGATCCAGAGACATTTAAAGAAGCTTCTGGCCATCCAGATTGGGATGCAGTAATGGATGAAGAATACAACTCCTTAATGACAAATAACACTTGGGATCTTGTTCCTCTTCCCAAAGGCAAAAAACTTGTCAGATGTAAGTGGGTTTACAGAACCAAATATGGACCAAATGGAAGTATTGAAAAACATAAGGCAAGACTAGTTGCTAAAGGATTCTCTCAAGTTGAAGGAATAGACTACACCAAAACCTTTTCACTTGTAGCCAAAATGAATTCCATCTTCCTTGTTCTTTCCCTTGTTGCATCTTTTCATTGGGAAGTCCATCAAATGGATGTTAAATCTGCCTTCTTGCATGAGAATTTGCAAGAATAAATCTACATGGAACAACCTCCTGGTTACATTCAGTCTGACTCAAGCCTTGTTTTCCGCCTCAAGAAATCTCTCTATGGCCTTAAGCAAGCCCCTTGGTCCTGATATGCTAAAATGGACATGTTTCTTCTAGATACTAGTTTTTCTAGATTCCATTCTGATTCAAATGTCTATACCAAGAAATTTAATGACCATCTCATAATCCTAGTCCTTTATGTTGATGACCTAATCCTTACTAGTAGTGACCCCAAACTTATCCACCATGTGAATTTAAGTCTTAAACAATAGTTTGAAATGATAGACCTTGGACACTTGCACTATTTTCTTGGCCTCCAAGTCTTGCAAACCCAGAAAGGTATCTCCCTTTCCCAATCTAAGTATGCCTGTGATCTTCTCCACCTCTTTCACATGGAATATTGTAAACCAACTCCGTCTCCTTTCCAGTCTGGAGTCAAACTTTCTACCACTTGTTCAACACCTGAAGTAGATGTTACTTTGTACCGTCAGCTTGTTGGTAGCCTCTTGTACTTAACTCACACCCATCCTGACCGTTCCTTTGTTGTTGGTCTTGTTGCTTGATATATGCAATGCCCTCATGAAAGTTATTAGAAAGCAACAAAAAGAATCCTTCAGTATGTTCAAGCTATAGTTTAGTTCGGGATACATTACAATTCGGGGGGGACTCTTTCTTTAGTTGGTTACACTGATTCTGATTGGGATGGTGACCCTTATGATCAAAAGTCCACATCAGGATATGTATTCACTTTGGGTTCAGGACCTATTTCTTGGGATTCTAAGAAACAAAGTGCACTTGCTCTTTCTTCAACCGAAGCCAAGTACCGTGCATCTATTCATGCTAGTCAGGAAGCTATGTGGCTTCATCAGATCCTTTCAGAGTTTGGGTTCCAGTAGCAACATCTGACTACACTATGGTGTGACAATCAGAGTGCCATTTAGTTAACCAAATATCTAGTCCAACCTTAGTGTAGCAAACACATTGAACTTCACATGCACTTCATTAGAAAGCTCCTCTAGGATCATGTTCTTGAAGTGCGATATTGTCAAACAAATGATCAAGTTGCAAACATTTTCACCAAGTCTCTTACAGAAGCGAAGTTTTCCAAACTTCAAACTATGCTAGGAGTACAGGAAGTTGTCATTAAGGGGGGATATGATTTAATGCCTCCTTCCTTCTCCTAATTTTGTGTCACCCTTGTAAATTCTTCAACCCTATCCCAAGTTGTTCTTAAGGGGGGATGTTAGAATATTTTTGACACTTAGGAGTTAGTTAAGTTCAACTTGGTCTAATATATTCATTAGGTATGCATTTGTATATATATAATCCGATGGTTCAAATTCTCTCGATCTTAATGGCACTTGATCCATGGCTTAGCTCCCGATTGGTCCATGATCTCTATTTAAAGAGCATGGAGGGTCACTTTCCGAATGATCCATTGTTGAGAGAAGCTCATGTAACATTTTTCTTTTGCATAATAAACTGCTCCGTAGAAGCTATTTGGCTGGGGCCATGGACTGTTTCCCTCTAGGGGGTTTTAACTACGTCAAACATCTGGTGTATTGATCTATGATCTTTGTGTGTGAGAGGTGTCCTTGGTGTTCGGTCTCTGTGGATGTACCTGTTACTCAAACAGTCCTCGGCTAATGTGTGAATTGGAAAAGTATTTACCTCCAACATTTTTCAATGCATAAGAACACTACCTCATATACCAAGTTGAGGAGATTGAAATGTGTGGACCTATACACAAAAGGTCAATATGGATGGTGGAGAGGCACTTGAAATAATTGAAGGCTTTGGATTTGGTTATACAAAGGGAACGTCTTGAGGGTTCTTTTGTGAAAGGATATATGGTATATCAATCCATGGTGTATATTAGTTAATATCTTACTAAGTTAGCAACATGAGCTATGCATGTAGTGGATTGTATTTGGGATGTGAACTCCATCAAAAAAATTGAAGGGGAGCTCCTATTGGGGAAAGGTAGAATGAAGAAAGTAAGAGGTAATTAAATTGTGGATATTTATGGTACGCATAATTTTTTTTTATTTGTGTATATGTTCATACTAATTTAGTACTTATTCTTTCAACATTTATTAATATTTACCATGGTTATAACTAATATCCAATATTGTTGAATTATGATTTTTTGAGTCAGATCATCAAGATTGGGAGGCACTACATTTATACATTGCAAACAATCTCGAATGGATGAAGATATGGATTGAAAGATGTAAGAACATCATGGTGGTAGGCTATCATGGAAACAACTATTTGAATTGGTTAGAGAAGCTCTTTGTAATGGAGATGCCGATGTTACACAGAGGGAAATATATTTAGCATATGGTTTGAAAGATGGAAAGGAAAGAAAATTCACCTATTTTATTCATTTATTTTATATTATATAATTGTGATTGCATGTGTGTTTTTTTCAAATACATTCCAAGTTATATAAGTATGTTTATTAATTGTCAATCCATCTTTTACATGTCACGCATATTTCAGTTGAAACACCACAAGGCTATGTGGTACAATGGCCATAAATTTCACATCAAATAGTTGGACGAAACCAAGAAAAATTATGATAGTGGGATAATTGCAGTATTCCAAGCCACTAATGTTTAATATAGTAGAGATAGACATCCCCGAGAAACTGAAAAATAATTACTGTGGGTATTTGGATGATATAATTGAGTGTCACTTTAATTCCTTCAAAATAGTTTTGTTCGATGTCAAATGGTATAGGTTACTACTACATGGAGGTGATGAGGATAGAACTATTATTGATCACGCCAATGGATTTTTGATGATTAAAACATCAATGTTTGAAAATAAAAATGATTGCTACATTTTTCCAAGTCAATGTGAATAGATCTTTTACTCAAAGGTTCCAGGTAAGAGGGACTGGACATTTGTTTTTAGATATGATCCAAGAGGAAGGATAGTAAAGTATACTGTAGAGGAAGAAGATGATATTGAAGAAGAATATGATGCAGAGCTAGAGTAGGAAGATGGGTCGACAGGAGAAGAAGATGTAGAAGATGAACTAGGCATAGGAGAAAATGTACCAGTTCTTGATGATGATATTGATGAAGATATGCTCGAAAATGATAGTGATGACAATGATGATATCGTAATTCCTTTCAACATTGTTTCTAAATCGGATGATGTTAAAGATTTCAAGTTGGATGAAGAAGAAGATACAAAAGAAGGATGATACAGATGCTGAGTTGGATGTGGTATGTAGTTATATATTTTAATTTGTATGAATTATTCTCTTTAAATAATTTGCTTATGTGGGTTTATTACATGTTTTCAAGTTTTGTGTCATTTTTTTATATCCTACATTAAATGTTTATCATGTCAAACCTAGAATATAACATTTATATTTGATAATGTTATACTGTGAACCTGACTCTCTCACCGGAGGAACTATGACCCTACCCTGTTGATTTTTTTATTTTTATTTTTGACTAGGTTTATACCTGTCTTTTTTTTAAGCTATTCATCACTATTGGTTGTGGGTTTTGGATGTTATATCCGTGGCAGCCTTTGGTGTGCAAGATGCAAAATAGAGATATACAATCTAGATCAATGTGCCGGCAGTGAGGACAAGTGTAGTCATGGGCAGTTTCTACAAATTCATGTGGCTATATGGAGGTGTTTTGTATCATTGAGCACAATTGCTCAACCTCAGCCCTTCAAAATATACTCAATCCATCTATTTCAAAAATCCATGGCATACTTGAGGATACATGAGATCATCTCTCAGATCCATGTGCCTCCAATCAAGTGTGATTGGGAAAATCATGAGAGTATTTTCTCAGTCAAACACCCCCCCATTGTTCTAGTTTAGCTCTTGCAGTGATATGGTTTTAGGATTGATTCATAGATTTGGAGTCAAGAACAACAGATCTTAGAATTTTCATCAAATTGTGTCATGTTTCCCTTGTGGTGTGTACACCTTTTCTCTATAGAGGCATTGTGAATTCCAGTTTGTAGCTTAGTGGTTCTCTACATACTGTTTTTATTTACCAATGCATGGGTCGATGGTCTTCATTTAAGAAGGATATCGACATCCTAACACTCATATATGCTTAGATCACTGTGGAAGATGGTGGTGCATCATTTCACATGGGGATATCTTCCTCAACCACCATTCTTATGTTGGTGAAGCATTACATTTGTTTCTTTGTATGAATATATTTTCATTTTCTTTCACGTGGTCATTGGGTCCATGGTATGCGCTTCATCACTAGTGGTTTCCTCTTTACAGGATCAACAATTTTTTTTCTAGAAGAGTGATTATTTAACACATGGATTCATAAAGGAGGCAATATTTGGGAGGTGGACACCCTGATCTTTACATATCGTAGGTGTTTCTAATGATTTTCAAGGGTTTCTCCAGAACTAGATTGCTATATGGATGTTTTTCATGGAACACCTTTGATTCTCCAATGGAAGAAGTGATGATGTAGATGTATGCTTTCCTCACCAATAAAGTGTCCTTCCTTGAACGTTTTGAACATTTTTAAGGAGTTCATATTAGTTTCTGGGACAACACAACCCCTTCTGTGTTCGTTATTTCTCATCATTCATTATTGATCCCAGGTTATCCTTCCTTCTTTGGATAGGTCTTGTTTTGTAGAATCTTTTGACAGTGCCACTAAGTTCAACTTTGATGTACCATATTCGCCGTCCTCTTTTTTGAAGATTGCAACCTCCCTCGTATAAACATGGAACTAACCTTCTACAAATTGTGGATGCAATGCTTTGAAGCACTTAACTTGATTTGTATTTGTATTTTTAGATTTGGATCTCAATTCTAAGATTTGCATCATTGCTCACCCAACTCAATTGTTTACTACATCATGTTGTGTACATCCCTGGATCCAATTTATGTTTGGGATCTTCTATCATTGTGATTTATATGTTTAATTGGGAGCGGAGGGTTTTTATTCGGCATATCTTTTCGCTACTCAGATATGTTGGGATCATGGATTTTACTATCCTACAACCATCCATGTGAAGGACACCTTGGTTTTCCTTTTTCTTGGCTCGACATTTGACATTAGATGTGTATGACTTGTGAGTTTGGCACATGGAAGAGTTTGTATTTTGCTGAATTTTTTGACATTGTCATGTTTTTGCCATATCTTTGCAATGGTGTCTTCATTTTCCATATCGTTTGAGGTGTTATGAAGAGAATTATGTTGTAGTTCTAGTGAGTGGTTTTACACAACCTTACATTAGAGAAATTTGGAGGTCTAAATTGGCCCTCCTAAGGGAAATTATAAAATTATAGTGGAAATAATAAAATAATATTAGCATACTTCATCAAAATTTGAAAGAAAAAAGAAGAAAACTACTTTTTCAACTCATATTTTCAACTTATCTCGTATATTCACTCAAATTTTGAGCAGGATCACTCATTGGATGGGGAATTCAATTCTGGGGGCCCATGAAAAATGTGACATCGTCACTCAGATTTCTGGGCCACTCGTGCATATAGTATGTTGGAGTGTAACCAGGCATTCGTCTGCATATACTATTACCATATTTTGCAGTGTTTTAGACCTTGCCATTTTGAAGTGTTTCTTTCATAGGTTGTTTTGCCTCTTTGTCACCTTTAGCTTGTACTCCACACTTTCACCATCATTTACGACATCCATTGTTGTCATCTCTTCCACTCTGTTCGACATTGTGGGGGGTGGTATGAAATGATTCCTCAAGTGATTTTATATTCACCATACTTGTTTGAGATCAAGTGTCTTTAGAGTGAGCCTTGTATCAAGAACTAATTCTTATAATGACTTAGTGATTGTAGCGGCTAGTTACCCATGCACTCCAATGAGATGGATTGGTGTCCACAGGGATACTTAGAATCTTTAGAATCAATTTATTTTGGGGATGTGAATTCATCTTTCAATGCCTCAACATTCTGGAACATTCATTCACTACATCGGAGTTCAAAATTTGCTACTTGTATTTCTACATGTATCTTTGATGGAGTTGACCACGTGGAGTTTCCTTTCCCTCTTCAGAGTTTCAACCATTCTTCATGTTTGGATATTTTAGTGTCCATGGACCTCATTGCTTGTTTGATCGTTGATAGTATCCACTTCTATTCCAAGCCTTGTCTATTTCCTGAGCAGCACCTATTCCTTTGGAGGATTCATGTGGTGGTTATCAGGTTTTTCCATTTCCGTGCCTCTTCAACTTATCCACTTATTCAAAGTTAAACCATATTCTTTGAGGTTACTTGGATTGAGTCTTTTGGGGAGGAGTTTTTTCCATGAAGTTTTCTCCTTTTCTCTGGTTATGAGAGTGTGTACATGGGTACCTTATCATGCCTTGTTTTCGGGTCCCATATTTGTCTTGTTTCCTTCCTATGTTTCACTTATGGTGGGTTTTGGCATTAGTGTTTTTCCAATGCAGACAACCTATGTGATTTGCATACTTACATAGGAATCATTATCTTCCTAGTTGTTCTTAGTTGAAACTGGGCCTCTTTCACTTGTATAAATATCTCTCATTCATTGTAATTTAATCAAGGACTGAAGTAAACTCCCGAGTTATATTTCCAGTTGTTCTTAGTTGACACTGGGCCTCTTTCAGTTGTATAAATATCTCTCATTCATTGTATAAACGTGGAACCAATCTTCTACAAATTGTGGTTGTTTACTAGATCGTGTTGTGTACATACATGGACCCAATTTATGGTTGGGATCTTCTATCATTGTGATTCATATGTTCAATTGGACGCTGACGGTTTTGATTCAACATATATTTTCGCTACTCAGATGTGTTGGGATCGTGGATTTTACTATCCTACAACCATCCATGTGGAGGACACCTTGATTTTCCTTTTTTTGGCCTAGCATTTCATCTTAGTTGCATATGACTTCTTAGATTGGCACATGGAAGAGTTTGTATTTTGCATAATTTTTTGGCATTGTCATGTTTTTTCTATATCTTCGCAATGTTGTCTTCATTTTCCATATTGTTTGAGGTGTTACAAAGAGCATTATGCTCTAGTTCTAGTGATTGGTTGTACACAACCCTACTGATTTTCTTATTTGAGATTATTTTTCTCATGAACTCATTGATATGATTCCTCAATTGTAAATGGGTATCTAAAATGGCTTTATTTGCTAGAACCCATATTGAGGATTGTTTGTCCATGATGGCTATGTATTGTTCCTCTTATTCTGCACCTTTGAGTAGTAGATTCTAGGCCACTCATGAATATAGTATTTTGAAGTGTAACCAGGCATTTTTCTACATGTACTACCATGTTTCTTAGTGTCTTCTTGGACCTTGCCAGTTTGGAGTGTTTCTTGCTTAGGTTGTTTTGCATCTTTGCCACCTTTAGCTTGTACTCCATACTTTCACCATTAGTTATGACATCCAATGTTGTCATGTCTTCCACTCGGTTCAACTTTGTGATTTTATATGAAATGATTCCTCGGGTGATTTTGTATTCACCGTATTTGTTTGATATCAAGCATGTTTAGAGTGAGCCTTGTATCAAGCATTGATTCCTATATTGACTTAGCAATTGCAGTGGATAGTTACCCATCCACTCTAGTGAGATGGATTGGCGTCCATAGGGACACTTAGCATATGATGTCTTCTTGATTGTCAGAACTTGAATCTTGAGGAACAATTTTTTTTGGGATTTGCATTCATATTTCATTGCCTCAACAGTCTAGAAAATTCATTCACTACCACGAGAGATCAAAATTTTCTACTTAGATTTCTACATGTATCTTTGATGGAGTTGACAGTGTGGAGTTTCCTTTCCCTCTTTAGAGTTTCAACCATTCTTCATGTTTGGATCTTTTAGTGTCCATGGGCCTCATTGCGTGTTTGATGGTTGATAGTTTCCACTTATATTCCAAGCCTTGTCTAGTTCTTGACCAACACCTATTTCTTTGGAGGATTCATGTGGTGTTTATTAGGGTTTTCCATTTTTGTGCCTCTTTAACTTATCCACTTCTCTAAAGTTAAACCATGTTCTTAGAGGTTACTTGGATTAGGTCTTCTTAATATTTTTGGCAGGTCTCATACTCTAGCCATTCACTCTATCATTGTAAGAGCTTTATCAGTTTAAGCTCCAATGCCTTTCTCAACATGTGTGTTTTTCTCTCTTTTGGGGAGGAGTTTTTTCCATGAGGTTTTCTCCTTTTCTCTTGTTATGAGAGTGTACATAGGTACCTTATCATGTCTCGTCATTGGGACCCATATTTATTTTGTTTCCTTCTTATGTTTCACTTATGGGGGGTTTTGGCATCAGTGTTTTTCCAATGCAGACAACCTATGTGAGTTGCATGCTTACATAGGCATCATTATCTTCCCAGTTGTTGTTAGTTGACATTGGGTCTCTTTCACTTATATAAATATCTCTCATTCATTGTAATTTAATCAAGGACTCAAGTAAACCCCCCTTCACCTATTCCTCCACCTTAGCTTCCTCCTCTTCCTACTCCTTCTTCTCCTCCTTTTCCCCATCCACCTCCTCCTCGACTCTCTCCTCCCTCTTTTATCCCCGCCTCCTCCCACCTTCCTCCTCCACCTCCTTTACCCTCCTTTTCCTCCCCCTCTACACTCTCCCCACCGTTCCTATCCCTCTCCCTCCTCATCCTCTTCCTAGTCCCCCTGCCCATCCCTCTACTCTACGTCCTCCTCCATTCCCTCCTCCTCCTACTTTACCTCTACCTCTTCCTCCTCCTCCTCCTCTATCTTTTCCAACTCCTATGCCCCCTCCTCCTCCTTCCCCCCCTCCCACTCCTGCTCCTGATCCTCTTCTCTGCCCCCCCTCATCCTCCCTCTACTCTGCCTCTAATTCCACTTCCTCCTCTTCCTACTCTACCTCTACCTCTGCCTCTTCATCCTCCTCCTCCTCCTCCTCCTCTTCCTTTTCCTCCACCTCTGCCCCCTCCTCCTCCTCCTTCCCCACCCCCTCCCCCTCCCCTCTCCATCTCCTCTCCCTTCTCCTCCACCCCCACCAACCTCCTCCTCCTCCTCCCCACAGACCTCCCTCCTCCTCCTTGTCCACCCCATTTCCTATGCCTCTCCCTCTCCCTCTCCATCCTCACACTCCCTCCCCCCATCTTCCTCCCACATATAATACCCTCCCTTTCTCCCTACTCCTCCTCCTTCACCTAGATCCTACCTAACCTTACCCTCCCCCTATCTCTCCTCTGCCTCCTACTCTTGACCCCTCCCCTTCTCGCCCATCCCGTCGCTCCTCAACCCTCTGATCCCATATTCCCCTCCTCCCACTCTCATTACCTCCCATCTTCCCCTATCCCACCTTCCTCCTCCTACCAACTCCTCACCTTAACCCTCCTCCTCCCCTTCCTCCCCCTCTTCCGCTTCCTCACTCCCTCTTCCTCCCCCTTCCCTCTCCCCCTCCTCCACATCCCTCCCCTTTTCCTCCCCCTCCCCTCTCCCCCTCCTCCACATCCCTCCCCTCCTCCTCCTCCTCCCTCTCCCCATCCCTAACTCCCTTTTCCTCCCCTCCTTCACTCCCTCTCACCTCCTCCCTCCTTCCCCCTCTACTCATCCCCATCCCACTCTCCTTACCCATCCTCTCTTCCCTTCCCCTCCCCTCCTCCTATTCCACCCCCTCCTCTCCTCCCTCCCCCTCCCTTTAACCCCCTCCCCCTAACCCTCACCTCCTCCCTCTTCCACCCCTATCCCTCACCACACCTCCCCCCTCTTCCCCTCTCCATAAGTCTCCCCTCATCCTCTCCTCCATCTCCCTTTTTCCCTTTCCTCTCCCCTCCCTCCCCTCTTGCCATCCCCCCTATCCCTCCTCCAACCTCCTCCACTCTCCCTCCTCCTCCTCTGCATCCTCCTCTTCCTCTCCCCTCCTCTTCCCCTTCCTCCTCACCTGTTGACCCCCCTCCCCCTCCTTGTTCCTCCCTCCATATTCCTCCTCCTCCTCCTCCTCGCACCTCTCCTCGCTCCCCCCTCCATCCTCTTCCTCCTCCCCTTCCTCTCTCCTCTCTCTATCCTATCCCTCCTCCCCTCTCATCTTTCCCTCTCCCCTCTCCTCCACTCATCCTCCCCTCCCCATTTCCCCTTTCCCCCCATTCTCCCTAACCTCATCCTCCCCCTCCTCCTTGATCCACTCCCTGCCCCCTTCTCATCCCCCTCCTCCACCCCCTCTCCCTTTTCCTCATCCTCCTCCTTCTCTCCACCCCCACCCCTCTTCCTACCCTCCTCCACCACTCCTCCCATCTTCCCCTCCTTCCCCTCTCCCCTCCCCCCTCCCCTCCTCTGCTCTCCTCTCCCTCATCTCTCCTTCTCTTCCTCAAACTCCTCCCCTCCCCTCCTTCCCCTCTTCCCTCCCCTCCTCCCCCTCCTCCCTCTCTCCCTCCCCTCTTCCCACCCTCCTCACCCACTCCTCCCCTCTTCCCCTCTTTCCCCTTCTCCACTAGCCTCGTCCCTCCCCTCTCCCCTGTTCTCTTTCACTCTCCCCCTGCACAAATCCTCCTTGTCCCCCTACTCCTCCTCCCTCTTCCCCTCTCCATATCTCTCTCCTCTTACTCTCCTCCACCTCCCTCTCCCCTCTCCCCCTCCCCTACTTACTACCCCTATCATCTATCCCTCCTTCCCTCACCTCTTCCCATCCCCCCTACCCCTCCTCCAACCTCCTCCACCCTCCATCTTCCTCGCCCTCCTCCTCCTCTGCCTCCTCCTCTTCCTCTCCCCTCCTATTTCTCTCCTCTCCTCTTCCCCATCCTTCCCTCCTGTCCACCCCACTCCCCCTCCTGGTTCCCCCCTCTATCCTCCTCCTCCTAATCCTTGCACCTCTCCTAGATCACCCCTCCATCCTCCTCCCCCTCCCCTCTCCTCACTCTATCCTCCCCCTCCTCCCCTCCCATCTTCCCCTCTCCCCTATCCCCCACTAATCCTCCCTCCCCATTTCACATCTTCCCTGCTTCTCCCTACCCTCATCCTCCCCCTCCTCCCTCTCTCCCTCCCCTCTTCCTACCCTCCTCACCAGATCCTCCCCCCTCACCCTCTCCCCTCTCCTCCCCTCTCCCCTCTCCCTCTCCCTCTCCCCTCCCCTCCCCTCCCCTATCCCCTCTCCCCTCTCCTCTTTCAATCCCCCCTCGCACAAATCCTCCTTGTCCCCCTCTATCTATATTCTCCCTCCTCCTCTTTCAATCTCCCCTCGCAAAAATCCTCCTTGTCCCCCTCTCTCTATACTCTCCCCTCTCCCCTCTCCTCTTTCAATCTCCCCCTCCCCTCCCCTCCCCTCCCCTCCCTCCCTCCCTCCCTCCCTCCCTCCCTATCCCCCCTCCTCCTCCCTCCCTCCCTATCCCCCCTCCTCCTCCCTCTCTCCCTTTCCTCACCTCTAACGCTGCTTCCCTCCCCTCTTCCCATCCCCCCTACCCCTCTTCCTCCCCCTATCCCTCCTCCAACCTCCTCCCCTCTCCCTCCTCCTCCTCTGCCTCCTCCTCTTCCACGTCCTCCCCACTTGTCCACCCCCTCCCTGTTCCCCCTCCCCCTCCCTGTTCCCCCCTCCATCCTCCTCCATCCTCCTCCTCCTCCTGCTCCTCCTCCCCTTCCACTCTCCTCTCCTCTCTCTCTCCTCCCTACCTGTCCACCCCCCTCCTTGTTCCTCCCTCCATAACTCTCAAGCAACTGAGAATCTTAATTTTTTTATTATTAAATAACGATTTCATAATGTATAAAATGCTACAAATGAAGTAGTCCAAAAAAATAAGTTGATCACAACAAATAAAAACCAAAACCCCCAAATTCTAAATATAACACAGAATCTAAATATAATGAGAAGATAGGCTCAAATCTTATACAAAGTCCAAAAAAGTTAAACCATTGTTGGGTGAGATTTTCTAGGGCTTTTGAGAGAAGAGCGGAAAACATTTAACCTAAATGGCCATCTAGCGCATCACTCAGTTCTGTTTTTCTCTCAGTTCTAGCGCATCTACAGCTTTAAGATGGCCATCTAGGATGGAGATGGGCGAAGATAAAAGTAGGTATCACGAAATTAAGCCTCTACGATCATGTCAGCGCTCATACATTTGATCAATATTTAGAATGAAATTTGAACACCATTAAAATGTCTCAGTAAAAGAAAATATTGTTTCTACCACTATGTAATATTTCTAAAATAACGTGACAGGAGGTCCAAACAATTTCAAATACAGGGTTCGTTTGATATAAGCAAATGGTGATCGATTTTGTAGAGGATCTGATGCAATAAATGACTAAACACAGAATATAATTAATGTACACAAGGAATTCGACCCTTCTCATATCATAAAAACAAAACTTCTTCCAAAAATGCCGATCCAATAGTAGATACGAATCAACCCACAGAGTTAATCCAAAATAGTAAAAAAAATAAAATCATTTATACATTCATAAAATGATAAATAGAGAGCAGAGTTTTGTTCCTATGCGAATTACACAAGATTACCGAGCTCTTTTCCAACCATCAGAAAAATATGAACTACACAGAGTTTACAAAAACAGAGTCTCGATTCTTGTTGTTTTCAAACGAAATACAGGGTTTATTCTAATATATTGGAGAAAAGTAGTGTTATACGTACATGAAGGCCGAGAGGTTGCTGAAACTGGCACTGAATTGGAAGAAGTGGTTGAAAAATAGAAGAGATTCATTAGTTGTGACCATGGTAATAGCTGCAGAAAGCATGGCGCCAAGGACAAGCAATCTTACAATAAAATCAAGGATTGCCAACCCTCTCCTTTTCCGTCCTACTGGTGGGGTAAGTGGTCAATTAGCTTCAAAGTTCCCTGAGTTGCCTTCATCTTATGAGCTGAGATTGAATTCAAAATAATAACAGATATGTAATTGAACCTTCTAGCAAGGACGAGGTGGCAATACATAAGTGTACTAGGGTGCACAGGAATTCTGAGAATTTGGGTACGAATTTGCTTTCAAATGGGTTTGAATTTAAAGAAGAATTCTAACAGCATGGACCCGCTCCGTCAAAACCTAATCCCTAACGAACACCGTATCTTCTTGATGCCCACACATGCGAAGGAGTGCAGTTAGCAAATGGGTATAAATACGCAGAGCTGTTCTCTTTGAGATATCAAATAAACAAACCGTATGTTTCGTCTATTCTGCATGTTTTAGGCTCAGCTTTTAGATGGGATACGTGGAAAACACCTGCTCTTTACACCTGTTATAGTGTTCTCATCAATGCTGCTATTATTCTATATTTGTTATTTTGACGAATATTTGAATATAAATGTCGTGGCCAAATGATAGATCCTTTTCATTATCAATTAGAAAGCATTAGTGATTAACATGGACAAAGCCTAATAAGCTGGAATGGAGCTTCCAGTGATTAACTGGGAAAAAGCCTAATAAGCTAGAATGGAACTTACTAATGAAAAATAATATAGATCATAACTACTAATTGCATTCTTAGAACATAACGGAAACATAGGCAATAATGTAAATGTTGAACATGAGCATTTGGTGTGACAAGAAACCAAGACTTTCCTTTGCCCATTTGAATTCAAAATTCGTTGAGGTTTTATCCAGCAAGAAAGCAGGGCATGTTTTGTGAGGGCAGGGGCAGTGGAAACGACGGCGGGTTAAATATTAATTGCCATCTTGTAATATATATGTTCTAGCGCATCTACGGCTTTGTTATGTTTTTCTCTCAGTTCTGGCGCATCTAGATGAGTTACTCCATACATGAGGAATTTTGAGAAGGTTCTGCTCTCAGTATGTATTTAGGGCAGCTAGTATTGAGAAGGTTCTGCTCTCAGTATCTATTTAGGGAAACTGTATGAGTTGCCCAATGGTTTTTCTTTTAACATACATTAAATAATGCCAGTGTATTTGCTAAAGGTTTCGGTATTTGTTCCAATCTTGTGAATCCCATGTATTTCAATGCATTCTGGGATAGTCGGTATTTGTTATGTGTTTAAAATTCATTGAAAAAAGAGAGAAAAACTTATGAAGAATAGAATGCGTTTGTAATTGCAAGAATCCCCTGGGAAACCCATGAAGTTCTTGTAGATCTTACTTCAGATTCTATTGTATATGACAAAGTCTATCCGGGAAAAGCTTTGAGTTGATTCTCAGCTACCCTCCATTCCTACGTTCACTCAAACACAGAGGTCTCGAGATCGAACCAGTTGTCTGCAGAACGTATTCGATTGGATGGTTTGGTGAAATGAAGCAGGGCAAGAGAAAAATTAATATCCTCTGTGCCTATCGCAATGGGACTGATAGTATCTACGCTCGACCTCTTGAAGCAGAAAGGAATGATTACAAATTATCATCTCAGAAGCCTTCCTTTGGCCCCAAAATCAATCCTGTCTTAATGGAACAGTCCAAGGGACGGAGCTTTAAAGCTCATGTTCATATGGTAGAGTGGGCTGATTTGAAATTTCATCTTGGTTTCGATGTGAGAGTGGGTCCTGTTATATCTACAGCAGACATGTTCGATGAGGAGAAAGGGAAATTCAGGAGTGTGATGTACAGAGGTTTTGTGTCGGAGATGTTTGTGCCTTACATGGATCCAACGCAAGATTGGTATCACAAAACTTATATGGATGCTGGGGAATTGGTGTGGTCTTAAGCGCGTCTTACCTTGACTTACTCAATGATTTTCCTCGAAATGCTTACTATATGGATGCATTCTACTCAGTAGCCAATTGAGAATCAGAGAAAATATGCCGGAGGTGTTTCATGGCGTAGGTAGTAGGCAGGAAAATAGCTAAACACCTCTCGAGAGATAAGAAAGAGGAGATATCTAAAAACTTGTCAGGAAACAATTAAAACAAGATTACAGGGTAGCACAAACCCCTGCAATCTCAAAACTGCTATCTGCTCAGGGAAATGGTGTCGAAGCACCGATGGGTGCTGGAAATGAAATGAAAGCAGAACTGAGAAAACCCAACGCTCAAGAACAGAACCCAAACCCTCATAGCAACGCTCAAGAACAGAACCAACCTGGAATCTACCCAACCCTCATGAGATTAGCAGAACTGAAATGATGAGCTTAACAATAGAATATACCTGGAATTCAGCTGTCAGCTGCATCCTGCGATCAGTGCGGAGGTTATTTCAGTGCAGAGACGACGAGGAATCTGGCCAGTGAAACCATTGCCATGAGATTTTGACAACTGCATGCCTTTCGTAGCAGGGTGCCCATGGAGACTTGTTTCAGAACCCTTCACCTCATTCTGTGGACCATCGAGCTGTTGGGAATAGGACCGGTGAAAGAATGAGACAAAGAAAAGGAAAAAAGCCACCGCCAGGAGAAAAGCCAACGCAATAAATATAGTTAAATTTCACTAGCCGATAGAATGTCAGAAGAGTTCAAACTCAAAAGTGAGTTAAATATTTGAATTTCACTATTGTTAATTCAAACTCACCCAACAATGAATTTTAAACTCTCTAGAAAAACACTATCAAGGTTCGTTACCATTGTTATCTTCCAACGGTCAATTTTAAACTCTCTAGAAAAACATTATCAGGGTTAGTTACCCCATTCGTGAATCGGAGGAAAAAAATAGGAAATTGGATAGTTCGATTCGAATGCAAATAAATTCGGTTAAATCTGATACGGTTGGCACCATCTGCAGTGGTTGTAATTCGGCTACTCTTTGTTTTGCTTCATTTTCTGTTGGGTAGCAAACTGTTCACTATATTGCATAGGAATGGATAAATCCCGGTAGAATAGAGCCGTAAAAAAGAGCCCTAAAATTAGTAGGCATAGGAGTGGCTTCTCCACTTCACACGTTAGTTGCATAGTAATTCAAAATGGATGAGTAAAAGATGAATATCTAATAAAAAATAATTATCAAATTTTAACAATATTTTATTAAAAAAATATATTAATAGAATTTATAATATATACCTATTTGTATATTTTATAATGTTTACTTTTTTTATAATTAAAAATTTAAAAAAAATCCAAAGCCAAGCTTTATAGCCAAGGCTTGCCTCTTCATGTTCAAAGTCACATAAGACTCGCCGGCTTAATCAATTTTAAATTACTTATATATAATAAAAAAATCTTTTTACATTATATCTAATATATTTATTTACGTAACCTAGATACACATATCTGTATCTTGCTATGGTATTTTAAAATTATTGTATGGATACGTTTAATATTTAAAAAACACTAAATGATAAATATAATATATATTTTGAGAATTTTCTTTTTACATCATAATATTGATAATTTTTAAATGTTTTAAAAAGTTTAATTAAATTTAACATATTACATATTTTTAGGAGATATAAAAATAAATAATTACATATATTTTGAAAAAATATAATACCATTGATATATTGTGGTAATTAAATTGAAATTTAATATATTCAATTCAATATTAAAATAATAATTTAAAAATAGATATAAAATATTGTGGTATAATAATGATAAAAATTTCAAATACAAAAATAATTATAAGTTTAATTAAAATGATTAAAGTCATATATTGTGCTTCACAAATTGGAAATAATTATTTGTTATATTTGCAACCTTGTATCCTTTTTGATAAATAAGTTGAAAGTGAAGTGTTGCTCATATGTAAGGCACTACTAATATTGAATTTGATTTTATGGAATTTGTGAAGTAAGTTTTCATGGATTGGTTTAATTATAAATTTTATTTTTTAGCAATAATTAATTATTAGACAAAAATGTTTTTGTTAAGACTATTTTAGAAAATCTTTAAAAGTGAACTTTTATAAGCATTGTAATGGGTGCAATATCTATGTGAGTTGTAAATTTGTAATGATTTTAGTGGCATGCACAAAATTATGTATATGAAACACTTACCATTAACAATCCATTTTAATCACTTATTCAATGAGTATATATGAAGCGTTTTTCAATATTTGTATTTGAAAAATTGAAGTGAATAGAGGAATCCTTAAATGAAAGACTTATATCTCAGTAAATTCAACAACATGAATTTACCATCTATTTTTAGGATTTTGTCAGTACTATGTTATTGAAAACTTTGTCTTCCTTGTAACTCCTTTGCAAGTGGATATCTAACAACTAAATCATCAACTACTTAAAAATAAAATAAACAATAAGCAAAAAGTATTGTTCCCACCGGGGATAATAATGTGTTTCAACTCAAGTTTTAATAAATACAATGCTCATTTCAGTAGAAAATTATATATTCTCAACAAAATCTCAAAAGATGAAACTCTAATTAGTAAATGACATAAGGTTCACAATGCACTAGGAATGATGTGTCTCATTTAGCACATATCCTTTTAAATTTCTTATTCTTACAACCAAATCAACTTATACTCCAATTCAAATTGAAAACCACATTCACTAATGAAAACCAATTGGATAGATATCAACCTCAATTAATATGAAATTATTAATTAAAATTAATTAATTGAATTGAATTAATTAAAACCAATTAGATAAATACCAATGTCAATTAATTAAGATTCCAACTTATTAAAATAAAAAAACAACCTTATTCACCCAATGGACTTCCGAAGGAGTTTTCTCATTCATAAACTATCCATGACCACTATAGCTAGATTCCTCGTCTACTAGGAAAATGGAAAATTGCCACATCAATTTCCACATGTCACATTTTTTTACCATCCATCTAGTTTCCTATTGCTTCACATAGTAAGGTTTTCTCAATAATTCACTTCATGTTTTCGTCACTTCACATGGTAAGGTCTCTTGGTACTGGAATCTATTCCCTTTCATTGTGAATGTAATGGTACGGTAATCCCTTTCACTATCAATGTAATGGTATGGTAATTCATTTCATGGGAGCCGATGATGGAGGTCTCCTGAGTTTAAAGTATAGTCAACGAGCGAGAACAAACCGTTTGATTGAGTGTCCTGACCAGAAGTTTATCATTTTGGGTGTGGTCAACCAATATATACCTATCGACAGGATAACCGATGAAGTGTACTTTGATCTACCTCGACTTAGGTCACTATGGACAATTGCTCCTAAATTATGTAGTTGGAGATATTGTTGCGATTATTAAAAATGGAGATTGGGGAAATGTAGAGATCATGGAAGAAGAGTTAAATGGCTCACTATAGACATCAATATAGGTAATCCAATGTACTTCGAAGCTCTCGTACACACCTTTGTTCATTTCTTCAACCAAATCTCATGTCACGGCATGAATTCCCTTCAATGCACCATCTTCAATCTAAATCACATAAAATTACTGCTTACTCACTCTTTGCTACCATTTTGGGCTCTCATCTGATCATCTTACTATTTACTAGTATTTGTTGTATGAAGTCCATTTCCCTTTGGACATTCTATTGGTTTTGATATAGGGTTGGTGTGAGCAGCTAGAGAATCATCTATTATTGTTTTAGTGGAGGGGGGATCCTCTTCCAGGGGCCATTTATCCTTGCACTTTTATCCATTGTAGAGCACCATGGTTGAGGGTTTTGGGAAAAAATGATCTGACTTAAAGCTCAAGGTACTCAACATTTACGAAAATCCAATCAAGTGCACATGTTCGAATACTTTGACCATTCACTACATTATTTAGTCTCCATAATGAATTATTTAAAGTTCGACTATTGTTCAAGAGATATAATCCAAGGTAATTTATATATTCTATTTTATAACTGTTTTTTAGAAATTATTTTAGTACCCATACTATGTTTAGAACTCTTACCCATTCTTCCAATTGTTGATTTTTGCACTAAAATCATAGAGATGCCTTTACAAATCAGATAACAACTTATGGAAATATTTCTAATCTAGAGAAAAAATATTCCTTTTCCTCTTTATTTTATGTGAAATTTTTTCATGTTTTATCCTTATTTGTCATAGTCAAGTAGATTAACAAACAAACTAGAGAAATGATATCAATCTGCATGTTAACCATATGATGGTATCCTCTTGTCCAATAACCTAACAGGGATTGTGAGGCATCGATCTGTTGTTCCATAGCATATGTATTTGATAATTATAGAGCTATACTATTTATGTATTTGCAGTTTTTCAATTGCTAATTACCACTTAATTTTGAATAGCTTATCACCGTTTTTACTTTCTAGAATTCTCTTAAAAAATCTAATCATATTTTCATCTTTATTTTTTATATTTATGGGATAAAATAATATCCTATAGCAATGAGGTATTTCAGAGTGTTAGATTTATTTTTATATTAAAAATGACAATTTTATTTATATAAAATTTCACAATTTAACTACGGAATGTTCTATAAATTAAAAAAAAATACAAATGATACCTCGGGTTCTATTCTCTTCCAGAGTAATTTTTATTCATTTTTTTTTAATATTTCTTTTATGTCTTAAAGAACCACAATTATCACTTAAATTAGAAATATTGGCAGAAAATGGAGAAATTTGCAACACTCCATGAAAACCATATCTTCATCATTTCTGCATGCAAATGAACATATCAGGTACTCTTGAATTTGAACCCTTCACACCTTCAGTCTCTTGGCATAATATTTTCATTGAAATTGAAATCATGCTAATACATGCATTAGCATTTACAACAAAAACCATAGCTACAAAACAAGATGAAGTTCTTAAATAACCAAATTGCATTGTTCTTTAGTGAACTTATTTAGATAGAAGTTCTTATCCTACCCTATATTGACACAAATATTTTGGGATTAGGTATAAATGCATATCTAATGAAGCCATTTATTCATCTTGTGAAGGACAATATTTTTTCCCTTATGTTTGATAACGAACCAAAACAAACAGAGATCCATCTATATCTAAGAGTATGTTGGTATCTCTATGATTTTTCCTCTAAAATGAAAAGATTAACTTTGATCCATCATTATTTCTTCAAATAAGCCAACAACCATTGCACTCCCCCTCCTAGTTTCCTTTATTGCACACAACCTCCATCCATGCTTCGATTGGATCAATACACATATCAATATTTAAGTAATGGGCATTCAATAAATTATCCATACAAACATAGTTAACAAATTTACGTGGTTGTCCCAATCATCTATGTATGAATTCCAATAAGCTAGGATCTAGAAACAAAGAAGTCCTCACAAACATTTATTCAGAGATATGCAAAAATAAGAAGAAATATGGAAGCAGAACCATGAGAGACAGAACTAAATTTATGTACATATCATCTCTATGTTATTCAAAAATTAGAATACAATATATAATACATATCTGAGAGAGAATTCGAGTGGCTTGGAGGAAAGTTTGAAAGTTCACAAAAGCAGGCTTACTAAAAGACAAAAACACCCAATAGTGGCAACAAGACTTTTCAAATCAGTCAAGGACATCACAAATTAGCTAAATCAGATATGGCAGCTAATGAGTGATGAAAAATAAGTAAGATGATGTATTTTGGAGAGAGAAATATGGAGGATTTGTTGGAAAAATATTTGACAACTTTCCAAGTCCATAAAAGCACCTAGCCTTATCCTTATCCACTGAAAAGAAGAAAAAACAGGACAAAGTTGTGTAAAATAAGGAATGTGCTCTTACCATTTTGAGCAGTCATAAAAGCAAACATAATCTATCCAAAATCTATCTGAGGGAGCTCATGTGGATTATGATGACAAGTGTGAGCCTAAAAACGCAATATGGGCCAACAACCTAGTCCAACACCTAGGAAAGTATAAAAAATAAATGATACTTTATATCCTAGGTCTAAATGGGTTTTTAATATTCTAACAATATCACACCTCAGATCATTGAAAGAGAAACCCTCTTGTACCTCTACTGGGCTAGAAACAATGTTGTGAACACGAATGGATCTAGCTTCAAAGCATGATATTTGAAGTCAATATTACCACTAATATCAACAAAATATGTTCTAGTACAATATGATCATACTCCAAGAGAAAATTTTGAATGGTTCAATGATCTATATGATAATGGAATTGTCTACACATTAAATAATTCTGACCGATTTTGGTCAGATATGGGTCCAAATCATATAATATTTAGACTACTCCTTATAATAATATGTTGTACCACTGTTGTCCTAAATGTTGTACTTGCATATCTGAGTTCAGAGAGATGGTTCTCTCTTGTTTATGAGTGGTTGTATGGTTCTTTTGTTATGTTTATTGGTAAGACAATGGGTTTGAATTCTATGATGATTTAGCTTGCTTAATGAAAATTTAAGATCTAATTTGTTGTTGTGATATTAGATTGTAAGTGAATACAATTTCCAGGTTTTATTTTTCTGATAGATATTTCCCTAAGGGCTACATAAATAATCTATGTTTGAAGCATGTTTGAAGTGTCCATTTAATTGAACCTTCCTCGAAAAAGTGATGGATATATTTGAATTATTTGCAGCTTCTTACTGAATATTTGAGTTCATCCCTAAGAATTAAAGTTCTATGCGATAGATCCGTGACCTCATTGAAGGGTGTGTGCAAGCTAATGAGGGTATCTTTTGACACGTTAGATGCAATAGAAAACTAAAAAAATAGTCATCCATCAACTTCCATGGATATTTTGAGACACATACACAATGAATCTTGCGATGAGTAAAAAATATGAAACATAGAAAATTGAATGACGTTTCCAAATATATAAATGTTTTCTATTGAAAAATGTTCTTAAATATCTAAAGTTTGATATTTTTTAACAAACACTTTTTATTTTTTGGACAAATTATAAGGTATATGTTTGTGTGGGTGCATCCTTTGAGTGCCTAAATGAGGGAATCAAGTTACAAAAAACTAGTAGAAATATAGAGAACATCTAGTACTAGTGCAATGTTATTCCCCCCCAAAAAAATTTAATAATTTAATAATTTTTTTTAATTATCTAAGTGATGGAACCTTGAAAACAGTACGCCAAGTGTGGGTGCGGCTTTTGATGGTCTTAATGCAATTATTTTGAAACAATTTTTTATAGCATGTTAGACGCCGGTGTCTTTTAGTGCACCATACAATTGTTTTCCAAAATGGTTGAGATACATAAGAGTTAGGGATGAAACACTAACAATGTGTTTTTTTATTTAAGGAGTCATGAAACATGAAAAATATACAAAAATTATATATATTCTTTTTAAAAATTACATATTTGGAATCTGCAAAAAATATGTTATATGTGCCTAAAATTTCATAAAAAATGATTGCGTGAAGCATACTATAATCAACGGCTAAACATGGGCCTATTGAGAAAAATGGTGAGATGTCTAATTAGCTATGATTTACCATATTCCATACCACAAGTTTGGTTAACCCGAAGCTAAGTCCGAAATCGACACATAGGAAGAGTGATGGAACTTGGACAGGTGACAAGGCTCGGTCTTAGTGCTAAGAAATGTGAGTGCATTTATTTTAAATTCAATTTTTTCTTTCCCACCTATCTGGGTGCCATGAAAACCAAAATGCATGTGTGTTTTATCTCTACAAAATGTGTACACATTTTGTAGAGCTAAAACGTGTGCGGGTTTTGGTAAAAATCAAATTTACCTTAGGGGTAAGGGGGAGGAGGGGGGTTGGTGGGTTATGGGTGTTATAGGTCAAATCTGAACTTCTCCGTCCATGATCACATTGGCATGTTGATCACACAAAATGACACTAAGGATTGAAGAGTTTGATTGACCTGGAGGACTTGCTATTAGAAGTACACTCTTCAACTGAAAATCTTGCAGTTTCTCATGATTTTACCATATGTATGCTCCTCTCTATATAGAAAACTAGCGTACACCTTGAGAAAATACTCTACTATGATCAAGGACAACTAGCGTACATCTCCCAAAATGTTGTAAACGCATGTTGTAAAGCACAAAAATTGCTCTTTGTATGCTACTCTTGTTGTATGAAACCCACGTACATCTTAAGATGAAATAAAAAAATATATTAATTTGACGAATTGGGATTAGTTGAAGCTGGTTCTAAAACTTCCCCAACCTCCCAATTCAACCACCTCTCGATCTAAACTGCCTACCTTGTCCCATAAATACAAGGAGGATCCATGAGAGGGGTTAGACATAGAGTCATAAAGGACATAGAAAGAATGCTTTGAGTACTGTTACGCTAAAGGAATTCCCAATTCAGAGTGAAGAGCAGGATCCTAGGATCCGGTTGCAGAAGCATCTCTACACGTCAGGTATATTGTACTGATTCATGTTTCTTTGACAATAAAAAGGTCAAAACACCCTTCCTATCCCAAATCGAGTGTCTACTAGATTGTATATTCATTTGGATTAATATCTTGTTATATTTGATGATCAAGTTGTTTGTTCTTTCATCATATTTACTATATCCAAGATACATTGAGGAAGGTATCTTTTGTGTTGCAGGTTCATCAAGCAGAAGATCAAGCGAAAGACCAAGCGAAAGCTAGGACCAACTGTCGATAAGAGTTACTTCTTTCAATCTCGATCTCTTTCTTTTGCAGTAACTAAATGAAATACAATTAATGTGTTTACCTGTCAACCCCGCCCAGTTGGTAGTGTCCATCTCCTCACTATAAGGTAGAAATCCTGAACAACAGACTGGCGACTCTACTGGGGAGTAACTATGTGTTTCACTGCACTAGGAGACCTAGTTAGGTGTTCTTCCAACCCATTTTTAGTCTTTTTTATTGTCTGAGAGGCCTTGTAAGTCTGTGTTACTTGTCCTTTTTGCTTGATTCATTTCAGTTGACTGTTTGCAAAGCATGTTTGTGCCCTTCTGAGGCATGTACGCTGGTCTTCCCTACTTACAATAGCGTTTGTTACCTAATGAATGCCCCTCCTTACACCGCACAGTGGTCTACCTCTCTTGATGTACGCTGGTTTCTACACTGCACAGTAGTGTATTTTCCTGTAATGTCCAGTTTGCTGTTAGGGTTTGATTTCCAAGCTTTTGGTTTCTTTTCCAGTCTTTAGCTTTGCTCCCTTCATTGACCCCTGAGACCTTCCGTGTCTCTATTGAGTCTTGTTTTCATCTCTGATGTCTTTTAATTTGTTTTTTCTTGCTTGAGTCCTTGTTAAGTGTCTTCACTGCTTTCTATCCCTTTTTGAAGTTTGTGCACTATTCTCTTTCAACATAGTTGTACACTCTAACCCTAGTTGCTTGTTGCAGTCATACAAACTTGCGTCATTATCATTAGTTGTTTGTGGAAACAATAGCACACTTTATCTTTGTCTTATCCTTTCCATTAGGGTTTGACCTTCAAGTTTGAGTCCTTAGGGTTGCTTCTGAAAGGTTGCTTGGTTTAGATGCTTCCTAATTGTCTTTTCAGTTCAAGTCAAGTGAGTCAAAGCCTCCTAGTTAACCTTCTTCCGAGTCCATGTGTTTAGTAAGGTCACTTGTTGGTTCGCTTGCTTACTTCTTTACTTGGCTTAGTGTTTTCTTAGGGTTTTGATGCTTAGGAGCAGCCTATTAGGCTCGCCTTTCCGTCATGAGCATTTCTTTTCCTTGTCTCTTTTACACTTTGTTTCCAAGTCTCAAGTTTTTCTTTTGCAAAAACTTGGTAAGTCAAGTCCTCAAATCATTTGATTTGTTTGTTTTGAACCATTTAGGTGTTAGTCTTACTCACATTCTACATTTAGGTCTTACTTGCACTTTTACAAGTTATTTTTCTTTTACAATTATCAGAAAAAGAAAAAAATTGTTTTAAGTAGCTTAGTAGTAAGGTATAGAATTACTTTGAAGTAGCATAGTTTGCTTCGAAACATTAAAAGAAAATACAAAAAGATTTTGATTTAGGATTGCCTAGTTTTTTTATTTTTGAAAGAATATAAACAGAAAGAGAAAAATTGTTGTGAATTTGAAAGCATTACTTTACATGCACTTTACTTTCATAACAAACCATTCCACACACCCCAATACAACCCTTGAGTAACAAGTAGCCCTTAAAAAGAAACATTAATACAATTTATTAGCAACATTTTTCTTTTTAGGTATACACATCATCAACTAGCTTAGGCTAGAGTTTCAGACTTAAATCACCTTAAATAATCTGAAACTAGCTTCATTACTCAACAATCGTAGTATGACTTTCATTTAGGTAAACCATCTCTATCAAATAGTCTTGGGAAAGTCTACTTAAACCAGAGCTAAGAACGAGGCCGTGGGAGATTGGAACTGTTGAGGATATCCCCTCACTTTCCTCTCAACCATAAACCAGAGTTGACTCGCGTACAAGGGTCCTTTCGGACTTCGGGCTTTGCTACCCTTCCCATGCATTTCGACTAGGCTGAGGACTGTCCCCCCAGGTTATTTTGTATTGATGGTAGCCTTAGTATCCGACCTTTAGGGCTCTACACAGGTAGAGTGGGTGGTTATTCCCACTTCACCTCAGACAGACGTGGAAGGTATCCCTTTGGGAGTAATCCCGTGAGGGCGGTTTGGTGATTCAAATGCTTGCACCCAGTGGACCTCTAGAGGACGCCACGTAACTGACCGTCTATACTCTGTTAGTTTGTTCTGGGCCCTAATCATCCCAAACTTGCTTCTGAGAGTATTTTCCATTGATTTCCTAGTTTGACTACCTAGGACCCTTTTTAATTGTGTGCTCTTTGTGCCACTTGTATTTTGGCCTTAGATATTTCTGGCCCGTTGAGTAAAAAACCATGGATAGTATCCCGGTGAGCACCAATCAAGGGACCCTTGCTCAAGGGGATCCTTGTGCTTTTCCATTCATTAGGAGCATTGGTACTCCCTTAATGGCTACTTTGAATCTTCTGGGATTCACTATAGGGATATCGGTTTGGTTGTTTTCCACTCCGAACACCTTGCATGCTCCTGATGCTTCTCAAGTAAGCACCTCACATCAAGAGAATCAGAACCCTATGCCTGCTTCACCATTAACATCTTCTCCTCCTCCTTTTACCTCATGTGGTGAAAGTAGTAATACTAGTAACCGGCAGTCTAAAAGGAATAGATGAAGGGAAGAATAGGAAGAAGATGCCGAAGCAAGGGGGCAGTCACCCATCCTTTGGAAGTCATGCTGGGGGAACCTACCCAACCTATGGTGGTCATGTTAGGAGAACTCATTCAGTCACTGGAAATCATACTGAACCTCACCACCCAGCCTCTGAAGGTCATGTTGGGGGCACCTACCCAACCTCCAGTGGTCATGTTGGGAAAAGTCACCTAGCCTCTGAAGGTCATGTTGGGGGCACATACCCAACCTCTGGTGGTCATGTTGAGAGAACTCATTCAGTCACTGGAAATCATACTGAACCTCACCACCCAGCCTCTAAAGGTCATGCTGGGGGCACCGACCCAGGCTATGGTGGTCATGTTGGGAAAAGTCACCTAGCCTCTGAAGGTCATGCTGGGGTCACCTACCCAACCTCTAGTGGTCATGTTGGGAGAACTCATTCAGTCACTGGAAATCATACTGAACCTCGCCACCTAGCCTTTGAAGGTCATGCTGAGGGAACCTACCCAACATATGGTAGTCATGTTGGGATAACTCGCTTAGTCACTATAAATCATACTGAACTCACCCACCCATCCTCTAAATGTCATGCTGGGGGAACCTACCCAGCCTCTGGAGGTCATGCTGGGAGCAAAATTTCAGTCACTGCAAATCATACCGAAAGTATGTCTTCAACCATTGTTTCTCATGTTGAGGACACGTCATTGATCACTGATGGTCATATTAATGACAAGTCACCAGTTCCTGTGAGTCATACTGGAGACATTGAATCGACCACTGTAAGTCATGCTGAGAACGTTAACATTGTTAACAAACCTAATAAACAGAAGCTTAAGTTCCCTTGTAAGTTTTGTGAGGGAGACCACTTGACCTATTTGTGCCCTAGACTTACAGAAGTGCAAAGAGTGTGGTCCATAGTTCAAAAGTATGCTGCTTCTGAGCAACCAGCCACTGCAACTCATGCTGGGGGCAAGCTGTCAGCCAATGCTAGTCATGTTGAGAGTACTGTTGTTGTAAATGAGTCTAATCTTATAGGACAGAAGCCAAAGTTCCCTTGTAAACTTTGTAAGGGAGATCACCTTACTCACTTGTGCCCTGCTATTCCAGAGGTGTGGAGAGTGTGGTCCATGTCTGAAGGATCCTCTACTCCTGAATTGTCTATAGATTCCCAAAAACTTGATCAACCTTTGGTTGATGAAGTGGTTGAACCAATGCAATCTTTGGTCAACCCCACTCTTCCTTTGGAGAGTGAAGCGATCGAATCGATGCAATCTTCGACCAATCCCATCAGTCCTTCGGAGATTGATGCACCTATCCATGAAGTCTTCTGCATTACCAGTTCAGATGTTTCTGAAATTGGGGGCTCTTCATCTATGCCGAGTGAACCCCTACCAAGCTCTGGGATCATTCCCTTTGATTGGAATAGTCTAACTAGGCCTCGCCTTCCTTCTGCTACACCTTTTCAGATAAAGGTCGATATTGGAAACCATGTGGTTCATCGATGTATTATAGATGAAGGAGCCTCTGTTAGTATCTTATCCCCTTATGCTTGGAGAGATTTAGGTTTTCCTAACCTTGTTCTAGCTATTAATTGGCTGTTGAATTTCGATAAAAGACCTAGTGAACCAGTGGGATTCCTCCCTCAAGTACTTGTTACTTTGGGTGGAAAAATAGTCTTAGTTGATTTTATGGTTTTAAAGAACCCTATGGATTTTGACATGATCCTCGGGCGTGATTACGTATATTCTATGCAAGCTATGGTTTCTACGCTCTTTCGTGTGATGTATTTTCCTCACAACGAAAGCATTGTCACTATCGATCAGCTTACATTTGTTGATCCTGCTTATTACCCAACTATAGACCAAGTGTATCCCTCGTCAGTAGGCACTACCATGTCACAATCAAATATTGTGGCATACTTTTCTTTGAGTCCAATTGCTACTGAGAAGAAACCCCTAAATTCATACTTACCTTCTCGGGACTGGGTTCCAACAATTGACCAGGTGATGACTCCATTTGAATGTTTAGATATGTGTTCCATCTGGGATAATATACTTCCCTCTGATGAAGTTTTCCTAGAGTCTATAATGTAGTCTACCATTCATTTGGACATTTATCCACCGACGAGCATTCTTCTACCTTCACTTCGAGCTCGTTAAAAACAGTAAGGAGGCCACAAGCATTCTTCTACCTTCACTTCGAGCTCGTTAAAAATAGTAAGGAGGTTACAAGCATTATTCCACCTTCACTTCGAGCTCATTAAAAATAGTAAGGAGGCTATGAGAATTCTTCCATCTTCACTTCGAGCTCATTAAAAATAGTATGGAAGTTATGAGCATTTTTTTCTGTATCTCCTTTGAGCTCATTAAAAACAGTAAGGAGGTCACGAGTTTGCTTTTTCGGGCTCGTCAAAACTTTACAAAAAATATCTTTATAGATTTCTTTCACGCTCTTGTTTGACTCTTTGAATATGACAAGATTGCCGAGTATAGTTGTCATTCTAGACTCATTAAAAGATTTGAAGCGACATCTGCTTTAGTATAAGTTTAACCCTTTTCCGGACTTTTGTGGATTACTTACGAAAAAGGAATACTCTAGTCATACGTGGATAGAAGAGTTCTCCTCTCATTGTTTTATACTTTTTCGAGGGAGGGGACTAACTGTATGAAAAAGGTCTTTTGGAGCCTCTATTTAGGGTTTTCAGGCTCTCGAAACATGAAAACACCAAGCGAGCATTCACTTACTCGGGCTCGATGTGAAATCCACGAGAAGGTATATGGAGGATTGTTTAAGTTTTTCAGACTATATAAACAAGAAAATACCGATGAGCACTAACCTACTCGGGCTCGATATTAAAATCCACGAGTAGGTGTATGGAGGATTATTTAAGTTTTTCTGACTCCTTAAACAAGAAAACACCGGCGAGCAAGAATAGATCTCGGCTTGATATTAAAATTCAGATATTAGTATTATAGAGTATTCATCTATCTCTTCTTCGAACCTTGTAAAAAATGAAGAAGGTCCTGAGTCTTCCTCCCATGGGCTCATTAAACTTATTACATGGTTGGACTTATTGAGTTTTCTATCTTTCTTGGACTCATCAAAACAACAAGAAGGCCATTCTTTTACCAAAAAGAATAAGGGAAAGGAAGGGTATATCATATCTTTTTCAGTTTCAAAGGCAGTTTCAGCCAGTCATATCCTTGAACACAGCACCTACTTGAGTCTTTCATGTTAGTTGGGTAACTCAGGGATAATTTTAAGGACCCATACTTATTTAAAAGTGTATAAACCTTGGCGAATCTTACCAATTCATATAAGGTCAACTATAAAATATTTGGCGATATTTTTCTAAAATTATTTCAATTTCTAAGGATTTTATATAGTTTATATAATAATTTGGTGAATTTTAGAGTGAAAAAAGTTTACCCCATCAAAATTGGGCGAAATGGGGCTTCAAAAAATGCAAATTGGCAAATCATTTTTTGGAAAAAAACATGGAAAAATAGCCCATGCGCTAAATTTCGCCCCTAAAATTATCCTTGGTTGGGTTTTAGTTTTTGATCTTAGCGTGAACCTGATTTCCGAGTTTGTACTCCCCTGGTTTGTTATTCTTCCAATCATATGGAGGATCTGTTATGTCTCCTACATCACAGAATTATATCATTTTCCCCTCATGTTGAAAACTGCCTAAGTCATTGTGTGTCGTGCTCACTATTCAAGGATATAGCCTCTATCGGCCATTCTGCAATTCACCTTCACTTCATGTGTCGGCCATCCTGGTGTCAGTTTGTTTCATCTTGTTACTCATCCTACTCCACATCAACTCATACCTGTGAGTGTTCCTCGTATTGGATGATGGAGGATGCATTAATTCCTTTCTTCCAGCGGAATTCTTCCCATCGACTTCAACTCATTATGCTTTGGGAACGAAGTTTAGAGTTTCGGTTAGTACCTTGGGGATTGCAGTCATCAGTGGTAGTTTCCCTCACTGTTGAATAATGGGAATACATCAATGTCTCTTATTCGATAGGTTCCTAAAGTGTTCGACTTCAAGTCCTCTTATTTGTTTAGATATTGTAATTTCTAAGAATATTATATTTGTACTTTATTATTCCGGAGATGTTTCATTCCTCCGTGAAGACCTTATTGTATATCCGAGATATTTATTCCTCCGTCGAAATGTGGTAACTTGGGTTATTAGACTTCCCTAGTGGGGTCGGCCCAGAGTCAGTTGTAATGGGGTGTTTAACCCAGTGGTTAAATTTGGGGCCGACCTAGTTATAGTAAAAGTCAAGTCGGGGTTGTGTATAAATAGAGGAGGTGTGTTCCTCATTTAACACACATTCACTCACTTGTGATTAGCGCATAAGTGAGAGAGAGATCTGCTGTGGAGGAGAAGGAGCTCATGGTTGAAGATTACATCTTTGTATTTGCTGGTCATCTATATTGAGGAAGCTTTTCTAGGTTTTCTACCCCATGAGGGTTTCCCAGGATAAATTTGTGTCTCTTGTGTTTATGCTGGCTTGTTGTTCTTTCAGTGATCCTGTATATGCTATTATTGTGAAATGGAATGTAATGCTGATATTTTATGTCTTAGCATATTGAATCTTAACATGGTATCAGAGCTATCCTGAAGGAAGGAAATGTATGGCACTTACGACACTTGCTTCACTTGCAACAATTTGAAGGTTAGGGTTTTATATAGCAAAAAACAGTCATCATGGAACTTTCACTATAAATCCATTTTGGTGAAGTTTTAGGATCTGAAACCTTTATAGGTCGTATATAACATCCCCTTGTACCTTGTATCCAAAGGAAAACCTCATATTCGTTGTACTTTGTGAGTTATGATTAGTACAAGTTAGGGTTTGTGTCTCTTCCAGATCTCAATCATAAATAGGTGACCTAGGACAAAAGGTCACAACTTGGGATAGGAAGCTCCAAATGAAATTTCGTAAAATGTGACAGGTAGAGCACGGATTGTAGTTTCTCAGGTAATGTTTTCACAAGCCAAAGTTGAACTAGTGACACGTGGCACGCCATACAAGTTCTCCCTCTTGTTTTATCCCATAAAAAGGTCACGTTGCGACACTTTGCATAAATCTCTCTCAGAAAATCCAATTGAGGTCAGACCTGTAGGGTTGGAAAGAAGATAGGTCAGGATACCACAGGATGAACTTTCGGACCCTGTGGATTCGTAATTTCAGAGATGCACAAGAAACAATCGGGTGCATATTTCTGTCAAAACAGATTCGTTTTCTGAGCACCTTCATTTTTGGCTTATCACTGCTGCGGGAATTTAGCGCTTCGGAGAAAGTTGGAATTTTTAGAATCGAAGTCCATGGCTGAATGCTCCTCATCAAAATCGAAATTTAGAGACCAAGAACAAATTTTTTGGTTTGACAGAAGGCCAGGCTTGATCAAACCCTAGTTCGGGATTTTGATCAGAAAGGTGGAAAATTAGGGCTTCTGCAAAAGTTGGAATTTTTGAACTCTGTGACCATGGCTGGAAGCTCCTCAGAAAAATTGAAGTTTAGAGCTTTGGATTGAACCTTTTGATTGGGAAGAAGGGTGGGCTTTATCAAACCCTAGTTCGGGGTCCTGTCTAGTGAATCCAAAAGTTTCAAAGGCAATTTTGAGGGGTCAAATTTTGCAGTTTTCAAAATTGAAGTATACCAGCTTGATCAGCTCAGCAAGCCACATCTTTCCATCCATTCAGAAGTTTGAAATTCAAAGTTTGAAGTTTTAGGGTTTCTCTAACAAACCTTAATCCAACTCCAGATCCATTTTCAACAAATCAAAGTGGATTGGGTTAAAAGCAATCCTGACAGGTATGACTTGAGGAGATACAGGTATGTGTTGAAATCTGTTCATGCTATGTTTGTCTTCATATTATTGAGGTTAGTACAATTATAGTTAGTCGATGTGACTCTCTATAGACATATTATTGGGTCATTGATGTTTCTGACAAATACGAGGCCGGATATATGCTTTGCTGTGAAACACCTTGAGACAGTATCTAGTGGAACCTAGGCATGTTAATTCACTTGATAGTTGAAAAGCATGTCATGAGGTACCTAAAGGGTACGATAGACTTTGGTCTATGTTATCTTGGAGATCATGACTTCAGATTGTATGACTACACATATGCTGACCAGGCATGAACTGTATCAGACTAGAAGAGCACATCGAGCGGATGTTATTGTCTAGGATCTACCATGATCTAGTGGTTTAGTAGGAAGTAGTCAAGTGTGGCTCTCAGCATAACTGAGGCAGAATATATAGAGCTGCTTGCTCTGCTAGTTGTGAAGTGGTATGGCTTCGAAAGTTGTTATCATGATTATTTGACTTAGAGATGGACCACTGTGATCCTCTGTGACAACCAGAGTTGTATCAAGATGGCAAAGAATCCAATGTTCCATGATAAGTCAAAGCACATAGAGATCCAATATTTTTATATATGGGATATGGTGCAGAAAGGAGCTATCAAGCTCAAGCATGTGAGCATTGACGAACAAGTTGCTGATGTATTGACCAAACCTTTATCTCAAGTAAAGGTTGAGTATTTCCGAGACAATCTTGGTGTAGTTCAGAAGGAACCTCCTCGAAAGGGGGAGTGATATGGTCGATGATGATATTTGGATATTGGTATCATTGTGAATACCTGTATCGATGATGAGATTGCCTATATTGATGGTAAGGTCAATGATGAGGATACTTGTGTTGATGATGAGGATACTATATCGATGATGACGATACTGTATCGATGATGTGGATACTTGTATCGATGATGAGGATACTATATCGATGATATGGACACTTGTATCGATGATGAGGATATTGTATCGATGATGTGGATACTTGTATCGATGATGAGCTTACCTGTTCCAACGATGAGGTTGATGATGAGCTTACCTGTTTCGATGATGAGGTTGATGATGAGGTTACCGGTTCCAACGATGAGGTCAATATATGGTCCTTAGACTTTGTCTAAGTGGACGAGTGGGATTGTATCATCCTTGGACACATGTCCTAAAAGAGATCTATAGACATATGTCTTTGAGAAAGTGATCCCTAGTGGACTTGATAGGACTGCATCATCCCTGAACGTTTAGTTGAAAATGTACATGATAGGACTGCATTGTCCCTGAGTGTTTGGTTCAAAATGTACATGATATGACTACATCATCCCTGAGCATTTGGTTCAAAATGTACATGATGGGACTGAATCGTCCCTGAGCATTTGGTTCAAAATGTACGTGACAGGATTGCATCGTCCTTGGACTCATGTCCTAAAGTGATAGGGATTGATCATCCTGTAAGTGGATCAGGATTACATCATCCTTGGACTCATGTACTAAAGTGATAGGGATTGATCATCCCGTAAGTGGATCAGGATTGCATCGTCCTTGGACTTATGTCCTAAAGTGATAAGGATTAATCATCCTGTAAGTAGATTGGGATTGCATCATACCTAGACATGGTGAGATGTCTTAAAGTGATAATGACTAATCATCCTGTAAGTTGATTTGGGATTGCATCGTCCCTAGACATGGTGATATGTCTTAAAGTGATAAGGACTAATTATCCTGTAAGCTGATTAGGGATTGCATCGTCCCTAGATATGGTGAGATGTCTTAAAGTGATAAGGACTAATCATCCTGTAAGCTAATTCATGATTGCATCGTCCTTAGACATGGTGAGATGTCTTAAAGTGATAAGGAATAATCATCCTGTAAGCTGATTCGGGATTGCATCATCCCTAGACATGGTGAGATGTCTTAAAGTGATAAGGACTAATCATCCTGTAAGCTGATCCGGGATTGCATCGTCCCTAGACATGGTGAGGTGTCTTAAAGTGATAAGGACTAATCATCCTGTAAACTGATTTGGGATTGCATCTTCCCTAGACATGGTGAGGTGTCTTAAAGAGATAAGGATTGATCATCCTGTAAGTTGATCTGGATTTCATCGTCCATAGACATGAGTGATGTCTTAAATTGAGAGGGATTGATCATCTCGTAAGTGGATCAAGATTGTATCATCCTTGGACCTATGTCCTAAAGTGAGAGGGATTGATCATCCCATAATAAGATCTTGTACATTTTAGAGTATGTTGCTATGTTGATGCTGTTGATCGAGAGGATCTAGATGTTGATCGTGATGATCTAGATGACAATGCTATTGATCGTGATGATCTAGATGACAATGTTGTTGATCATGATGATCTAGATGATGATGTTGTTGATCCTGATGGTCTATATGACGATGTTGTTGATTGTGATGATCTAGATGACGATGTTGTTGATTGTGATGATCTAGATGATGATGTTGTTGATCGTGATGGTCTATATGACGATGCTACTGATTGTGATGATCTAGATGATGATGTTGTTGATCGTGATGATCTAGATGATGATGCTGTTGATCATGATGGTCTAGATGATGATGTTGTAGCTGATCGAGTGCTGCAAAAGATGAAGACTCAATACTGATGATGCTGATGTTCCAGTAACTGAATGCATTACCGGTATGATGTATGAAGAAAGCTTCCAATGATTTATAGATGTATCATGTATCATGTATCATGTATCACGTATCATGTATCATGTAGTTGATTACTCCTTGCTTGTGGAGATGTTGTTATAATATCCTTCTCGTTAAGGGGGAGTGTTGAGATATTGTAACTTCTAAGAATATTATATTTGTACTTTATTATTCTGGAGATGTTTCATTCCTCCGTGAAGACCTTATTGTATATCTGGAGATGTTTATTCGTCCATCAGAATGTGGTAACTTGGGCTATTATACTTCCCTAGTGGGGTCGGCCCAGAGTCAGTTGTAATGGGGTGTTTAACCCAGTGGTTAAAGTTGGGGCCGACCTAGTTAGTGTAAAAGTCAAGTCGGATTTGTGTATAAATAGAGGAGGTGTGTTCCTCATTTAACACACATTCACTCACTTGTGATTAGCGCATAAGTGAGAGAGAGATCTGCTGTGGAGGAGAAGGAGCTCATGGTTGAGGATTACATCTTTGTATTTGTTGGTCATCTATATTGAGGAGCTTTGCTAGGTTTTCTACCACATGAGGGTTTCCCAGGATAAATCTGTGTCTCTTGTGTTTATGATGTGCTTGTTGTTCTGTCAGTGATCCTGTATATGATATTGTTGTGAAATGGAATGTAATGCTGATATTTTATGTCTTAGCATATTGAATCTTAACATTATTCACACTTGTTGGATCGTACTAGGTACCTTGGGCCCCATTATCATTATCGATGGAATCCCTCATGTTTTTTAACAGTATATATCAATGATCGGTAATCAAACAATACCCTCCATGTTCGACTTCAACTCATTTAATCACATGGATAGGGTGTTAGTTTTTTAGAATTTTCAATCTGATCTAAGATATTAACTGAGAGAATAACATGTACAACATATCTAAAACATATTAATCATGGACACAATAATGCAAGCACAGAAGAGACACAGAGTTTCACCGGGGAAAACCAAGAAGGTGAAAAACCCCGCAACTTCCTCAGAGATAGAAAGACCAATGATACAACCAAAGTACAAGAGATAGTCTTCTCCTAGCAGCAAATCCTCCTCCTCACAAGTGTGCCACTTTCTAAATGAGAGAAGTGTGAGTAATGAGTGATCAAATAGAGATATCCCGATCTCTATTTATACTTGTCCTGTCCTGCCCAATAAACTAATGGGGCCGACTTGTCTAGCTTAGTCTAATAACCCATGGTTAACTTAATCCGGGCTGACCCCACACTTGGAGGTCTAATAACCCATTTACCCACATGACTCATACAGGGCCGACCCCATCAAGGTGGTCTAATAGCCCATCAAGTATAAGTTATGACACTTACAATATAAATGACGACACTTCCATATAGAGGAATAATAACATCTCTTATAGGAATACAAACACTTTCGTATAGAGGAATAATAACATCTCTATAGGAATACAATACACATGGGTAAAATACATTCCGAAGTTACATATACATCAACACTCCCTCTTAACTAGGAAGGTATTTCTCGACATAGATCTGCGAGCACAAGTCTTCTTCTTTGGATCATCATCAGTGGATCATCATCCTCGAATCATCATCATCGTCACTGCTGCTGCTATCTCAATCAACTTCTGAATCTACTTGTCATAGGAAGTTCTATAGAGACAGTCCTTTTTCATATTGGATGTAGGCCCACCACCTGCAGGTCTTCATCATCACTGGCCATACTATGGAATCCTCAGCACTTATTATGTGTGTCACAAAACCTCGAAAGAGCATCCCAGAATGTTACGAGCACACAAGTCCACTTGTCGGATCTCCTAGGGATGTATTATATGTGACCCCACCACAAAACCTCAAAAGACCATCCCAGGCTGTTACAGGCACACAACTCCGACCTATAGGATCTCCCAGGGCTGTAATATATGTGGTCACCACAAAACCTTGAAAGAGCATCCCAGGCTATTACGGGAACATAGCTCCAACCTATAGGATCTCCCAGGGCTGTATTATATGTGGTCATGGAAAAACCTTGAAATACCATCCTAGGCTGTTACAGGTACACAAATACGACCTATAGGATCTCCCAGGGATGGATTATATGCCATAGGACAAAACCTCGAAAGAGCATCCCAGGACTGATTACGAGCACACGGATCAACCTATTGGATCTCCCAGGGATGGATTATATGTCCTCCCAAAGAAAAACCTTGAAAGAGCATTTTCCAGATATCCCAGGGCCACATTACATGCCATAGGAAAAATCTCAAAAGACTATCTGCAAACCTCCCAGGGCTGGATTATATGCTTATCTGCACAACCTGTCCATGGCCACATAGTATCAACTTGATACTCACCATACATCATCCTGATGTACATCATCACATAATCAACCTGATCATCATCACTACAACGTCCTGATGCATGTCATCTGGAGCAACATCCTGAAGCTCATCATCCATGATCATCCTGATCATACAATGCATCCACCTGATGCATACCAAGTATCTACCTGATACATATCATCATGCATGATCCACCTGATCATACAATGTATCCATCTGATACATACCATGATACATGATCTACCTGATCATACAATGTATCCACCTGATACATATACAAATACATGAGCCAACTAATCATATCCAGCATCCAACATGATGCATATACATATACATGATCCAACTGATCACAACAAGCATACAACATAATGCATATACATATACATGATCCAACTGATCATAACAAGCATCCAACATGATGCATATACAGAGCAGTAACTGAAGCATCGTCCTGATGCTCATCATCCAACACTTACATCCACAGCCATGGAAGGATCCTCCTCTCACCATGCTCGAAATGGCTCCTACAAATGTGTCCATCACTTCTTCCTCAAAGTGTCATTAATCTGAAGAACACCAAGCCTCTCTCTGAAGTACTCGAACTTCACTCTGGATAGTGGCTTCATCAGCACATGTGCAACCTGCTCATCCGTCGCAACATACAGGAGCTTCACTGCTCCTCTCTGCACCATATCCCTGATATAGTGTTATTTGATCTCGATGTGATTTGACCTGTCGTGGAACACCGGGTTCTCAGACAACTTCACACAACTCTAGCTATCACAAAAGATACCAGTATCCTCCAACGGGAGATCAAATAACTCAGACAGTAGCTTATGGAGCCATACTGCCTCACAACTAGCTGAACAAGTTGCAACATACGCTGCCTCGACTGTACTCAGTGCTATGCAGGACTGCTTCCTGCTAAACCAAGAGATCACACCTGATCCCATACTGAAGCAGCACCCAGATGTGCTCTTCCTATCTGCAGCACTTCCTGCCCATTCCGAATCAACATAACCCCACAGGTTAAACTTTTGATTCGCATCATACTTGAGCCCATAGTCAATTGTACCCTTCAGGTACCTCAGAATATGCTTTACAGCAACCAGGTGAACACCTCTGGGATCCGTCAGGAACTGGCTCAATGTGTTCACTGCAAAGTAGATATCTGGTCTCCTATTCACCAGGTACATCAAGGACCCAATCATCTGAGGATACATAGTGACATCAACCGGATCATATGAAGCATCACACAGAATCTTCAGGTTCGATGCCATAGGTGTGGCCATGGCCTTGCAGTCCATCATCTTGAACCTCTTCAAGATCTCTACTGCATACTTCCCTTGTCCAAGGAAGATTCTTCTGCACTCTGCCACACCTCCATGCCTAGAAAATAGTGCATCATCCCCAAGTCCTTCATCTCGAACTCGGCTGTAAGCTTCCTCTTGGTATCGACAATCAATCTATCATCACCTGTAACAAACAGGTCATCCACATACAATAGTAGTATCACAGGATTGCCCTCCTCAACCTTGTAGTAAAGGTTGGAATTCGTTTTACTCTTGGTAAAGCCCAAACTGGATAGAAAGCTGTCTATCCTCCCATACCAAGTCCTAGGAGCTTGCTTCAAGCCATACAAGGCTTTCTTCAACCTGCACACATATGACTTCCTGTCATGTATCTCAAAACCAAATGGTTGCTCCACATACACTTCCTCCTCGACTACACCATTCAAGAAGGCTGTCTTGACATCCATCTGGTGTATCTTCTGTTTCATGAGTGCAGCCAAAGCAAGTACTGATCTGATGGAAGTGTATCTGGATACATGAGCAAACGTTTCTTCATAGTCAATCCCTTTTTTTGGGAGAAGCCACGAGCTACAAACCTCGTTTTGTATTTCTCCATTCTACCATCTGCAACATGCTTAATCTTATAGATCCATTTGGAAGTCACAGTAGACTTCCCTTCAGGTCTTGGGACTACATCCCAAACATCATTCTTCATGATCGACTGGTACTCCTCGATCATGGCATTCTTCTTGAATCCTGGGAACTTCAATATATTCAATATCTTCAATAGATAAATTTGTTGCTGAAACAAATGTTGTAGTCCTTCTTTTGTAGGTGCTCGTATACGATCTTTCCTACAAAACAAGTTAAATTTCATGACTAGAAACTTCTCATAGTTTTTAGAACAAATTCTTACACATAAAGAAATATGTCATACAGTCAAGCAATTATTTTAGCCAATGCTTCAATACAACATTCATCCATATCCTGTAACTTTCTAGAAGCCTTCCAATCTCTACCAGAACATTGTTAAGAGTTTGCACTACTCCCAACATGTCAACAAAGAGGTTTCATTCTAGATAAGTAGCAATGGAATGTTGTACAGTGCCATAGGCCACTTACCCATCACATGCATATTAGTAGTATACCGTTCATCAATGCAACTATTCTAATATGCATAATACATAGCCTAATTCTAGGGACATCAGTATATACGTCATTGAACAATATTATTTAAACAATCAAATATGCAAGAAATGATAATTCAAATACTAATCTTTGTTTGTTTGTTGGGTTGACTCCCTCTCAGTCTTTGCTTCCTTTCTGCAACTCCATTTTGATGTGGATTGTGAGAAGTGGTCAACTCCCTCTGAATATCTGTATCCTTGCAGAAACTACTGGAGTGTGCTCCCTCTTGATCTTTGCTTCCTGGATTACCTGTCCTTGATCTTATATTCATCCTCGATCCCTATGCATGATTATTAGTATCATTATTGTGTTATCCTCGAGATCTCATACATAATCATACATTCATTAGTATATTCTCAATACTATCAAACACAATAATCTTAAGCATGTATAGTCATTATCATTTCAAGAACAGATAATAAGCATTAGCATTCAGTGTTTTAGGGAAGACTTCCCTTACTCATGCATATTCATATTTGACCAAAGGACTTTTCTAGTTAGTCATATTATCAATCAAGGTAAAAGACATAATATGCATAAACCCTTGATTACTTACATTTCTAACTTCATGAATAACCATTATCAACGATACAACAGTATAAGATCTTAACACAAGGTAGGATTCTAACTTGATATAGGAAAAACATACCTGGATTAATATGTTAGTTGGTTATGTCTAACATACCCACATGATGTCTTTTTGTTCTCTTAAATGACTTGTGCTAGTAACCTGCATATGTCATAGATTAATCATTATAGAACCAAGTTATACATACCTCATAAGTAGATCTTCTATGTGATCCATGACAATGGATGAATATTTGTCCTCATGTCACCATGGTCATATGTTCTTGAACTAGAACATGATTTGTCTTTCTTGATGTACCTTTCATGTTAGTGGGCAACATCAACCTCATACAACACCACAATGCATTAGTACAATCATAAGTGTCAAAACCCTAATCAATGAATATCTTTTATCGTGTATTCAAAATTTTATTAAGGTGATACGACAAGTCTAAAGTTAATCAAGATTGTACTAACCTTAATGAAGACAAACATACCATAAAATTAATCATGGACGAATCTTGGAACATACCTGGATAAGTCATATCTGTCGAGATTGCTTGTTATATTCTTATGAAAGGCCTTAGCCTCATCTCCCTCTGAAACTGGAACTTCTTCACTTATGCAGGTGACCAATCCATTTTCTTCTAGATTTAACCCAATCCACTTGATTTGCAGAAACTGGATCTGGAGTTGGATTAGGGTTTGTCAGGGAAACCCTAAAAATTCAAACTTTGAATTTCAAACTTCTGAAAGGATATAAATATGCGCCTTGATGAGCTGATCAACCTGGTATACTTATAATTTGAAAACTGCAAAGTTTCACCCCTCAAAATTGCCTTTGAAACTTCCGGATCTTCTAGACAGGATCCCAAACTAGGGTTTCATAAAGCCCACCCTTCTTCCCAACCAAAAGGTTCAATCCAAATATCTAAACTTTGATTTTTCTAAGAAGCTTCCAACCGTGGTCACAGACTTAAAAAATTCCAACTTTTGCAGAAGCCCTAATTTTCCACTTTTTCGATCAATGTCCCGAACTAGGGTTTGATCAAGCCTGACCTTCTACCCAACCAAAAAATTTGATATTGGTCTCTAAATTTCAATTTTGATGAGTAGCATTCAGCCATGGTCTCTGATTACAAAAATACCAACTTTCTCCGAAACCCTAATTCCCAGAGCCATGAATGAAGGTGCTCAAAATCCAATTCTGTTTTGACAGAAATATGCACCTAATTGTTTCTTGTGTAACTCCGAAATTACAAATCCACAAGGTCTGAAAATTATACCTGTGGTAGATTTACCTGTCATATTTCCAACCCCGTAGGTTTGACCTCAATTGGATTCTTTGAGAGAGAGTTATACCAAGTGTCGCAACGTTACCTGTTTATTGGATAAAACAGGAGAGCGAACTTGTACGGAGTGCCACGTGTCACGGGTTCACTTTCGGCCTCTGAACCTTCGTCCTGTGAAATTAAAGTCCATTCCCTACTTGTCACTTCTTATGAAATTTCATTTGGATATTCCTAGCCTAAGTTATGACCTTGTTTCCTAGGTCACCTGTTTATGAATAAGATCTGGAAGAGGTAGAAACCCTAGATTGTACAGATCATAAAACACAAAGCACAATGAATTAGAAGTTTTCCTTTGGACACAAGGTACATGGGGATCTTTTATTCAACCAGTAAAAGTTTTAGATCTGAAAATTTTTCTAAAATGGATTTATAGAGAAAGTGCTACAATGACTGGTTTTTTCTATATCAAGCCCTAGCATCGCAAGTGCAACAAGTGTCATACATGCCATACCATGCCTTCTTTCAGGCTAGCTCTAATACCATGTTAGTTTTTCATAATTTTCAATCTGATCTAAGATATTAACTAAGAGAATAACATGCATAGCATATCTACAACATATCAATCATGGACACAATAATGCAAGCACACAAGAGACACAGAGTTTCACCAGGGAAAACCAAGAAGGTGAAAAAACCCGCAACTTCCTCAGAGATAGAAAGAGCAATGATACAACCAAAGTACAAGTGATAGTCTTCTCCTAGTAGCAGATCCTCCTCCTCACAAGTGCGCCACTTTCCGAATGAAAGAAGTGTGAGTAATGAGTGATCAAATAGAGATCTCCTGATCTCTATTTATACTTGTCCTGTCCTGCCCAATAAACTAATGGGGCCAACATGTCTAGCTTAGCCTAATAACCCATGGTTAACTTAATCCGAGCTGACTCCACACTTGGTGGTCTAATAACCAATTTACCCACATGACTCATATAGGGCCGACCCCATCAAAGTGGTCTAATAACCCATCAAGTATAAGTTATGACACTTACAATATAAATGACGACACTTCCGTATAGAGGAATAATAACATCTCTTATAGGAATACAAACACTTTTGTATAAAGGAATAATAAGATCTCTATAGGAATACAATACACATGGGTAAAATACATTCCGAAGTTACATATACATCAAAATAGGGTTTGTACCTTGGGTTGTTTGGATGAAGACCTTGGGACTGTGATAGCATCACCATATTTATGTTATCACCCAAGCCGCGCAAGACTAAGCGTCACTCATTTTGGCTCTTCATGAGACATAGATCCAGTTTGTTGTTATGGCTATGATCTCTCTTTTTGACATGGAACCATGCTTGTATTTCAGTGGCCATGCTCTATATATACATATCCTAGTTATGTATCAGAGATCATGTTGTATCATGCTACACATCTATATGATGTCAAGATTGTAATTGCTCGCTGACCTAGATTGTTGTTTCAGGTGTTTTTGTGACTTGGTTCTGTGGTTTGTTGCTCCTCCTCTAACTTGGAATTATAATGTATTTCGGCCATCATTTCCCTCTGACCTCACACATTAGGGGGCATCTTTTATAGGTCAAATATTCACTTCTCCGTCCGTGATCACATTGCCCTGTTGATCACACAAAAGGACACTTAGGATTGAAGAGTTTGATTGACCTAGATGACTTGTTGCTAGAAGTACACTCTTCAACTGAAAATCTTGCACTTGCTCATGATTTTACCACATGTACACCCCTCTCTGTATAGAAAACTAGCGTACACCTTGAGAAAATACTCTACTATGCTCAAGGACAACCAGCGTACATCTCCCAAAATGTTGTAAATGCATGTTGTAAAGCACAGAAGTTGCTCTCTATACACAACTCTTGTTGTATCAAACCTGCGTACATCTTAAGATGAAATAAAAAATATATTAATTTGACGAATTGGGATTAGTTAAAGATGGTTTTGCAACTTCCCCAACCTCCCAATTCAACCACCTCTCGATCTAAATTGCCTACCTTGTCCCATAAATACAAGGAGGATCCATGAGAGGGGTTAGACATAGAGTCATAAAGGACATAGAAAGAATGCTTTGAGTACTATTAGGATGGAGGAATTCCCAAGTCAAAGTGAAGAGAAAGAGCTTAGGATCCGGTTGCAGAAGCATCTCTACACGTCAGGTATATTGTACTGATTCATGTTTCTTTGACAATAAAAAGGTCGAAACACCCTTCCTATCCTAAATCGAGTGTCTACTAGATTGTATATTCATTTGGATTAATATCTTGTCATATTTGATGATCAAGTTGTTTGTTCTTTCATCATATTTATTATATCCAAGATACACTGAAGAAGGTATATTTTATGTTGCAGGTTCGCAAGCAGAAGATCAAGCGAAAGACCAAGCGAAATCTAGGACCAGCCGTCGATAAGAGGTACTTCTTTCAATCTCGATCTCTTTCTTTTGCAGTAACTAAATGCAATACATTTAATGGGTTTACCTATCAACCCCACCCAATTGGTAGTGTCCATCTCCTCACTATAAGGTAGAAATCTTGAACAACAATGGGTTTAGGGAGGATTAAGGTAGTTAGAGGAAATAAGGTGTATGAGGTTGGGGTAGAGAGAGAGATGGGGGGTGGTAAGTGGTAGGGGGAGGGTGATGACGAGAGACAGAGAGTGAGAGGGGTAGGTATAGGTGGAGTAGGAGAGATAGATAGATAGAGAGAGGGGTAGGGTTATGGGAAGTAGGAAAGAGAAAGAGAGGGGAGAAGGATGCGGTTATGGGTTGGGAGAGTAGGAGGGGGATTAGAGAGAGAGAGGGATTGTTAGGGGTAACAAGAGTCAGAGAGAGTGAGGAGAGGGTGTTAGGTGTTGTGCGAGAGAGAGAGGGATAGGGGTAAGGTGTAGGTGGAGGAGTAAGACAGAGAGAGTGAGATATGGGGTTAGTAAGGGTTAGGGGGAGAGGGGGGAGAGAGAGAGATAAGGATGAGTGTGGAGGTTAGAGGTAGGGGGAGGAGTACGAGGATGAGAGAGTTGGAGAGGGAGTTAGTAAGGGTTATGGATATGAGAGAGAGAGAGAGAGTAGAGGGGTTAGTTGTACAAGAGAGAGAGAGGGGTGGGAGGGTGTTAGGGGATTGGGAGTGAGAGAGATGGGTAGGGGATACAAGTAGGTGGAGTAGAGAGAGAGACAACCAAGGGGTGGAGGGGAAGAGGGTGTGGGTGATTAGGGGTAGGGGGAGGAGGGGGGTTGGGAAGAGAAATAGATAAATATCATTGTGGGGGGAGGGATTGGGGTTTATGGAGGATTAGGAATGTTAGAGAAAAGAGAGGTATAGGGTGGGGGAGTAGAGATAGAGAGAGAGAGATAAAGGTGGGGTGTAGTAAGTGGTATGGGGAGCAGGATTAGGAGAGACAAAGAGAGAAGGGTTTAGGGTAAGAGAGAGAGTGAGAGGAGAGAGATTAGGGGGTGGTTATGGGTAGTGAGAGTAGGAGGAGGGTAGGAGGGGGGTTAGTGGTTGTTAGAGTGAGAGAGATAGAGGTCTAGGGAGGTTGTTAGGGGTTTGGAGGGGAGAGAGATAGGTCGGGGTTAGGTGTATGTGGAGTAGTAGTGGAGAGAGACAATGAGAAAGGAGCTCATTGAAGGTTTGGGAGAATTTGAGAGAGAGAGAGAGAGAGAGAGAGAGAGAGAGAGAGAGGAGGAGGAGGAGGAGGAGAGGGAATTTGAGGTAAGAGGAGTAGGGGAAATAAAGTGTGGGAGAGGGGGTTAGTAAGGGTGTGAGAGAGATAGAGATAGAGAGAGACACAGAGAGATATGGGGGGTGATAAGTGGTAGTGGGAGGGGGATTAGGGGAGAGAGAGAGAGAGAGAGAGAGAGAGAGGGGAGGGGGAGAGGGGGTTGTTATGGGTAGGGATAGTAGTAGGGGGGTTATGGGAGAGAGTGTAGTTTTAGGGGTTGTGAGAATGTTAGAGAGAGAGGAAAGTTTTAGGGGGATGGGGTAGAGAGAGGGATGGGGGTTAAGTGCAGGTAGAGGATTAGGGGAGAGAGAGAGGGAGATAGGGGGAAGAGGTGGGGAAGAGAAGAAGGAGAAGTGTGAGATGGGGTTAGTAAGAGTTAGGGAAAGAGAGAGAAGGCGGTGGAGGAGGAGGAGGGAGTGGGATATAGAGGTAGCGATAGGAGTAGGGGGTAAGAGTGGGAGAGAGAAGGGGGGTGTTATGCGATTAGGGGAGATATAGAGAGGGTTAGGAGTTATGCGTAGGTAGAGGATTATGGGAGAGAGATAGAGAGAGATTTAGTAAGGAGGATAAGTGTGGAGTGTGGCTTGGTGATAATAACAAATGAGAACATTAAAAATATTTTGATGGCTAGGTATATAGAATGAACATCTTTCATGAAGAAAGCGAATATGAATTGGTGTGTTAGACTTGTCTTGGTGATGATTTAACATGAAAAATATTTGGATGGATAGGTATATAGAATGACACTAAAGATTAGTATGGGTTAGGGGGGAGAGGGGAAGTAAGGAAAGAGAGTAGTAGGGGGGAGAGAGAAAGAGGGGGGGTTTAGGGGTTTGGGGAGGAGTAGGGAGATTAGAGAGAAAGCGGGGGTATAAGATAATAGTATGGGTTTTGGGGTTAGAGAGGGAGAGAGAGAAAGATAATAGGGAGGGGGGTGTTAGGGGCCTAGGGGGAGAGACAAGGGTAGGTGGAGGGTGTGGGTAATTAGGGGTAGGGGGTGTTAGGGGTTGGAGGGGCATGTTAGAAGGTTGAAGGGTGTTAGTAAGTTGGAGAGTGTCATGTCGGTGATTATGGGTAGGTGTGTTAGTGATTTTGAGAAGGGGTGTTAAGGGTTTAGGGAGGGGGTGTTAGTTAGTTGGAGAGGGGGAGTTACGGGGTTGGGGAGGGGTGTTAGGGGCCATATTTATGGAATAAAATATTATTACAAAACATGCACGTCTTTTGGTTCTCTAAAACAAGCACGCGTTTTAGTTCTCCAAAATGCATACACGTTTTGGTTCTCTAAAACATGTACCACTTTTGAAAAACCAAAACATATACGCGTTTTGTTATCATAGAATTTGTGGCATCCCACTTTGCTGCATCAATATTTCACATTCTTATGTTTAATAAACGTGTACGTGTTGTTGAATTCTACAACAAGAACTGTTGATGTATATGCAACTTCGGAATGTATTTCATATATGTATATTGTACTCCTATAGAGATGGTATTATTACTCTATATGGAAGTGTTTGTATTCCTATAGAGATGTTATTATTCCTCTAGACGGAAGTGTCGTCATTTATATTGTAAGTGTCGTAACTTATACTTGATGGGTTATTAGACCACCTTGTTGGGGTCATCCCTGTATAAGTCATGTGGGTCAAAGGGTTATTAGACCACCCTATTTGGGGTCGGCCATGTGGGTCAAAGGGTTATTAGACCACCCTATTGGGTGTCGGCCTAGTCAGCATTGTGTTATGTGGTTAAGTTGAGGCCGAACTAGTAAAGGTTATTAGGCAAATCATGTCAAGTATAAATAGAGTGCGAGAGGCACTCTATTTCATCATTCTATTCTCACACACACTCTTTGGATAGTGGCACACTTGTGGAGGAGGAGAATATGCTGCTAGGAGATGTCTATATGTTATGATTGGGTTGTATCATTGCTCTATCTATCTCTCAGGAAGTTATTGGGGTTTTTCACCTTTATGGTTTTCCCCAAGTAAACTCTGTGTCTCTTGTGTGCTTGCATTATTGTGTCCATGATTGATATGCTGTAGATATGTTGTACATGTTGTTCTCTCAGTTAAGATCCTAGATCAAATTGAAGTAAATTTTGAAAAACCAACATGGTATCAGAGCTAGCCTGAAAGAAGGCATGGTATGACATGTATGACACTTGTTGCACTTGCGATGTTAGGGCTTGATATAAAAAAACCCAGTCATCGTAGCACTTTCGCTATAAATCCATTTTGGCGAAGTTTTCGGATCTGAAACTTTTACAGGTTGAAGATAAGATCCGCATGTACCTTGTGTCCAATGGACAACTTCTAATTCGTTGTACTTTGTGTTTTATGATCTATAAAATCTAGGGTTTCTTCCTCTTCTAGATCTGAGTCATAGACAGGTGACCTAGGAAAAAAAGTCATAACGTGGGCTAGAAAGCTCCAAATGAAATTTCATAAAACGTTACAGGTGGTGCACAGACTGTACTTTCTCAGGTAACTTTTTCAGAGGCCGAAACTGAACCAGTCACATGTGGAATGCCGTACAAGTTCGCTCTCTTTTTTTATCCCATAAACATGTTATGTTGCGACACTTGGCATAAATCTCTCTCAGAGAATCCAATTGAGGTCAGACCTATGGGGTTGGAAAGATGACAGGTCGGGATACCATGGCTTCGGGAATTTAGGGTTTCGGAGAAAGTTGGAATTTTTGTAATCGGAGACCACAAATGGATGCTACTCATCAAAATGGAAATTTAGAGACCAAGATCAGATTTTTTGGTTGGGAAGAAGGCTGGGCTTGATCAAACCCTAGTTCGGGACTTTGATCAGAAAGATGGAAAATTAGGGCTTTTGCAAAAGTTGGAATTTTGGAAATCTATGACCACAATTGGAAGCTCCTCAGAAAAATAATCTTAGAGCTTTGAATATCACCTTAATAAAATTGTGAATGCATGATAGAAGATATTCATTGATTAGGGTGTTGACACTTATGGTTGTACTAATGCATTATGGTGTTGTATGAGGTTTATGTTGTTCGCTAACATGAAAGCTACGCTAAGACAAATCATGTTCTAGTTCAAGAACATATGATCATGGTGACATGAAGACAAAGATTCATCCATTGTCATGGATCACTTAGAAAATCTATTTACGAGGTATGTATAACTTGGTTCTATTATGGTTAACTTATGAGATATGTAGGTTACTAGTACAAGTCATTGAAGAGAACAAGAAGACATCATGTGGGTATGTTAGACATAACTAGCTAACATACTAATCCAGGTATGTTTTTTTTTCTATATCAAGTTAGAATCCTACCTTGTGATAGGATCTCTTATATAAGTATACATTGCATGATTGATAATGATTATTCATAGGTTTGAATAATCATGGGTGTATGCATATTATGTTTCTTACCTTAATTGATGATATGACTAACTAGAAGAGTCATGAAACTATAGGTTTGAGTAATCACGGGTTTAGGCATATTATGTTTCTTACTTTAATTTATGATATGACTAATTATAAGAGTCCTTGAATAATAATGCTTATTATTTCCGTTTGAAATGATCATGACTATACATGCTTAAGATTATTGTGTTTTGATAGTATTGAGAATATACTAATAAATGTATGATTATGTATGAGATCTCGAGGATATCACAATAATGATACTTGTAAGCATGCATAGTGATCGAGGATGGATATAAGTTCAAGGACAGGTAATCCAGGAAGCAAATATCAAGGGGGAGCACACTCCAGTAGTCTTTGCAAGGATGCAGATATTCAGAGGGAGTCAACCACTTCTCACAATCCACATCAGAATGGAGCTGAAGAAAGGAAGCAAAAACTGAGAGGGAGTCAACCCAAAAAAAAAACAAAGATAAGTATTTGAATTATCATTTCTTGCATATTTGATTGTTTAAATAATATTGTTCAATGATGTATATACTGATGTTCCTAGAATTAGACTGTGTATTTTGACATATTAGAATAATTGCATTAATGAATAGTATACTACTAATATGCATGTGATGGGTAAGTGGCCTATGGCACTGTACAACATTCCATTGCTACTTATCTAGAATGAAACCTCTTTGCTGACATGTTGGGAGTTGTGCACACTCTTAACAAAGTTCTGGTAGAGATTGGAAGGCATCTAGAAAGTTACAGGATATGGATAAATGTTGTATTGAAGCATTGGCTAAGATAATTGCATGACTATATGACATATTTCTTTATGTGTAAGAATTTGTTCTGAAAACTATGAGATGTTTCTAATCATGCAATTTAACTTGTTTTGTAGGAAAGATCGTATACCATCACCTACAAAAGAAGGACTACAACATTTGTTCAACAACAAAGTTATCTATTGAAAATATTGAAGTTCCCGGGATTTGGGAAGAATGCCATGATCGAGGAGTACCAGTCGATCATGAAGATGTTTGGGATGCAGTTCCAAGACTTGAAGGGAAGTCTATAATAACTTCTAAGTGGATCTACAAGATCAAGCATGCTGCAGATAGCAGCATAGAAAAATACAAAGCGAGGTTTGTAGCTCGTGGATTCTCCCAAAAAGAAGGGTTGATTATGAAGAAAGCTTTGCACGTGTAGCCAGATACACTTCCATTGGATCAGTACTTGCTCTGGCTGCAGTGATGAAATGAAAGATACACCAGATGGATGTCAAGACAACTTTCTTGAATGGTTTATGCGAAGAGGAAGTGTATGTGGAGAAGACACTCGGGTTTGAGACACATGACCGAGAGTCACATGTGTGCAAACTGAAGAAAGCCCTGTATGGTTTAAAATAGGCAGCCAAGACCTGGTATGGCAGGATAGATGGCTTTCTATCCAGTTTGGGCTTTACCAAGAGTAAAGCGGATTCCAACCTTACTACAAGGTTGAGTAAGGCAATCCAGTGATACTACTATTGTATGTGGATGACTTGTTTGTTACAGGTGAGGATAGATTGATTGCGGACACGCAGTGGAATCTTGATGCTGAGTTCGAGATGAAGAAATTGGAGATGATGCACTACTTTCTAGGCATGGAGGTGTGGCAGAGTACAGATGGAATCTTCCTTTGACAAGGGAAGTATGCAGTAGAGATCCTAAAGAGGTTCGAGATGATGGACTGCAAGGCCATGGCCACACCTATGGCATCGAACCTTAAGCTTATGTGTGATACTTCATCTGTTCCGGTTGATGTCATTGTGTATCGTCAGATGATTGGGTCCTTGATGTACCTGACGAGTAGGAGACCAGATATTTGCTTTGCAATGAACACATTGAACCAGTTCCTGACAGATCCCAGAGGTGTTCACCTGGTTGCTAAAAACCATATTCTGAGGTACCTGAAGGGTACGATTGATTATGGGCTCAAGTATGATGTGAATCAAAAGTTTAACCTGTAGGGTTATGTTGATTCAGATTGGGTAGGCAGTGATGCATATAGGAAGAGCACTTTTGGGTGCTGCTTCAGTATGGGATCAGGTGTGATCTCTTGGTTTAGTAGGAAACAGTCCCGTGTAGCATTGAGTACAGCTGAAGCAGAGTATATTGCAGCTTGTTCAGCTAGTTGTGAGTTAGTATGGCTTCGGAAGCTACTGTCTGAGTTATTTGATCTCTCACTGGAGGCTACTGGTATCTTTTGTGACAACCAAAGTTGTGTGAAGCTGTCTGAGAATCCGGTGTTCCACGATAGGTTGAAACACATAGAGATCAAATATCACTATATTAGGGATATGGTGCAGAGGGGAGCAGTGAAGCTCCCGTATGTTGCGATGGATGAGTAGATTGCAGATGTGTTGATGAAGCCACTAGATAGAGTGAAGTTTAAGTACTTCAGAGAGAGGCTTGGTGTTCTTCAGATTGATGACACTTCGAGGAAGAAGTGATGGAGACATTGCTGAAGCCATTCCAAGCATGGTGGAAAGAGGATCCTTCACATGGCTATGGATATTGTTAAAATTCAATATGCTAAGACAGAAAATAGCAGCATTACATTCCATTTCACAATAATAGCATATACAGGATCACTGAAGAAACAACAAGCATAGCATAAACACAAGAGACAGAGATTTATCCTGGGAAACCCTCATGGGGTAGAAAACCCAGCAAAGCTTCCTCAATATAGATGACCAGCAATATACAAAGATGAAACCCTGAGACATGATATCCTTCTCCACAATTGCAGACCTATCCTTCACAAGTGCTCTATCCTCAAGTGAGTGTGTGTATCAAATGAGGAACACACCTCCTCTATTTATACACTACTCTGATATGTATTTTACACAAGTACATGTAGGTTCGTATTTAACCATTAGGTTAAATACCCCATTATAACTGACTGGGCCGACCCCCACATGGTGGGTCTAATAACCCTAGTTACCACACCCAACTCGAAGGAATAACCATCTCCGGATTTATAGTATAATCACATCGGAGGTATGGAACATCTCCGGAATAAATAATATACAAATATAATATTCTTTGAAGTTACAATATTTCAACACTCCCCCTTAACGAGAAGGATATTATAACAGTATCTGCACAAGCAAGGAGTCATCAACATCATACATGATACATCTATAAATCATTGGAAGCTTTCTCAACATCATCAGTAACTCAAGCAGTTACTGGAACATCAACATCTTCAGTACTGAGTCTTTATCTTCTGCAGCACTCGAACAACTACAACAACATCAACATCTGGATCCTCACGATCATCAGTATCGTCATCTCACGATCATTAGCATCGGCATCACATGATCATCAGCATCATCATCACACAATCATCAGCATCATCATCACACGATCATCAGCATCGTCATCACACGATCATCAGCATCGTCATTGCACGATCATCAGCATCGTCATCGCACGATCATCGGCATCGTCATCGCAGGATCATCGGCATCGTCATCACACGATTATCAGCATCGTCATCACACGATCATCAGCATCGTCATCACACGATCATCAGCATCGTCATCACACAATCATCAGCATCGTCATCACACGATCATCAGCATCGTCATCACACGATGATCAGCATCGTCATCTCACGATCAGCAGCATCGTCATCAATACAGGTATCCATAACAATACAAGTATCCACATCATTAGTACACGTATTCATGCCAGTACAAGTGTACATATCATCAATACAAGTATCCACAATGATACAAGTAACCATATAAGTATCCTACCGATACAAGTAACCACATCATCAATACAAGTATCCTACCGATACAAGTAACCACATCATCAATACAAGTATCCTACCGATACAAGTAACCACATCATCAATACAAGTATCCTACCGATACAAGTAACCACATCAAAAATCACTTTCTCGGAGACCATACATCTACGGATCAATTCAGGGACCGAAGTCCGGGGATGATACAATCCCCACTTCTCGGAGACCATACGTCTACGGATCAATTCAGGGACCGCAGTCCGGGGATGATACAATCCCCACTTCTCGGAGACCATACGTCTACGGATCAATTCAGGGACCGCAGTCCGGGGATGATACAATCCCCACTTCTCGGAGACCTCACGTCTACGGATCAATTCAGGGACCGCAGTCTGGGGATGATACAATCCCCACTTCTCGGAGACCTCACGTCTACGGATCAATTCAGGGACCTAAGTCCGGGGATGATACAATCCCCACTTCTCATAGACCACACGTCTACGGATCAATTCAGGGACCGAAGTCCGGGGATGATACAATCCCCTGCCTGTTCATTCAGGACTTCATTATCGGAGACCCAGTCTACGGCTCTATTCTGGGACCTCAGTCCGGGGACGATACAATCCCCTTCCTGTTCATTCAGGACTTCATTATCGGAGACCTCACGTCTATGGCTCTCTTTAGGACTGAAAGTCCAGGGATGATCCAATCCCCTCAACTGTCCACTAAGGACTTCATTGTCGGAGACCTCACGTCTACGGCTCTCTTTAGGACTGAAAGTCCAGGGATGATCCAATCCCCTCAACTGTCCACTAAGGACTTCATTCTCGGAGACCTCACGTCTACGGCTCTCTTTAGGACTGAAAGTCCAGGGATGATCCAATCCCCTCAACTGTCCACTAAGGACTTCATTCTCGGAGACCTCACGTCTACGGCTCTCTTTAGGACTGAAAGTCCAGGGATGATCCAATCCCCTCAACTGTCCATTAAGGACTTCATTTTCGGAGACCTCACGTCTACGGCTCTCTTTAGGACTGAAAGTCTAGGGATGATCCAATCCCCTCAACTGTCCACTAAGGACTTCATTCTCGGAGACCTCACGTCTACGGCTCTCTTTAGGACTGAAAGTCCAAGGATGATCCAATCCCCTCAATTGTCCACTAAGGACTTCATTCTCGAAGACCTCACGTCTACGGCTCTCTTTAGGACTGAAAGTCCAGGGATGATCCAATCCCCTCAACTGTCCACTAAGGACTTCATTCTCGAAGACCTCACGTCTACGGCTCTCTTTAGGACTGAAATTCCAGGGATGATCCAATCCCCTCAACTGTCCATTAAGGACTTCATTTTCGGAGACCATACGTCTACGGATCAATTCAGGGACCAAAGTCCGGGGATGATACAATCCCCACATGTATTCTCATCAATACAAGTACAAGTATCCTCAACCATACAAGTACATTAATCAATACATGTGTCATCAAAAGTATGTATTCTTACCAATACATCTATCATCAAAAGCATGTAAAACAAAGTATTCTAAGCATAAGAGTCCTAAATCTAAATATTTCTAAGTATCTAGGTGTAGAGAACAGGTTACCTCATCATCGACCTTGTTGTTCGATGAGACCAACTTATGATCAGTGACTATACTACTCCCCCTTTCGAGGAGGGTCCTTTTGAACTACACCAAGCTTGTCTCGGAAGTATTCAAATTTCACTTGAGACAGAGGTTTGGTTAGTACAATGGTAACCTGTTACAAATTCAAACTTTAGAGTTCCTTTCTGTGTCATATCTTGTTAGTTCCCTATGTTCTTTGACTTATCATGGAACACTAGATTCTATGTCATCTTGATACAACTCTAATTATCACATAGGATCTCAGTTGGTTCTATCTCTAAGTCAAACAATCCTAAAGCCAAACTTCTTCACAACTTGCAGAGCAAGCAGCCATATATTCCGCTTGTGCTGAGAGCCACACTAGACTGCTTCCATCTAAACCACGAGATCATGGCTAATCCCAGACAATAACATCCTCTCGATGTGTTCTTCCTGTGTGATACACTTCCTGCCCAATCAGAATCTGAATAGCCATCTGAAGTCATGATCTTCAAGATAGCATAGATCAAATTCTATCGTGTCCTTTATGTGCCTCATCACATGCTTTGCAACTATCAGGTAAACACATCTAGTTTCCACTAGATACTGACTCAAGGTGTTCATAACAAAGCATATATCTAACCTAGTATATGTTAGATATATCAAAGACCCAATAATTTGTCTGTTCAGAGTTATATCCACTAACTCTAATGAGTCATCTGCTAAGAACTTCAAGTTGGAATTCATGAGAGTGGCCATTCCAACACATCAATTCCTTTTAATATTTCTCAGCACACTTTCCCTGGTTGAGAAAGATTCCTTCTAAGCCTTGCCATACTTCCAGACTTAGGAAGTAATGCATCAATCTGAGATCTTTCTTTTTTTCATTTCTGCAGCCATCTTCTTCTTTCTTTTCATGATCTGTTTCTCATTCCCTATAAGAAAGATATCATAATAATAGTATGATCCATAGCCTTAAGGTAAAGGTTAGGAACAACTTTACTTTTGGTAAAGCCCAATCTTATTAAGAAACTGTCAATTCTCCCTTTGTGACTGAACATCATTCACACTCTGCATTGAATGATTTTCTGCATATCTATCTATGCCATCTCTCAATAGATGGGTCTACTGATATGAGCCTCAATATTATTCGAACTCTGTGGTGATTTCCTTCTTGCATCCATGTCATCTATGTATTACAAACCATATTCAACCTTGTAGCAAAGGTTGAGATCCACATCACTCGTGGTGATCATTAAGCTCATCAATTGATTATCGATCCTGGGTACCCATACAGAACCTAAATCACACTTCTTCTTTGATTACACCATTAAGAGAATGGTTTTATCTAGCCACTTGGAGCAAACATTTCATCATGATTCTCTTCCTCTTTCTAAGAGAATCTTCTAGCCATGAGCCTTCTATATTTTGTTTGATTTGTAAATCTTCTTGTTGAACATCCATTGCTTGTTCAGTGTTCATCATTCATCATGATCTTTCCTACAAATCAAAATTAAGTACAGGATTAGTAATACTTCATAATCATCAAATCATATTGACATGATAACCTATTATGCATACGGATATCATTTACATAGTTATGCAACTATCTTGACCAATACTTTGGCACAACAATTTCCCATATCCTGTATGCATACAGTGGCTATCTAGATGCCTTCCATCTCTACCAGAACATACTATCGAGAGTGTGCACAACTCTCAGCATGTCAGCAAAGAGGTTTCATTCTAGACAAGCAACAATGGAATGTTTGTCCAACTTACCAATCATATGCACATTAGTAGTATACTGTTTAATGTTCTATGAATATTTACACTTAGCATGATATATTATAGGAATACAAATATGCATACAACCTATTACAGGCAATATCATTTACTATTTCAAATAACAACTCAAATACTTATCTTTTATGTTTGTGTGGTTGCCTCTCGCTTGATCTTCTGTATGTCTTTTGAACTTATATTCATTCTGTACCACTGTGCATGTTCAAGTGTCATCCTCATGATCTCATACACAAACATACACCCATTAGTATGTTCTAAATGTTATCAAAACATTATAGTTCTAAATAATCTTGAAAATGTATAGTCATGATTATAGTTAATAAACATTAGTATTCAAGATTTCAGGGAAGTCTTATTTTACTCATGCATATCATCAATCAAGATAAAAGACATAATATGCATAATCCCTTGATTACTAACTTTATGAATAAGCATAACCAATCATACCAAGTATACTTATATAAGGGATCCCAATACAAGGTAAGATTCTTAACATGACATAGGAAAACATACCTGGATTAGTATACCTGCTTAGTTATGTACAACATACCTAAACAATCTCTTCAATGATTTAGAGATCCTGAGCTAGAACCTGCATGTCTCATAGGTTAAGCATAATATAATAAAGTCATACATACCTTGTAAGTAGAACAAAGATTATGGATGAGTCTTTGTCTTCATGATGTCATGGTCATGGAACTTGATTTGTCTTTTGTGATGTACCTATATCTTGTTAGCAGATAGCATCAACCTCACACAACACCATAATGCATTAGTACAATCATATAGCCCTAATCAATGAATGTCTTTGATCATTCACATGCATTCATATTGTTACTAGGGTGATAACACAATTCTAACATTAATCAAGATTGTACTAGTAAATAATATGAAGGCAAACACATCATGAACTTAATCAAGAATTAGATTTCAAGACATACCTGAACCTCTTTAAGTCATACCTGTCGAGACTTCTTGTAGTCTTCTTATGTAAGGCCTTAGCCTCAACTCCCCCTGAAACTTGATCTGAAGCTTGATTAGGGTTTGCTAGAGAAATCCTAAAGATTCAAACTTTGACTTTCACACTTCTGAATGGATGAAAGAATATGTCTTGCTGAGCTGATCAAACTAGCATATTCAGAATTTGAAAACTGCAAAGTTTCACTCCTCAATTTTGCCTTTGAAACTTCCAGATTCACTTGACGTGACCCTGAACTGGGGTTTGATGAATCCCACTCTTCTTCCCAATCAAAATGTTTGATCCAAAGCTCTAAGCTTCTATTTTTCTGAGGAGCTTCCAGCCGTGGTCACAGATTTCAAAAATTCCCATTTTTACAGAAGCCCTAATTTTCCACTTTTCTGATCAAAGTCCCGAACTAGGGTCTAATCAAGCCCGGCCTTCTGCCCAATCAAAAATTCTGATATTGGTCTCTAAATTTCTATTTTGATGAGTAGCATCCATCCGTGGTCTCCGATTACAAAAATTCCAACTTTCTCCAAAGCCCTAAATTCCGGAAGCCATGAATGAAGGTACCCAAAAAATAATTCTGTTTTGACAGAAATATGTACCTGATTGTTTCTGGTGTAACTCCGAAATTTTTGATCCATAGGGTCTGAAAAAGTTTCCTGAGATAGCCTGACCTGTTATCTTTCCATCCTGACAGGTCTGACCTCAATTGGATTCTCTGAGAGAGAGATATGCCAAATGTCGCAACGTGACCTGTTTTGGGATAAAACAGGAGAGCGAACTTGTACGGCGTGCCACGTGTCACTATTTTAACTTCGGCCTCTAAAAAAAGTTTCCTGAGATAGCTCGGCCTGTTACCTTTCCATATTGACAGTTCTGACCTCAATTGGACTCTCTGAGAGAGATTTATGCCAAATGTCGCAACATGATCTGTTTATGGGATAATACATGAGAGCGAACTTGTACGGAGTGCCACGTGTCACTGGTTCAACTTCGGCCTCTGAAAACGTTTTCTGAGATAGTACAGACTGTGTAATACCTGTCACTTTTTACGAAATTTCATTTGGAGCTTCCTAGCCCAAGATATGACCTTTTTCCCAAGGTCACCTGATTTTGACTCAGATCTGGAAGAGGCAGAAACCCTATATTGTACAGATCATAAATCACAAAGTACAACGAATTAGAGGTTGTCCTTTGGACACAAGGTATCTGGAGATTTAATATTCGTCCTGTAACAATTTCAGATCCGAAAACTTCACCAAAACGGATTTATAGCGAAAGTGCTACGATGACTGGTTTTTGCTATGTAAAACCCTAACCTTCAAATTGTCGTAAGTAAAGCAAGTGTCGTTAGTGCCATACCTTGTCTTCCTTCAGGTTAGCTCTGATACCATGTTAAAATTCAATATGCTAAGACAGAAAATAGCAGCATTACATTCCATTTCACAATAATAGCATATACAGGATCACTGAAGAAACAACAAGCATAGCATAAACACAAGAGACAGAGATTTATCCTGGGAAACCCTCATGGGGTAGAAAACCCAGCAAAGCTTCCTCAATATAGATGACCAGCAATATACAAAGATGAAACCCTGAGACATGATATCCTTCTCCACAATTGCAGACCTATCCTTCACAAGTGCTCTATCCTCAAGTGAGTGTGTGTATCAAATGAGGAACACACCTCCTCTATTTATACACTACTCTGATATGTATTTTACACAAGTACATGTAGGCTCGTATTTAACCATTAGGTTAAATACCCCATTATAACTGACTGGGCCGACCCCCACATGGTGGGTCTAATAACCCTAGTTACCACACCCAACTCGGAGGAATAACCATCTCCGGATTTATAGTATAATCACATCGGAGGTATGGAACATCTCCGGAATAAATAATATACAAATATAATATTCTTTGAAGTTACAATATTTCAACAGATATAAACGTTGGATGATGAGCATCAGGATGATGTTCTAGTTTGTGCTCTATATGATTAGTTGGATCATTTATGTATGTATGCATCATGTTGGATGCTGGATATGATCAGTTGGATCATTTATGTATGTATGCATCATGTTGGATGTTGGATATGATTAGTTGGATCATTTATGTATGTATGCACCATGTTGGATTCTTGGACCATGTATCTGTATATGTATCAGGTGGATACGTTGTATGATCAGGTAGATCATGTATGTGGATGGATACATTGTGTGGATCATGTATCTATGTATGTATCAGGTATATACATTGTATATGATGATATGTATCAGGTAGATACATTGTATATGATGATATGTATCAGGTAGATAATTGGTATGCATCAGGTGGATGCATTGTATGATCAGGATGATCATGGATGATGAGCTTCAGGATGTTGCTCCAGATGACATGCATCAGGATGATGCAGTGATGATGATTAGGATGATCATGTGTACATCAGGATGATGTATGGTGAGTATCAAGTGGATACTCTATGGACGTGGACAGGTTGTGTAGATGAGCATGTAAGTAGACCTGGGAGATATGGACAGGATGAAAAAGGCCTGAGATGCTCTTTCGAGGCATTTCTATGGGAGGACATATAATAGTTCCCTGGGAGATTTGTAGATGCTCTTTCTAGGTTTTTCTGCTGGCATATAATAGCTCCCTGGAAGATCTGGCAAATGCTCTTGCAAGGTTTTGTCCTATGGCATGTAATGTGTCCTTGAGAGATCCGACAGGTAGAGCTGTGTGCTCATAATAGCCTGGGTTGCTCTTGCAAGGTTTTTCCATGACCACATGTAATATGATCTTGGGAGATCCAACAGGTAGAGCTGTGTGCTCGTAACAGCCTGGGATGCTTCATCTAGGTTTTGTGGTGAGATCACATGTAATGTTCTCCTAGGAGATCCGACAGGTAGAGCTGTGTGCTCGTAACAACCTGGGATGCTTCAGCCAGGTTTTGTGATGGGTCACATGTAATGTGCTCCTGGGAGATCTGATAGGTAGAGCTGTGTGTTCGTAATAGCCTGGAATGTTGTAGCTAGGTTTTGTGACGCACGTAATAAGTCCTGAGGATTCCATAGTATGGCCAGTGATGATGAGGACCTACAGATGGTGGGCCTACATCCAGTATGAAAAAGGACTGGCTCTGTAGAACTTCCTATGATGAGTAGATTTAGAGATTGATTGAGATAGAAGCAGTAGTGACGATGACGATGATTCGTTGATGATGATCCAAAGAAGAAGACTTGTGCTAGCGGATCTGTGTCGAGAAATACCTTCCTAGTTAAGAGGGAGTGTTGATGTATATGTAACTTCGGAATGGATTTCATATATGTATATTGTACTCCTATAGAGATGGTATTATTCCTCTATACGGAAGTGTTTGTATTCCTATAGAGATGTTATTATTCCTCTATACGGAAGTGTCGTCATTTATATTGTAAGTGTCGTAACTTATACTTGATGGGTTATTAGACCACCTTGTTGGGGTCGGCCCTGTATAAGTCATGTGGGTCAAAGAGTTATTAGACCACCCTATTGGGTGTCGGCATAGTCAGTATTGTGTTATGTGGTTAAGTTGAGGTCGACCTAGTAAAGGTTATTAGGAAAGTCAATTCAAGTATAAATAGAGTGCGAGAGGCACTCTATTTTATCATTCTATTCTCACACACACTCTTTGGAGAGTGATGCACTTGTGGAGGAGGAGAAGCTGTTGCTAGGAGATGTCTATCTCTTATGCTTGGGTTGTATCATTGCTCTATCTATCTCTGAGGAAGTTATTGGGGGTTTTCACCTTTATGGTTTTCCCTAAGTAAAATTTGTGTCTCTTGTGTGCTTGCATTATTGTGTCCATGATTGATATGCTGTAGATATGCTGTACATGTTGTTCTCTCAGTTAAGATCCTAGATCAGATTGAAGTAAATTCTGAAAAACTAACAAGAACATGTTTTCCAAACATCCTTTGCATCTAAAAGGTCTTCCATCTTTATGCGAGCCTGTGAGGACCTTGAAGTGAGGTGAAATTGTTGATTAGGTGAAGTGGAAGTTTATTCGTTTTTATTGATTTAATTTATGAAATTTTCTACAAGCTCAACCCAAAGTAGTTGTAAATGCACATAATATGTTTGCAACTTCAACAATTAAGCAGTTGAAATAATGAATCCTTTACATAAAAATCAACATATTTATATCTCATATTGCAGGATGAAGTCATGGAGGAACCAAAATACTAGTTAGACATAAATACATAGGCCACTTGCAATCAACTATAGTAGAATTTGGCACTTTGAACCTTATTGGGACTCTACAAACCATCCTTTGGAATAAATATAAACCACCCTCTAGAATAAATAAGTCACTCTTCATACATGAAGAAAATAGGCATTGAGTGAATCTCATTTAGTCAAAGGAATTATTTGGAATCATTCCATCCAAAAGGAGACCAAGAGACCCCTAAACAAGAGAATAGAGTGGTCAAGAGAGATAAGAGAATATTTTCATCTAAAAAAGGGGATGGTATAATCATCAAATCATCCTTCCTTAGAGTGCAAAACTCTAAGAAGGATATCATGATAATTTTTCTCCCAAAGTATAGTGGTCACTTGTAGATGCATTTATGTAAAATTTACAACCTTTAATCAATGGTCCTCCACTCCCTCCATCCACGTCTCTTCACTTTCATAGGAGTGGGCTATCACTTTAAGTTTATTTCCAACCATTCATCTTTTGTAAATAAGTGGCAATTACATAATGCCATTTGGAATACTCATGAATTTTTCATTATTAGGATTTGAGAAGTTGTCTTAATTAAGCTTGTGACATACAACTAACTTTTTATTTAGTTGGAACTCAAGGTGAACTCTTTCTTCAGAATGTTTAGGCATTTTTCTAAGAGTAGACATGCTTTTTTTTATCTTTTGCAATAATTGAGGGTTCTAATTGAGTCTTTTCTTGATTTTATAGGCTAGAATTACACGTAGAACTATGTGTAGACAAGATCATAACCAAATACATACATCATACCAGGAAAATATATCAAAAATAAAGAATAAGAATTAGCCTCTAGAACTATAGTGAAGTTAGAAAAAGGTTTCTAGGAAAATTACAAACAAACAAAGTTGTTCTAAAAGTTATAATTTTATTTAAAAAATCCAATGATCCTTCACTTAACTATAGGAGTAAATCATTAAAGTCCAAAAAAATGAGTACCAATTAAAATACTTATAAAGAAACTAACAAAAACATAATTTACAAGAAACACTTACATTTGAAATGCAAAAAAGTATATATATGCAAATGAGGGGTGATTTCAAAAATCATATTCTAAGCATCCTTTTATGACACTTTCAACAATGCAAGGAAATCCATTTGGATTTTTTGGCTTTTCATTCCTATGAAAAATTACATTATAAATTTCATCTATTGAAATTCCATACAAAAGGCTATCTCCCATGAGAATTTCTATAATTCTACAACAAGTCCCCCAGTAATATGTTTCATATGAAAATGGACCTATAAAATTATCCCCCAATTGTTCAAGAATCATGTAACTTGGTTGTCCCATCTAAGTGCCAAATCATTACTTGTCAATGGGATTGCTAGCAACAACATTGGGATACACAGGTCTCCTAGAAATGCTAGATCACGATAATTAAGCATGAAATTAGAAGGAAAACACACACACAATGGTAAATTAGGACCAAAGTGAGAAGCATTTATTCCATATATAGTGGTGATGCAAACCACACACTACACACTTTGATTGACAATGTTATCTTAGTTTTGTTAAGCTTTATTTATCTTTTATGTTAAGCTTTAATATTCAAATTATGGCTATCTAGTATGTTCAATATTTTATAGGAATAATGGAATCTTGTTAGATCAACTCATCTAGTAAACTTCATTTAGAAATAAATTTATCTATGCCAGGGATTCATATTTTGTCCTACCTTGTGACACATTCTTTAAAGTTTGAAATCCCCTTGGAAACAAAAAGGATTCCATATAAAGGATCTAAATTATTATCTATATTGTTGCTAAGAATTCTTAATGCATTTTCCTCAATAAAAAACCTTTTTTTTCGAGGAAAATAATCATAGTTCTTGAAAGATGATTATATAGAGGAATAAAAATATAAATAAAAAACTGTGTTTCCACAATAAATTTTCATGTTCATACATCTCACACACAAGCATTAAAATATGCCATATAGGTTTTCCTATTTAGAATTTTTCAATGCAAAATTAAAACAATAAAAAATAATTTATCAAACAACCCTCTAAGCAAGAGGCTTGGATCTGTAGTTGGAATCCACCTCAAAGATTAATCATTTGTATACGTTGAAACATATTCCCATCATAGACATTCCATATACCTTCATGTTTTTCTACCTAGTGTTGTTTGGATCATTAGTTCCGAGTCTAGTACCTTGGACCACATGATTGTCCACATTTGACTACTTAGACTAGTGATATGCCTTATCCACCTTGTTTTTCCACAAGTGTGCCATATTTCCCTAGTTTTGGGAGTCAATGTTCCCATTCCCTAGTTCTTAGGATGTCATTATGGCCATTTACCTATTTTAAGGAGTCCAAGGGTACTGCATGCTTGACTTGGTCTTTCTAGTGTATTAATGGCCACTAGTGATCATAAAAATACTACTCCACTACTTTGGTTTAGAAATAGATTCATAGTTATCAACTCAATGCTCTCATAGGATTTATTGACCAATTTGTGAGGTCCAAGTATGAGTTGGATGGCATTAATGTTAGTTAGTGGGGGAATTAGTCTAGATAATACCTCATTATGGTGTTCTACTCAAATTGCCACTAAGTGATTTTCCTCTAGTGTTCAGTCCAATATTTCTTCTCTATTCTTGCTATTTCTTTGTGCAAATAATTCTAAGTGAGATTGTTTTTGCTATCTAGATCTAGGTTGGATTGTCACATGTATGAGAACCTAGTGTTGTGATTGTTGCGCAATCTGAATTCTAACGTGGTATCAAAGCTAGTATGGTTCAGAGCAATTTCCATATTCTTTCTTGATTGTTTTTTGTAGGTCATTCTCATCACCAAGAACGCACCGACAAAGTATGGATAAAAATCAAGCCATGATTTTCACACCTTTCAACTAATTTGAATTGAAGGCTTGCATGATCATCCATATTCAAAGTAAGGGTCTTTATAGAGTCACCATGGGGATTCAACTTGAGCCAAATGATGCTGCTAAAAGATATAAGTGGTTCAATAGGATTGATGAAGCTTATGTTTTGCTTTGTTTCTCTGTCTCCCAAGATATCCTATTCCACCTTGAAAATGCTTCTACACCAAAGGAAGTTTGGATCAACCTGGAATCATTCTTTGGGAAGCAAGATCAGATGAGAGGTCATCTATTAGAGAATTAGTTGATCTCATTGATTCCAAGCAATTTCGAAACCATGGAAGAGTTTATATCAAAGTTTAAGAACCTGGTGCTTCAGCTCAAATAGTGTGGCATTGAGAAAAAAGAGGAGAAACTAATACTTTCCATTATATCTAAACTTGGTATTGAATACTCAATATTTGTGTATACATTCCATGCTGCAATGCTTGTTGTTCGAAATTGGAGGATTCCTTCTTCGGATGCATTCATATATTCGCTGACCCAAGAGCAAGATAAGCTAGTACAAATGGGGTCTTTAAGTTCTTCCAAGGAAAATTTAATTTATTCTCATGGATATAAGATTCCCAAAAATGATAATTCAAATGGAAATAAAAATACAAAGGAGAAGAAGCAGTCAGATGAAGAGAATTCAAGTTCAATTGATGAGGATTCGAAAGATAAGAAGATGAAGAGCAAGAAAGAGAATCCCAAGTATGGTTATTGTATAGGTTATCATTATGAGAAATATTGTTTCATAAATAATATGGGCATCATGACCAAGCTTCTTGAAGAGCATAATATTTATGTTCCAGATTTTGCAAGAAAAGAAGATGCCAAGCTCTCTTTGGAACAAGAACATTGTCTCCATGCAACCATCCAAGGTAATCATTTTTATTCTTTGGGTGGTCAATTTAAATATATTTCTGATGTTTATGTTTCTGATTCACATTCTGATATATCAGAACCAAAGACATCTATCCCTTCCCTGGAATAATCTCCAATGAGTTCACCAAAGTCTCCTCCCAATACTAGTCTTTTTTCACTAGATTTTGACTTTCCTTCTGAAAGCTATGTCCAACTCCATTCGGATCCTTCCTATTATTATTTGGAAGGTTATATGCAGGCTGATATGCAGGTCATTATATATTTCAAACCATTTTCCCAGCCATTGGATTCCCAAAAGACCTTACTACCCCCAAGTTCTCTAGCTGGAAAATCTCACAATTTCATTGTTTCTAATACCATGTCAATTATATATGTTGTTTTTATGTCTTTCATCTAATTCATTGGTTGGAAATACATGTAAATGGACATCATGGTACTACTTTTACACGTTTTTGGACATAATATCACCACCTATGGTTCAAATGTCAAGTCTCCAGACCCTCCAAGTTCACTCAAATGCCAGTGTGGTCCAGTTGCACAGTATTTCCATACTATGGATCTATTCACTCATGTAGACACTATACCTATGTTGTTTTCTGCTCCATATGACTCATATTCTGATACTTTAGAGCCTCATTGTTAAGTTTAGCCTAATTTAACTAGCAAGATCACTGAAAGAAACACAATCACAAGATATACAAAGATTTACCCTAGGAAACCCTCATGGGGTAGAAAACCTAGCAAAGCTTTCCTCAATATAGATAATCAACCAAATACAAGATGTAGTCCAAGACTAGAGATCCTTCTCCTCCTATGCAGACCTCTCTCTCACTTGTGCGCTACTCCCAAGTGGATGAATGAATGAGATAAGTGAGGAACAACCTCCTCTACTTATACTTGTTTCCTAACTGACCTTTTTACCCTAATGGGGCGGACCTCTCGCAAGAGAGTCTAATAAATCCCAAATACTAAACTCAGGGCCGACGTCACATGGGAGATGTAATAACCCTAGTTACCACACTCTCTTAGAGGAATAAACATCTTCGGATATACAATAGGGTCACCACGGAGGAATGTACCATCTTTGGAATAATAAAATACAAATATAATATTCTTTGAAGTTACAATATTTCAACACTCATCCTTAACGAGAAGGATATTATAACAACATCTACAGGAGCAAGGAGTCATCAACTACATGGTACATGATACATCTATAAATCATTGGAAGCTTTCTTTATACATCATCAGTAACTCAAATAGTTACTAGAACATCTTCAAGATCTTCAATACTGGAACATCAACATCTTCAGTACTGAGTCTTCATCTTCTGCAGTACCTGAACATCTACAACATCATCATATAGATCTCTCGGTCTACAATATCTAGATCATCTGGATCTACAGCATCTGGATCATCTCGATCTACAGCATTTGGATCATCTCGATCTACAGCATTTGGATCATCTTGATCTACAACATCTGGATCATCTTGATCTACGGAACCTGGATCATCTCGATCTACAGCATCTGGATCATCTCGATCTACGACATTTGGATCATCTCGATCTACATAATCTAGATCATATCAATCTAAGGCATCTGGATCATCTCGATCTACAACATCATCTGCAATACACACGATCCAATTCCAGGATGATCATTCCTGCTGACTTTAAGACATCTCTCATGTCTATGGGCGATACAATCCAGATCTTACTTATAGGATGATCAATCCTGATCCTTTGAAGACAAATCTCATGTCTAGGGATGATGCAGTCCATGATCCTTTTAAGACAAATCTCATGTCTAGGGATGATGCAGTCCATGATCCTTTTAAGACAAATCTCATGTCTAGGGACGATGCAGTCCTGACCACAGTGCCAGTCCTTTTTCATACTGGATGTGACCTAGATTAAGTCTAGGATTTATCACGTACATTTTGAACTAAAATCTCAGGGACGATGCAGTCCTATCATCAATTTTCAGAGACAGATGTCTACGGATCAATTCTGGGACCGAAGTCCAAGGAAGATACAATCCCCACATTCTCGGAGACAGATCTCTATGGATCAATTCTGGGACCGAAGTCCGAGGAATATACAATCCCCACATTCTCAGAGACAGATGTCTATGGATCAATTCTGGGACCAAAGTCTAGGGATGATGCAATCCGTCTTCTTTCTCGGAGACATATGTCTACGGATCAATTCTGGGACCGAAGTCCAGGGATGATGCAGTCCCTCTTCTTTCTCGGAGACATATGTTTATGGATCCTTTTAGAGCATGTGTTCAACGATGATGAAATCCACTCGTCAACTTAGATCTTGTCTAAGGACCATTCACCAACCTCACTGTCGGCATCACCATAGGTATCCACATCATCGACCTCACTGTCGATGACAACAATCTCATCATAAGTGACCACATCACTCCCCCTTTCGAGGAGGGTCGTTCTGAACTACACCAATTTTGTCTCGAAAATACTCAAACTTTACTCGAGACAAAGGTTTGGTCAATATATCAGCAACTTGTTCGTCAGTGTTTCCATACTCGAGCTTGATAGCTCCTTTCTGCACCATATTCCGTATATAGAAATATCAGATCTCTATGTGTTTTGACTTATCATGGAACACTGGATTTTCTGTCACACAGGATCTCAGTGGGTTCCATCTCTAAGCCAAATAAACCAGATAACAACTTCCAAATCCATATTGCTTCACAACTAGCAAAGCAAGCAACAATATATTATGCTTCAGCTGTACTAAGAGCCACACTGGACTGTTTCCTACTAAACCATGAGATCATGGCAGATCCCAAGCAATAACATCCTCCCGATGTGCTCTTCTTGTCTGATACACTTCTTTCCCAATCAGCATCTGTCAATTCTTCCATACCAAGTTTTGGGAGCTTGCTTCAACCCATACAATGCCTTGTGTAATTTGCACACATGGGTTTTTCCATCTTCCACCTCAAATCCTTGAGGTTGTTCTATATACACTTCCTCCTCAATTACACCATTTAGGAAGGCTGTCTTTACATCCATATGGTGTAATTTCCACTTCATCATGGATGCAAGTGCCATGATAGTACTAATGGAAGTGTACCTTGCAACTGGTGCAAACGTTTCTTCATAGTCAATTCCCTCTTTCTGAGAGAACCCTCTGACTACAAACCTTGCCTTATATTTTTCAATGCTGCCATCTGCAGCATGCTTTATCTTTTATATCCATTTGGAGGATACCACACTCTTGTCCTTTGGCTTGGGAAATATATCCCAAACATCATTCTTCATTATTGATTGGTACTCCTCAGTCATTGCTTCTACACACTCCTTCTTATGAACTGCTTCTTCATAACTAGTGGGTTCTTGATCTACAAGATCACACATCGGGGCCACATAGTTTGATAATGTCTTGGGTTTCTTGCTCACCCTAGTGGATCCTTCAGGAGCTCCATATTTTTCAGCTCCTAGTATAATGTCTCTTTCCCATGCTAGCTTTCTCTTCCTTGAAATTTCTATGACAGGGGGTTCTTGTGGTTCCATCATGTCATGGTCTTCATGAGTTATCTCTTCAGGGGTGGGTGCAGCTTCTGTTATTCTGGAAGGTGCCTCTTCCTCATATACTTCTTTATGTTGGCACTTCCTAGATCTCTTGAGAGCTTCCTCTTCATCAAATGTCACGTCCCTACTTATTTCCATATGATGAATTCCTGGGATGTATATTCTAAATGCTTTGGATGCTTCACAATATCCAACAAATATTCCTTTCTTCCCAGAAGGATCTAGCTTGGTCCTCTTTTCTTTTGGAATGTGAATGTATACTGGGCATCCAAATATCTTGAGGTGACTTACCTCAGGCTTATTCCCTATGAATACTTCTTCTGGGGTCTTGAAATCAAGAGCACTATGAGATAGTCTATTTTGCACATAGACTGTTGTCCTGGATGCTTCAGCCCATAAATACATGGGTAGGTCTTGATCATGTATCATTGTCTTTACTACCTCCATAATGGTTCTATTCTTTCTTTCTGCAACACCATTCTGTTGGGGATTGTAGAGAGTGGTTAGTTCCCTCTTGATTCCAGCTTCCTTACAAAAGAATTCAAAATATTTTGAAGTATATTCTCCACCATTATCTGTTCTGAGTATCTTAATCTTCTTTTCTGAGTGGTTTTCTATCAAGGCTTTGAATTCCTTGAAATTTCCAAAAACTTCATCTTTTCCCTTCAGAAAATAGATCCAAGTCTTCCTTGAGTAGTCATCAATGAATGTGAGGTAGTATTCATATCCACTCAAGGATGTGGATGACATTGGTCCACATACATCTGAGTGAATCAATTCCAATGTACTCTTATTCTTTGTATCACTCTTTGGAAATGGGTTCTTGACATTCTTCCCTTTTGCACATCCTTTGCAAGTGCCATCATGGTCAATCTTTAAGTCTGGTAGTCCTATGACTACCTTGCTCACATGAGGTAGTGATTTATAGTTAATGTGAGAAAGCCTTCTATGCCATAGCTCACTTGGGCTAGTGGCTTCATGAACAAGGGCAGCTTCTGGATGGCCCTTGAGTTTATATAGACCTCCTTCCTCTTCACCAATAAAAATTGCATTCTCAATTGATTTTCCTTTGGACCACATGCGTACTTGTCCATCTATGAATGAAACCATATAGCCTTTCTTATATAATGCTGAGATAGAAAGTAAATTCTTCTTTAAACCTGGTACGCATAAAATTTCTTTCATCTTCAATGGGGTTCTAGAATCAAGCTTGTAGCTTGCTTCACCAATTCCCTTGATGGGATATTGATAGTCATCTCCTAGAGATACCTTCTATGGGGAGGTCTTTTCTTCAAGTCTTGAGAGAGTCTTCTTTTGACCTATCATGTGCTTTGAAGCACCACTATCAATGAGCCATGTGTCTTCTCCAGGTGTTACTGACCCAGAGAGTGCAGAGAATAAAACATATTCTTCTGCATCTTCTTCTTCCTCTACTTTGGTCCTCTTCCTTTTAGGCCTCACCTCTTCTTCTTCTTCACTATCATCTTCTTCTAGATGTGCATGATGTATTTTGTGAAAATTCTTCTTCTTCTTTGAAGGACAATTTCTAGCAAAGTGTCTTGGTTTGTGACAACTATAACACTTAACTGAGGAGAGGTCTCTTTCTGAGCTTACTCCTTCCTTCTTTTGAAATCTATGTGGAGGGTGAGATTTCTTATGGCCATTTTCATTGAGTTGTAGTGACTCCTTCTTCTTCTAGTGTGAGTGGCCAAAGCTTGGTCATCGTCCTTGAGTAGGGCTTCTCTATTGGCTATCCTAGCCTCTTATTGAATGCAATCCTCCCATACCACATCAAACTTCATACTTTCTTTTCTTGCACACATAGTTTGGATGAATGACTCCCAAGGTCTAGTTAGACCATTTAGAGCAATCATGACTAGTTCATCTTCATCAAGGGTATCTCCAATGGCATCTAGTTGTTCCTTGAGCTGGGAAACCCTTGAGAAATAGTCTTGAATGGATTCTCCTTTATTCATCTTGGTGCTCTTTAATTGAGCTCTCAGATTCATCTTTCTATTGATGTTCCTTCCTTCATACATTCTGGCTAGGGCATCATACATTTCCTTTGGAGTCTTCTTGGATGCCACTTGGGGAATCAAGTGGTCCTTAATAGAATCAACAATGATTCTCTTTTCCCTAATAAGGTCCTTCCTATACTTCTCTTTGGCTTCATCTTCTTCAGGTTCTGCAACCTCATCTTTAATATATTGGACAAGATCATTCTCTTAAAGAATGAGACCAATTATGTATTTCCATGCTCGGAAATTTTATATACCCTCTAGCTTGTCTTCAAGCTTAGTGCTTGGAGCCATCTTATTCAGGGGGTTACAGAGATTCAAGTTTCTCAAGAGATAGAATAACACTTACCAGGAGATATGATTGATTGAGTTGAGAGATCTGGTGTGTTCTGCTTCTAGAAACCTCAACTTTTCACCTTCCGGATTTCCAACAAAATTTTTGGTTTTCTGGTGGACAGGTGCATAGCTTTTCTGGTTCACTAGTGCACAGGTGCGCAGCTTTTCTAGTTCTCTGGTTTTCTGCACTTTTGGTCAAACTAGGTTTTGACATTCCCAGAGTTCTACCCAACCAAAAATACCGATCCAAGGCTCAAAACTTCGATTTTGAGGAGGGCTATCCAGCCATGCAATCAGAATCCAAAAATTCCAACTTGTGCAAAAACCCTAATTTTCATCGGAGGAGGAGAGAGAGGTATTTTCACCTTGTGAAAGATGTCCTATTTAGGCTATCTCTGATACCATGTTAAGTTTAGCCTAATTTAACTAGCAAGATCACTGAAAGAAACACAATCACAAGATAGACAAATATTTACCCTGGGAAACCCTCATGGGGTAGAAAACCCAGCAAAGCTTTCCTCAATATAGATAATCAACCAAATACAAGATGTAGTCCAAGACTAGAGCTCCTTCTCCTCCTATGCAGACCTCTCTCTCACTTGTGCACTACTCCCAAGTGGATGAATGAATGATATAAGTGAGGAAAAACCTCCTCTACTTATACTTGTTTCCTGAATGACCTTTTTACCCTAATGGGGTAGACCTCTCCCAAGAGAGTCTAATAATCCCCAAATAATAAACTCAGGTCCAACCTCACATGGGAGATCTAATAACCCTAGTTACCACACTCTCTCGGAGGAATAAAAATCTTTGGATATACAATAGGGTCACCACGGAGGAATGTACCATCTCCAGAATAATAAAATACAAATATAATATTCTTTGAAGTTACAATATTTCAACACTCATGAGATCCATTTCATAGTTAGGAAGGCACTACATAGTTTGGAAGGAATATACATGGTTTGATTTGCCATATGGAAGCTGCTCAAGAAGTTGATTTTGTTGAGTCTTTTGATACTATTTGGCAAGGAGTTTGCAAAAATATATATTCCATTATTGCTTATGTATTCATATCAAAGTATGTATGCAACAAGTATAATTCTTATGATGGTCCTTCATCATCAAATGACGAGTTTCAAGGGGCCTCTCCACATGTTTTTTGTCTACACAACATTGATGAATTGGTGCATGATCATGGCATCCACAACATATTCACCAAGTATTTCACCAAGAAGTTGTTCATTCATCTCATTCAAGTGAAGAACAAGACATGTTGAATAATTTTTTTTCATCTCTATGACATGTCCATTCTTGAGGGAGGGTTTTCTCGATGTGGTTTTTCCTCTTTCCTCGTTTTACATGGAAAAATAAATTGTTGTAAAGGGTGACCATAAGAATTTATTGCTTGGGCCCTATTTTTATTGCTCACTACCATTTTGGATTAAGGGGGGGTTTTAGAGCATATTCCCATCAAAGACCTGCCATGGACCTTTATGTTGTTCTACCTAGTGTGTTGTTTGGCTCATTAGTGCCTAATCTAGTACCTTGGACCACATTTTTGTCCACATTTGACTACATAGACTAGTGATATTCCTTATCCACCTTGTTTGTCCACAAGTGCACCATATTTCCTTAGTTTTGGGAGTCAATGCACCCATTCCATAGTTATTAGGATGTCATTATGGCCATTTTCCTATTTTAAGGAGTCTAAGGGTGCTACATGCTTGATTTGGTCTTTCTGGTGTATTAATGGCCACTAGCGATCATAAAAATACTAATCCACTAATTTGGTCCAGAAATAGGTTCATAATTATCCATTTAAGGCTCTCATAGGAGTTATTGACCAATTAGTGAGGTCCAAGTATGATTTGGATGGCATTCATGTAAGTTAGTGGGGGAATTAGTCCAGATAAGCCCTCATTATGGTGAGATACTCAAATTGCAACTAAGTCTCTCAATTTTTCCTCTTGAGAGAATCTATGTATTGTAATTATGTTGATGAATAATATGAGAGTGGAAAAATTCCCACCGAAATGATTTTACTCTAGTGTTCTATCAAATATTTCTTCTCTATTCTTGCTATCTTTTGGTGCAAATAGTTCTATGTGAGTTTGTGTTTGCTATCTAGATATAGGTTGGATTGTCACATGTATGAGAACCTAATGTTGTGATTATTGTGCAATCTAATTTCTAATAGTATGCATCTTGTTAGATCAACTCATGTAGTAAAATTCATTTAGCAATACATTTATCTACGCCAAGGATTCCTTTATAAGATCAAGTATTTCCTCTTTTGTCCTAGCATGTTAATTAAAGCTTCTAAAGTTTGTCTCTATAGCTTTCAAATTATATGTAGTAGAAAACGAAGCTTCAATAGCTTGTAACTCATTCTTTGAAGTTTGAAATACCCTTAGAAACAAAAAGGATTCTATAAAAAAGGATCTAAAACATTACCTATATTGTTGCTGATAAATCTTTATACATTTTCCTCAATAGGAAACATATTTTGTTCCCATGAAAAATACTCATAGCACTTGAAAAAATATCTTAAAAAACAACAAAAATATAAACCAAAAACCTTTTTTCCACTAGGAATAGTCATGTTCATACATCTTGCACGAAAGAATTAAAATATGCCATATAGCGTTTTTTTAGAAGTTCTTAATGCAACACTAAAGCAATAAAAATTTGAATTATCAAAAATTCCTCTAAGCAAGATGCTTGGATATATAGCTGGAATCTACCTCAAATATTAATCATGTAGGGATCTAGTAATAACTTGATATTGGGTTCATTCATGTTATTCCTTTGTATAAATTGTACTTGCATTGAGTTAGAGATTGCTTACAAAATTGATCAATGTGGACATTTTGTTCTCTAGAATCTAAATATTTTTAAAATAACGTTTTAAGAATACTCTTTTCATATCCTCAATATTCACAAAGACTAGAGACAGTTTAATTATAAATATTATCTTCCCCATTGATCTAGTAGTGAATGTCAACTAAAATGTCAGTTTTGTGTATTCTATGTTACTTGATAATCCTATCAATGGTATAAATAAGGGTCATTGCAATGGGTTCAGTGTCACACACAAAAAAACATATTTTAACATTGACATGCCATTCTCAATATTCTTTCAGTTTCATTTCTTAGAATCATTGGAATTGTTTGTGTTCTTTGTCAACAACAGGTAGGTAGTTGAATGTGCATTTTTACAAAGGGAATTGTAGAGTCATGGTGATTGACACAATTTTTTCTCCAATAATGGATGCTTCATTTAACCTTTATTGACTCCAATGACTTGAATGTTACAATATATGCTCCAAATATGCCTATTGTGTATACTTAAAAATTAGAACCAATATACTATAAACATATGAAAGAATCTATTTCGTAGACATTCATTAGACCAAGTGTTTTTAGGGATATTCTATCTAGAAAAAATAATTTACAACATTTCCCAATATTATTGTGTTTCTTTAAAACAAATAGTCTTATACAATTTTTTTCAAGTGTAAGATAACTTACATTCTTTTAATGGATTCATATTCATGTCATTTCAAGTTTTATCTTTGTTGTATTAACAAATTATGTCTTATTTTGAATTGGATGATTTAAGATAGTACATTATAGTTATGTCAAAAATCCTTTGCTTCTTCTCTTGTTCCTTTTTATAGTTTACCTTTCTCTTTCCTTACTCAACAATTTATTTAATTTCCCATAAAATAATTTTATTAGTACCTTCCTACCAACCCAAGTATTTATTGAACTTGTGAGATCTCTCATGGATGAACAAGGTCTTTGCAATATAAATGTTTCCTTAATATCTACCTCTAATGGAGAATTTCATCTTCCTCTATATTTCTTTGAAGCTACCCAAAATTATAAAACAATATACAAAAGGTTTGTTAATGTCTCTTTAACAACACTAGTAGGTTTGTGTATACTATTATTCTAGGGCCTAAAGTTGCCCAACAATTTCCCATATTTCACACAATTGTTGTTTGCATGCTCATACTTTATCAAAGGTTGTTGTTTCACAAACCTTGGTTAAAAGGTATTGAAATTTATCTATCAAAATTTATATTCAAAATTGACTTCATGGTTTACAACTAGACATAAATGTCACTCTAAGGATTGTAGTTCTCTTGCTTTATAAGTGAACCTAAAGTTCATACAAAAAATGCAAAACCATATATAATTTTTCCCAGGGTTACCCTTATTTATCATTCTTCCATTCTTGTATTTCTAATGATCCAATGTACATGTTATTCTTCTTTCTATTTTTCCCATTGCCTCTCCTTTATATTACATAATATTGCATATAGAAAAGAAAAGAAAACTTATGTTGTTGTCTTCTCATGCTCTCCTATCAACACAGAACACAATGTCCCCTTCTCCTTGGCATATTGTCGTACAATTTCTTCACTTCTTTCATCCTCTCTTACATCGAACAAAACTACCTCTTTAGGCTTCTCACTTAATACCAATTGTTTCTATCTTGTTTGCAGCTCATATTCACACTCCATCAATATTCCCACTAGTGCCTTATGGAGTCTCTGTTGACTGAAAACATTTTTCACAATTGTTGCATGGCTCTATCGATCTCTTCCCATTGTTACATGTTATTTTCCTCAACCCAGTCATCCCCCTAAACTCAATAACCTCCCAATTCTGAATTTCTATCTTTGATGGTATTCACATGCACCAAACATTGCTTCCATCTATCTACAATAGCATTATGCAGGATGGACAATTAAAATAAGGGCCTATCATCAAAGTCACCAAATGTGCATGCAACATTCAACACCATGCAACATATGATTCACTTTCCCCTTCAATTTTTTCACTCAATTCCTTTTGCACCCCCACCACTTCTAACATGTTTTTTCTTCTTGTTTTCTAGCCTCCTTCTTCTTCCTAGGAATATTACATTACTTTCTCTAGAATTTGTCACATTGAAGGAATTGTTTATTAGGGAACCATCCCCATTCAACTTTACTATTGAGTCCACCTTGCAAAGTAGTTCCTCTATTTCAGAAAACATCCTACTTCACACCCACACTCGTTCACATTCCCTACCTTCGTCACTAAATCCAACCCCAAACCTTGTCTCATTTATTATTCCATTCACATCACTCAATCCTTCCAAAAAAATTTGGGCCACTCAAGGATAAGTAATTACCAAGAAAAGACATCCACAAATACAATAATCAAAGAGGGCTAGGTAAACTCTTTGGAATTAAAAATTTTAGTGCTTCAAGATAAGATGTCTATATATCTATGTTCAATGTATTAGCAACATCATTGTACGAACACATACAAATTGGCTTGGTCTACATGTAAATATTTGATTCAGAGATCACTACTCCCTCTGAATCGCCCTTAGATCTCAAGCGGTATGAGTCTCGATATAAATACAACATTAATATAAAATCAAACAACTAGATCTGCATTTACCAACTGAAAAATATTAATGCAATCACACATAAACAATAGATGTACCCTGGAAGGCTTTTGGGGAAAAACCAACAAACTATGGGGCTATCTTCTCTCTCGATCCCATAGCATATAGGAAAAGAGAAAAGTACAATACAGGGTAACCTCAGAAATTGTTGTGAGGAAAATACACCTATAGTTCCGGGGAGAAACTACCAACTTCAGGTATGAAAGATAGACCTACAAAAGTTCTGCAAGTATAACGATTAAGTGAAGAGATTAAGGTTAGAGATATGTGCACCTTACTCAGAAGGTTGATCCTAGCTTTCTCTTCCTTGCTCTTCAATTCCATTCAGTGTCGCAATGCCCACACCTTCAAAACAAATTCATACCTTTCTCAAATACATTTGACTACATACATAAAAATGATATTCATAATAGAAGAAGACATCAGATTATAAGAAAACTATAATCAAATCTGAGACACACATAAATATGTCATATTTGGAAAGGAAAGAACATCTGATCTTTATTAATGAATGAATCAAGTACATCAAATTATACCTTCCTTCAAGCTTGGCACTTCATGAAACCTAGATTCAAGGTCTCCTACTTCTATTCTCCAAGGATCCCATCCTCTAATCAGCTGTGCTAGGGTTTATCAGAAACTAAGGCACAAGAGAGGGGGATGAGGGTCTCCATTCCTCCAACATAACATTGTTATAGGCTTGGTCCTTTCACATGGCCCTTCTACCTTCCTTATATAGTTAATGAAGGAGAGGAAACGTAGTTATAACCGAGTAGGAGGTTCCCCAACCAACTTAAATTACCCAAAATTCAAGATTTTGACAAGTACAGGTCCTTTCAAATGCAACATAACAGCGGGGAAGCCTAAACCTATATGCAAGGTTCTGAATATACTTGACAATGTCTCACAAGGTGTCGAAAGAGACCAGTAAGCAAGTATAAATCTAGCTAAGAATCCTGTCTCCAAGAAACATTAGTACCAAGATCATATCTAAAACATATGTAAAGAAAGACTTGATACAAGTCACTGTGGTAGAAATACTTTCAACTTCACTATCATCAACAACAAGGATAAACAAGCTAGAGTTTTCAAATGAAGACTCTATGGTACCCAAGCTCGAGGACTTACAATCAACAAGATCAACTTCAGGATGAAGATCAAAGTTGAAGGACATGATGGAATCTGTAGAAACAAATTCATCATCACGGGAGTTGAAAATTCTACAAGCAGAATCAAACTCAGTAGGAACATCGATTTGCGGATCTATTGGAGAGTTCAAAGACTCAATAGTAGGAAGATCAGACTTTAAGGTCAAACCGGGGCTGGACATAACTGTGACAGGATCAACATCCAAATGAATGGCAGACTATACTATGGACTCTAGGAAAACTTCATCGAAAGGAAGTATATCATCCTAGATAGAACACATATCTAAACATTCAGATGGAGGTGTCACTTGGTCAAAAGTTGGGACTAAGTCCCGAGAAGGTAAGCATGAACTCATAGACTTCTTCTCAGTAGCAGTTGAAATCAAGGAACAATATGCCACATAAGTCCCATGTGACATAGTGGTGCCTAATGACGAGGGATCAGATTGGTTTATAGTTGGGTAATAAGGAGGATCAATGAATGGAAGCTAGTCGATAGTAACGATGCTTTTGTTATGAGGAAAATGCATCACACGAAAGAGTGTATACACCACAGCATGCATAGCATAAACGTAATCACACCCGAGGATAATATCAAAGTCCATAGGGTCCTTTAAAACCATAAAATCAACTAAGACTGTTTTTCCACCCAAAGTAACAGGTACCTGATGGAGGAATCCGATCGATTCACTAGGTCTTCTATCGAAGGTCAACGACCAATTAACAGCTGGAATAACATTAGGAAAACCCAAATCTCTCTAAGCATAAGCGGATAAGATACTAATAGAAGTTCCTTCATCTACAATGCATCGATCAACCGTATGGTTCCCGATATCAACCTTTATCTGGAAATGTGTCGAAGAAGGAAGACGAGGCTCGGCTAGACTATTCCAATAAAAGGAAATGATCCTAGGTCTTGGTAGGGGTTCACATGGCATAGATGAAGTACCCCCTTTTTCAGGAACATCCAAACTGGTAATGCATAAGACTTCTGTAGTAGTTGCATCAATTTTTGTAGGACTGATGGGATCGGTTGAAGATTGCATCGATTCGATCACTTCACTCTCCGAAGGGAGAGTGGGGTTGACCAAAGATTGCATTGGTTCAACCAATTTATCAACCAAAGGTTGATCTGACTGTAGGGAATCTATAGACAACTCAGGAACAGAGGTTCCTTCAGACATGGACCACACTCTTCATGCCTCTGGAATGGCAGGGCATCGGTGAGTAAGGTGATCTCCCTTACAAAGTTTACAATTGAACTTTGGTTTACCTCCTATAGGTCGAGACTCCTTTACAATGTCACTACTCTCAGTATGACTAGCATTGGCTGACAACTTGCCCCCAGCATGACTTCCAGCGGCTGGTTTCTCAGAAACAAAAGACTTTTGAACTAAGGACCACACTTTTTGCACTTCTGGAAGTACAGGGCACAAATAAGTAAGGTGGTATCTGTCAAGCACTCTAATTGCAGATAATTAAATATCAACACGCAGAGCGTATGAAATTTATTGTCAACCCGAGAAAGTCTTTTTGTTTCAAAGGAAAAGTGCACAATATATGCTTAAACACAAAACCATTAGAAGTGAATACTTTTATCTTCTATCATCCATGTTCATCCCAAGAATCTATGCAATCCCAATTGCCTTCTAACTGCTATACTACAATTCTTCTCTATTATGCATCAAGCAGAATTAATATTAGATCTAATCAACGATTGCAGAAAGGAAATCTCAATTGCATTCTAAAATAATCAACTGTCTAATTTAATCAATCTGGGAATCATAAAGCATGACCTGAACATTACTCTAGAATTTCGATAAAAGAGATTGAAGCAACTGTTCTAAGAAACTGAATTGCAAAATATAAATCAATCAACACATAACAGGAAAGCTAATTTGTAAGAGCTTCTGGGATTACGTCTCAGCTGTAGGATGAACACAGCAGTGTGAACAGAAATTGAAATATGTAAAACAAACCTGACTCAGTCGACTGTTATTCGGTACCATTCGCCAATCTTATTAAAATATAATCAATTACTGAGAAATCCACACAATGAATATTGCTGCTGCGTATAAAAGAAAGAACAAAGCATCACACAACGAGAAAGATGAAATCCTAAATTAACACAGCAATCTCTGTGGAAGACGGGCCCAGTCTTCACACAGAGACGCTGGTTGAACAACACTCTCTTTAACTCAGAAGTAACTCCTTATATTAACAGAAGGATGAGTACACAGTTTTGGCTTGGCTGCTAATACAAGATAAATTAATTGTTTGCTGTCCAACCCCTCAGTCGAGGCAATTCCCCATATTTATACATACAATTTGCAACATCTAAACCTATAATTGGGAAGCCATGAAGATCTCTGATCTTCAGGCGCCCTAAATAATCTAGGTGTTACAATGCCTGGCAGAACTAAAATATCCAAATATGAGAGAAGTATTAATTATCCCAAGAGTGACGGTCCTTCCAGCTCACAGCTGGATTTGAGCAGCGACATACTTAAGATAGTTCTTCTGTTACAGCTGCCCTGCCACGACTGTGCCTTGATTGACGATTTAAGCCCCAAAGAACCTTCCACAAGCGATGAACGCTCCTTCATGACTTGTTCAGCTCCGATCTTCCTGCAGTCTATTGTCTTACTACCTTCATAAATCGCATCATGTTAGCACAGATTAAGAGATGCACAGCTTTAATCATCACAATCATAAGTATTAACACAATAAAACAATAATCGGCCATACCTTGGTAATTTGGGGAATAGATAAGGACAATAAGTTGAATTGCCAAGGTAATTGGTGTAAGACAAAGGAAGGGACGATGATAAATGATGGTCAAAAAGGGTCAATTCTGGGCTCAACATCTCCCCCCAACTATCCTGTTGCATGTCCTCATGCAACAACCTGCATCTGAATGTTGCACTGAACTTTGTCCAGGCAAGAGGAAAGAATGTAAATAAATCAGGCATCCCCTCTATCTTTTTGAAAAGTTTCTGTGAGCAACCCGGCATCTTCCAACTTCACTGTTCCCCTTCCACTGCTACTTGCTAATATCTGAGAATGCACTTGATGTGGTGGAGACCTTTCTGCAGTTCTCTTATGCTATGCCTGGGGAAGTTGAAAAGACACACTCAATCTGAATCCAACTCAATGACACCTGTAGGAGGTGGAAGCACTGGTTCTTGTGGGACAGTGTCTTCCAGCGCATCTAATCTTATCAAGGGAGTTGCTGGTTCTTGTGTAACAACAACATCCCTTAAACCTTCTTCAGCAGCTGCCTTTATTGCTTTTGGAGACACTGGTTCTTGTGTAACAGTGTCTTCTTTGTCATTTGGCTGCTAAGATTGGATATCCTTTTCAATTTGCAGCTCCTCTTCCAAGATTTCAGTGTCACCTGAGCAGGGTGTCTGTACCTGTTCATCATCACTCCATTATGTATCAGGAATGATATCTACTCCCGGGTTATCTCCCAACTGCAATTCAGGGGTTCTTGCTGCAGTATCCAAGGATGTTGGTTCTTGTGTGACAACATCCTGGCTTACATCTTCATCTTTCTTTTGCTGCAGCTCCTCTTCTATGAGTTCTGTATCATGAGAGCTTTCTGGGGTCACCACCCAGAGTTCATCGTTGAATGCCAGAATATCCTCTGTCCCAGCTTCTTCTCCTGTCTGCTCAGTCGGTTGAACGGTCAAATTCAGGATTGCTGGTTCTTGTGTTGCAGCATCCTGTTTCAACTTATCACTGTCCTGCATTTCCGTTTCTTCTTCTAAAATTATTGTGTCCTGGGAACGTTCTGGGGTTACAGCACAAAATTCTTCACTATCCTCCAGAGTATCCCTTGGCTCCATGATCTCCGTGTCATGGGAACATTCTGGGGTCTCACTATACTCTTTTATAAGCTCCATAGCATTCTTCATCTCCCGTTCTTCTCCCATCTGTTCTATGATTTCTATGTCGTGGGAGCATTTTGGAATTGCCATACATACCTCATAAATTTCCAGGGCATCCTCCACTCCCTGTTCTTCTCCCATCTGTTCTATGACTTTTGCATCATGGGAAGTAGCAGCTGCAGCAAGGATGTTTAAAGGTGCTGGTTCTTGTGTTGCAGCATCCTCTTTCTCCACTAATTTCTCTTCTGTGGCTACAGGCTGTTGTGCTGAATAGGTGCTAAGTAAAATTTTATGGCCTGCTTCCTCAAAGATCTCCCCACAGGTGGGGCAGAGTATTCGCTCATCCTTTTCTCCAGCTCCAGCAGAAGCTGATTCCTCCACTTGGTCTGCAGCCTCTATTAATGTATACATCTTTCTTCCACCCTGCTTTCGGTAGATTTCCTTCCATGTTTCCAGCTCCTTTCTAAGTGCTTGGAGGTCCTCTTTCAGCATTGCATTCTCATACAAGAGTCCCTCAACTCCAGGCTCTTCCTCCACTGTCCTTTGTGGAGCATCCCTCGGTTTTGGTGTAAGGATTGGGGGTTCAACCTGTGTCTCTAAGGTTGCCCATTTTGTTCTAGCTGCCTCTGCTGCTGTGATTGACCGAGTTCGTTTCCTTCTGATTGGTGCCACTAAATCAAACTCATTGGTGGCCCTCTTCCTTTTCTGTGGCGGTTTCTTTTGTGACTTTCCTTTTTGCAGTGTTTCCTCTCGTGGAGCTGGGACATAGGGAGGCAAAGCTGAAGTTAAAGGAATATTTCCCTGCCCCCCATGCTGTTCTTGTTCAATCACAGCTGCTCCTCCTGCCCATTCCGGTGAAGACTCGATTGTGACCAGCTCAATATCTTCTTCCATTGCTCTGGCTCCGTCATCTTCAGGTTCCATTGTTGCAGCATTTGACGCTGCTCCAATTTCACCTTCTGCTGGCGGAGCTTCCCTGTTGTCTAGGTTTTCCACGAGGGTTTCATCTACATTGTCGCCTGATAGCTCTGTTTGTGCTTCCCCTCGCTCTCCTTCAAATGCCGTGTCATCCCCCACTGGTTCTGCTTGTGCTGGGGATTCATAAACTTCAAATGGGTCTGCCTGTGCCCCTGTTTGTTCTTCCTCTGTGGTTTTGCCAACCCCTGATGGTCCTGCCTGTGCCCCCTGTTGCTCTTCTTCCGTTTCATCCCTCCCGAATGGTCCTGCCTATGCCCCCTGTTGTTCTTCTTCCGTTTCATCCCTCCCCCCAACTTCACTGGAGGAACTCCGGTCCTCCTGTTGTGGCGGAACCGGTAATTGCTGTAATGGAATGACCCTCAAGGGAACAGGTTGCTGTGGCCGGGTAATGAATTGCTCCCATGTTATATTATGTTGGGCCATGGTTCTTACAATAATTAACTTAATAAGGCCATGGTGGGTGAGGGAGGACAGTGGGTGCTTTGCATACTGAACAAATGTTGCCATATGACGCAAGTCGTGCAATAGATAAAATGGAATATTCAACAAAATGCCATGACGGAGATGAGAAAGCAAAGGAAGTTCAGAGTTGTACACAGTTTGGTATCTACCTTCGCAAGTTATGTATTTCTTGAGGAAGATAGCGACCTGGTCCCATGGCTGCGGCAGTGACTTCAATGCAATCCCTCTCCTGGATGCTTCAACTTGCTCCCCTGGAACTAAAAATTGTTCCCGTGCAACTGTTGCAGGAACTCGACGGTTAAACCAAGGTTTTCCCACCAACGGGATAGCTGTAACCTCGGATATAATGACCTCCGAAACATCTATACACAGCCCCCACACTGTGGAGTGTGTTTTAGTAAGATTCAATGCAAATTGCAGGGCTGCGTCCCGATCGAATCCATCCAATCGTTCAAAGAACTCAACCCAGCCAGCGGCTTGAAAAATGGCCAGAGCCTGCAAATTCCTTCTAGGTTCCCGGGTATTGAAAGGTTCATGGCGAACTGGAATGCCCATGGTCCTGGCTGCAAGATGAAACTGCTGTTCGACAGAGTACAGGATCCCAGAATGGAAGTTGCAGCACGGAAAATGCACGAATCGTTGAGCGGAGACGTTGAGCGAATGAACTAATTCGGAAAGTTACGCGCAGGGAAGAGTTTAAAATTTTCATGCCGAATTGGGGAAGGTGGCAGTTATTAGTATTACGTCGTACGAGGGAAAGGTTCAATCAGATATAAATGGTGGTACGAGTGAAGGTACGGCCAATCCCGTTTACATGATATCAATACTTAATCACGTGATAAATGAAAGCCATACCTCATAAAACTGTGCGTCGGAAGGCTGCAGAAACTGGTGGAGCATGGAGTTGGTGACGTCACGGAGCCGAACGCGTGCACAGTCAGACGTGGAATCATGATGACTCGGATAAGGCACTGATTTCCTTCGCCGGTAAAACACAAGGCGTCGCATCCTCCGGTTTAAAATGATGAGTTCGCCGGCAGGACTGGGATGAATCAGCATCATAATTAGCAGGTTGAACAATCCTTCTGTTAACACGGGAGTTACCACTGCAAGTTGCCAAAGAAATGATCACACGGCCGATGAAAAAGCTTGTTGCAGCTGGCAGGAAAGAAGTTACAGTCATCGGAAAAGAATTCGCGGCAGCCGGAAAAAGATTCACGGTATCCGGGGAAAATTACGGCTGTCACGGGAAAATTTTACGGCGGCGGAAGAAACTTACAGCTGGCGGGAAAAGATTTTACGACTATGGGAAATATGTCGCAGCCGCTGGAAAGAAATGACAGCTATGGTGTGGAAGTGACTTGGTCAATGAGGTGGCGGCCGCCGAGAAATAAGGTGACAGCCGGGATATGATGTGGCGGCTGCGAGAAAAAGATGTTGCAGCCGCCGAAGTTACAGCCGCCAAGATTGCAGCTGCCGGGATTGCAGCTGTCGGAAAAGATTTGACGGCGGACGGGAAAAAACATTACGGCTACCGGGAAGTGAAATGGCCGTGGCTGGTAAATGGAATGGCAGCTGCGGAAAATGAGATGGCAGCCGTGGGAGATGAGGTGGCCATAGCTGGTGAATGAGGTGGAAACCATGGGGACGATGAGGTGGCAGCCGCGGAAACTGGAGTTGCAGCCGCCGATGTTGCAGCCGCTGATGTTGCAGCCGCAAATGTTGCAGCCGCCGATGTTGCAGCCGCAAATGTTGCAACCGCCGAAATTGCAGCAGTCGAAAAAGATTGACGGCTGACGGAAAGGGCATTATGGCTACCGGGAAATGGAGAATATGGTTGCCGGAAAAGGATATACGGCTGCCGGAAAATATGTTGCAGCCGCCGGAAAATATGTTGCAGCTGCCGGAAAATATGTTGCAGCTGCCGGAATTTTTTTTTTTTTTTTTTTTTTATTTTTAACACAAGGACAGCACAGAGAGATTCTCATTACGGGCCCCAACTGATCGTTCTCCTGGCGCTTCCCTGAAAAAAACTTTAAAAAGACAACATCAAGCAAAGAGATCAAATGCAAAGAGAAAGAAAACGACAGCTATATGCTACAGCAAGAAATTATTTATGTACAGCAAATATAATTTTCATTTTAAGATTTGGCAAAGGTAGAGAAATGTTCCTGCTCTGGTGCCAATTGGTAGTTTGGATCAGCAGCAATCTGTGAAATGAATGCATCTTTCGAAATGGGCTTTCGATACAGTCGCAGTCTGTGGCCATTAGCAAGTAATGGTATACGGTTTTCGTCAATGGTGACCAGGCGAACAGTGCCGTTGTCAAATACCCTATCAACCAAATATGGACCCAGCCATCTTGTGCGTAATTTCCCTTTGAAATCCTTCTTGAATCTGGAGTCGTATAATAGTGCCCAATCTCCTTCATGGAAGATTTTCTTTTTGATGAATCGGTCATGCCAATTAGATCTCTGTTGCTGAAGCAGCACAGTCTGGTCTACCGCAGCTAACCGTTTCTCATCCAATTCATTCAATTGATTCAATCTTCTTTTCTGGGCTTCTGCTACATCCAGGTTCATTTCAATGGCTGTTTTCAGGGTCTTGATCTCAAATTCAATTGGGAAGATGGCACTCTTACCATACACCAGATCATAGGGAGAAAAGCCCGTGGTGTTGCGCCAAGTCGTGCGATATGCCCACAGTGCTTCTGGAAGTCTGTCAGCCCAATCCCTTCGATGGCTTTTAACTGTTTTAGTAAGGATTGCTTCGATAACTTTATTAGTGCTTTCCACCTGACCATTGGCCTGGGGATGATAAGGTGAAGCTATCTTGTGCTGCACATGATACTTCTGGAGCAAGGATTCAAATTGGTGTGAAATAAATTGTGGTCCCCCATCGGTAACTACTTCCTTTGGTACTCCAAAACGGGTAAAAACTTCACTGTACAGGAAATCAATCACCGCCTGGTCGTTTGCCTTAGCCAAAGCTACAGCTTCCACCCACTTAGTCATGTAATCTGTACACACCAAGATGTAAACCTTCTGTTTGGAAGGAGGGTTGATAGGACCAACAAAGTCCAATGCCCATCTATCAAACGGTTCTAGTACCACTTGGGGCTGTAAAGGCATCTGATCTGTCTTATTAGGTTGGCCCATCCTTTGGCAGCTGTCACAGGACTGAACATATCTTTTAGCATCTCTGAACAGTGTCGGCCAATAATAGCCCATCCGCAACGCCTTATGCCCTGTTCTTTTATCTGCAAAGTGTCCTCCGCAAGGTTCATCGTGACAGGCCTTCAGTATATGAAAGATCTCATCTTCCCTTACACATCTTCTAATTTCAAGATCAGGTCCTGTGTAAAAGAGATGGCCCTTGAGCCAACAATACCTGGCACTTTGCTGAATAATTTTTCTTTTCTCTCGTTTAGACATATGTGGCGGAAGCTTCCCTGCAGCCAAATAATTAGCAACGTCTTCATACCAGGGTGAATGAGCTGAGAGTGCGAATAAATGTTCATCCGGGAAAGCATCCTCAACAGGTGAACTGTCATCACTGTTAGTAAATCGTGATAAAAAATCAGCAACAACATTTTCTTTTCTAGGTTTATCTATAATAGTAATGTCAAATTACTGTAATAATAAAAGCCACCTGGTTACTCTAGCATTAGTGACAGGTTTATTCATTAAATACTTAATGGCAAAGTGGTCAGTATGCACAAATGTAGGATACCCAGTAATGTAATGCCGAAACTTATTAATAGAATAAACAATAGCAAGGAATTCTTTTTCAGTAACAGTATAATTTAGTTCAGCAGGGGCTAAGTTTTTACTAACATAATAAATAGCATAAGGTACTTGACCATCCTGCTGTCCTAGTACTGCTCCAATGGCGGTATCAGAAGCATCTGAAGAAATGTGGAAAGGTATGGTCCAATTAGGTCCCCTTAAAATAGGGGCTGTGGACAGTTTCTCTTTAAGCTCATCAAATGCTGTCTGGCATGCTGTACTCCATACAAACTGTGCGTCCTTCATTAACAATGAAAACAAAGGGGAAGCAAGTTTGGAGAAGTTTTCTATGAATCTCCTGTAATACCCAGCATGTCCCAGAAAACTTCGCACCTCTTTCTGAGTTGAAGGGGTTGGTATATTCTTTATCACCTTAATTTTTGACGGATCCACTTGAATACCGTCAGTAGAGATGAAATGTCCTAATACCACCCCCTCACTCATCATCATGTGGCATTTTTCAGTGCTCAGTGAGAGGCGAGCCTGTTCACAGCGAATTAAAACCTTCTTCAAATTTTCCAGTGCTTCATCAAAATCCCTGCCATAAGGAGTGAAATCATCCATAAAAACTTCCATGCTATCATTTACCAATTCAGAAAATATGCCAATCACAGCTCTTTGGAACGTTGCAGGTGCATTGCACAATCCAAAGGGAAGCACCCTGTAGGCAAACGTTCCCCAAGGGCAAGTGAAGGTGGTCTTATCCTGATCCTCTGGAGCAATCTGAATTTGATTGTACCCACTGAACCCATCCAGGAAGGAGAAGAACTTCTTCCCAGATAGGTTATCAAGTACCTGGTCAATAAAGGGCAGAGGAAAGTGATCCTTTTGTGTAGCTTTGTTCAGCTCCCTATAATCGACACAGACTCTCCACTTACCATTTTTCTTGGGTACAATTACAAGTGGGGAAACCCACTCACTGTCTGAGATAGGATAGATGAATCCTGCTTCCAAGAGTTTCTGGATTTCTTCCTTCACTATATCCCTCAGATTGGGGTTCATGCGTCGTTGGGGTTGACATACAGGCCGGGAGTCATTTTTAATATAAATATGATGAGTGCACAGACTAGAAGGAATACCCTTCATGTCTGTATACTCCCAGGCGAATGCCCCCTTACGTTCCTTCAAGAGATTGGTTAGGCGCTTTTGTTCTTCTGAGGAGAGACCAGGATTGATGTTCAAAGTTCTTCCAGGCTCTACCTCAATAGGAATGCTTCTCGAGCTTTTCAATACTGGGATTATGTTTGTGTCATTTGCTAGTGCTTCCTCCGTAAGCTGTTCTTGTTCTTCTTTACCGAGGGTACTGTTCAGAAGTTGATAAACTTCCTTGTCTACTGAAGCAGGTTCGCTAATGAAATTATTAATGGCATCGTCTTCTGTTTCGTTTTTGAAGGTTAGTGCCTTCCCTATTGTTAGTAATGGCTGAACATCTTCCTCTTCTTCCTGTTCTATCCAAAGAGAGGTTTCAGTTTCTAGACTCGGCCTTGCTGGAGGGTACAGGGTAAGATTTTTGGTTTCCATGCCATCAGATATAGTCATAGATCCTGATCAACAGCTGATACAAGCATCAGCTGTAGCCAACCAGGGCCTCCCTAAAATCAATGGATGTCCCCCCAGCTGTGATTTTGGTTGTAATACCAGAAAATCGGCAGGGTATTCCCACGAGTCTACTGAAATAACAAGGTCGTCCAAAATCCCTTCGGGTCTGATGGTGGATCTGTCTGCCAATTCTAAGATAGTAGGGTTCGATCTAATATTGGTGAATCCGAGCTTCTTTACAGTCTCCATCATTATAACATTGATCGCGGCTCCTAAATCTACTAGTACGTTAGGTATCTGTGTTTGTCCTATGTGTACAGTGACAGTAGGATTGCCGGGATCCTCATACTTGGTTAGAGGGGTTTTTCCAGTCATTAAAGCGGATAAATTCCCTATAACATGAACAGTAGGAGGATCTCTAGGTTTCCTTCCTGGTCTTTTAGTGCACAGGTCCCGAACAGTTCTAGCATAGATAGGTACATCCTGAAGAGCTTGTAAAAGGGGAATCTTAACATAAAGGTTCTTCAATTCTCCTAGGAGATTGAACTGAGGTTGCCCCCCTCTTTGTGGCAGCATCAATCTCTCAGGGTAAGGTGGTTGCCTTACCAGCTGGGTAGGCTGCATGTTATTCACTTCATCGTTTAATGTTTCAGCTCTCCCATCTGAGGGATGCTCAGCATCTTCAGTGATGGGAACCGGGTCAAATGGATGCTGGGAACTCTCTCCTTTGTCATACACAGTTGGTGGAACATTTTCTGAAGTTACACGTTCTACTATCTTTCCAGACCGTAAGCGAATATCGTTACAAGGTACAGGGGAGAGAGAGTAGGCCGGCATATTGAGAGCTTCCAGTTGCTGGACTGTTTTATTATTTGGGTTAGGGTTAGGTTGGGCAGGCAGCTGAGGCCGTATTGGCATGTTAGGCACAGGATTATTTTGCAGCTGCAGCTGCGACTGCTGAGGTGGGTATTGAGGATATTGATGTTGATGAAATTGAGGATATGGAGGATACGGTAACTGTTGAGGTGGAGGTGGTTGAGGAAACTGGTTCCCAGGATGGAAGTTCCTCCATCCAGGAGACCATGAAGTAGGTTGGTGTGGAGGCTGTGTCCAAGGACTCCATGAATTATAACCTTGCATCGCAGGTTGAGGGGAATTCCACTGAGCATAATTTGAAGGGAATTGTGTATTCACATTTTGCATATTAGTATTCCAATTATTCAAATTATTCAAAAATGGAAATGAATCGGGAGACATACCTTGATTCCGGGGCTGCCAGGGTTTCTTCTGTGCAATAAAGTAGGCTGAATCCACCTCTGGAGTTGATGCCTGCAGAACAGCTTTCACTTGGGGCAACGTGGGGCATTCTTTCATATCATGATTCAGCTCGCACAACTGACACACTTGAACTTTGTCAAGAGGGCATTCTTTTAGTGGATGAGTCTTTCTACATCGGGGACAAAACACCCCTAGTGTGAGATCCTCCACTGCCTGTCTTTGCTTGGCCTTCAAGACGTCAATCTCTGAAGAGATAGAGCTCATCATTTCTGTTTTAAAATTTTCGAGAAGATTGCCTATCTCTGCACGTGTAGCTCCCCCATTGGATGACTTCTGAGTTCTGTCGAAGACATCACATTCCAGGTTATTTCGTTTATGCTGCTTATTATGCCTAGAAGATCCCCTGGAATATCTCTTACATAATTCCACAATTGTTTCAAAAGATTCTTTAGAAATATCCCCCTTTCCTAATAAATTTAGCATGTCTAAACAATCGTCCCTGATTCCTCGAAGCAGGATTATCTTAAGCACATCTAGTCCCATGTTCGTCTGTCCAGCTCTCTGCACATTGTACAGCAACCTTTCCACAAAATCCTCCAAACTTTCATCCTCCTTCTGTACCATCTTGAATAACTCCTCCCTTTTGTCCCTGGTGTTGCAATATTCTTGATATTTTTCCAGGAACACTTGCTTCATCTTGTTCCAATTAGCAACAGTTCCTCCCCCAAGGCTCATGAACCATCGTAATGCATTGTCCTTCAGGGTGGCAGGAAAAAGCTTTAACTTTTGAGCATCTGTGACATAATCATAGCTGCGACAGAGGATATCGAATTCAAACAGGAATTCGTCTGGATCTTCTGCCGCGCTGCCATGGAAGCGGGGGTAACACCGACGGTGAGATGTTTTTCATAGGAGCTGTCCCCTCTAGCTGCTGTATTGGGAATTGCAACGTAGCCATAGTTTCTGGCGGGGAATCATCTTCATGATGGTATTGTACCACTGCTTCTTCCTCTTCATTCTCATGTCTGTTATTCATCTTTTCTTCTGTATCTTCTCCTTCGTTTGTTCCTTTATCCCTTACCTCAGTTGTAACAGCTGTGTATTCTTCGAATGTAACAGCTGCGTATTCTTCGGTTGTAGCAGCTGCGTATTCTTCAGTTGTAACAGCTGCGTATTCTTCAGTTGTAATAGCTGCGTACTCTTCAATTGCAACAGCTGAATCAGCTGTTCCTTCTTTAGCAGGAGTATATGCAGGAATCGCCACTGCTCCTGTATCCTCCACTGTAGATCCTGATGCTGGCGCTCCAGGATCAGCAGGGCCTCTTTTGATAGGAGTCTCCCGTTGACGAGATCTGACAGCTGAATCCGTTTTGTCAACAAGGTCGTCGATGAATGTTCTTCTGCCCAGCGGTGGAGCTCGACCACGACCCGAACCACCTGCACTGTTAGTAACTTGTGGAGTTTTGGGGGTTGGGAGGTGATCGCGTTTTACCCTCCTCGTATTCATGCGAAGCAGATCATCTCAAAAACAACCAAAAAGACTGACTAAAAGCAAATATCGAATACGACTAATGACTAGTGTTTAATTTTCATCCTTCCTCGGCAACGGCGCCAAAATGTCAAGCACTCTAATTGCAGATAATTAAATATCAACACGCAGAGCGTATGAAATTTATTGTCAACCCGAGAAAGTCTTTTTGTTTCAAAGGACAAGTGCACAATATATGCTTAAACACAAAACCATTAGAAGTGAATACTTTTATCTTCTATCATCCATGTTCATCCCAAGAATCTATGCAATCCCAATTGCCTTCTAACTGCTATACTACAATTCTTCTCTATTATGCATCAAGCAGAATTAATATTAGATCTAATCAACGATTGCAGAAAGGAAATCTCAATTGCATTCTAAAATAATCAACTGTCTAATTTAATCAAACTGGGAATCATAAAGCATGACCTGAACATTACTCTAGAATTTCGATAAAAGAGATTGAAGCAACTGTTCTAAGAAACTGAATTGCAAAATATAAATCAATCAACACATAACAGGAAAGCTAACTTGTAAGAGCTTCTGGGATTACGTCTCAGCTGTAGGATGAACACAGCAGTGTGAACAGAAATTGAAATATGTAAAACAAACCTGACTCAGTCGACTGTTATTCGGTACCATTCGCCAATCTTATGAAAATATAATCAATTACTGAGAAATCCACACAATGAATATTGCTGCTGCGTATAAAAGAAAGAACAAAGCATCACACAACGAGAAAGATGAAATCCTAAATTAACACAGCAATCTCTGTGGAAGACGGGCCCAGTCTTCACACAGAGACGCTGGTTGAACAACACTCTCTTTAACTCAGAAGTAACTCCTTATATTAACAGAAGGATGAGTACACAGTTTTGGCTTGGCTGCTAATACAAGATAAATTAATTGTTTGCTGTCCAACCCCTCAGTCGAGGCAATTCCCCATATTTATACATACAATTTGCAACATCTAAACCTATAATTGGGCAGCCATGAAGATCTCTGATCTTCAGGCGCCCTAAATAATCTAGGTGTTACAATGCGTGGCAGAACTAAAATATCCAAATATGAGAGAAGTATTAATTATCCCAAGAGTGACGGTCCTTCCAGCTCACAGCTGGATTTGAGCAGCGACATACTTAAGATAGTTCTTCTGTTACAGCTGCCCTGCCACGACTGTGCCTTGATTGACGATTTAAGCCCCAAGGAACCTTCCACAAGCGATGAACGCTCCTTCATGACTTGTTCAGCTCCGATCTTCCTGCAGTCTATTGTCTTACTACCTTCATAAATCGCATCATGTTAGCACAGATTAAGAGATGCACAGCTTTAATCATCACAATCATAAGTATTAACACAATAAAACAATAATCGGCCATACCTTGGTAATTTGGGGAATAGATAAGGACAATAAGTTGAATTGCCAAGGTAATTGGTGTAAGACAAAGGAAGGGACGATGATAAATGATGGTCAAAAAGGGTCAATTCTGGGCTCAACAGTATCCCTCACAAAACTTGCAAGGGAACTCATACTTCTGTTTATTGGGTTTGTCGAAAATGTCAACTCCCTCAAAATGAATTGGAGTGGTTGATTTGGTGTCTCCAGTATGAATCACAGGAACTGGTGACTTGTCATTAATATGACTAGCAATGATCAATGACGTGTCCTCAACATGACTGACAGTGGTTGAAGACAAACTTTCGGTGTGATTTTCAGTGACTAAAAGTTTTCTCCCAGCATGACCTCCAGAGGTTACGTAGGTGCCCCCTACATGATTTGTAGAGGTAGGGTGATTTCCCCCAGCATGATTTCCAAAGGCTAGGTAGTTTCCCCCTTGTTTTGGCATCTTCTTCCTATTCTTCCCCCGTCTATTGCTTTTAGACTTCTGGTTACTAGTATTTCTACTTTCGCCACATGAGGTAGAAGGAGGAGGAGAAGATGTTACTAGCAAGGAAGGCCCAGGGTTCTGATGCTCTTGATTTGAAGTGCTCACAAAAGAAGCGTCAAGAGCATGCAAAACATTCAGAGTGGAGAACAACAAAACTGACAGCCCTATAGTGAATCCAGGAAGATTCAGGGTAGCCATTAAGGGAGTACCAATGTTTCCAATGAATGGAACAACACAAGGATCCCCTAGAATAGGGGTACCTTGATTGGCACTCGTTGGAACGCTAGACATAGTTTCCTGCTCAAATGAGCAAGAAGTTCTCTAAGGAAAACTAAGACAAGTAGCACAAAGAGCACACCACTAAAAAAGGTCCTAGGTAAATCCAACCAAAAAAACATATGCCTTCTGGAGATGAGTCTGGGATGATGAGGGCCCAGAACAGATCAACGAAGAATGAATAACAATTACCTAGGGTCCAGAATACAATGACTAAGGGTGCAAGCGCTGGAATCACCCAATCGCCCTCCCAAATACTTGCAAGGGATTTCCTCCCATGTCTGTTCTAGGTACAACATATATAACCCTCTGCCGTCACCTGTGTATGATCCTATGGTCAGATACTAAGGATACCACCACACCGAAAACTCCTGGGGGAACAGTCTCTGGTCGAATTAGAAGGCATGGGAAGAGTACTTGAGGCCGAAACTCAAAAGAGTCCCCAAACGCGATCCAATCCTGGTATATGCTCGAAACAAAAAGTAGGAGGTGTATTCCCAACAATCTGATCTCACAAGACCTACTGCATAGATCCCAGGCAAGATTTGAATGAGGTGGGTTTACCTGTGATAGTCAAACTACGATTTTTGCGTAATGTGTGATCTTGGGTGGTTTAAGGTGTTTTAAACCCAAGATCCTAACCAAGACTATGTTGTGAAAAGTGTAACCTAGAAAAGAAAATGTTACTAGTACATTTTATTAGGGTTCATTTTAAAGGTTACTTGCTTACTCAAAAAGGTAGTGGGTGTGTGAGAGTGGTTATAACAGAGATAGAATACTGAAATGAAATGCTTACCACTAAACAAATCTTTTCTTTTCAATTCAATTCTTAAATATACGATCTAGAATGCATATGCAAATGCAATTTTTAGTCTTTTTGAATGCAAAACGATAAAAATAAAGTTTAAACATACAAAATTAAACTCAAAAACTAAGAATGCAGCTACTAAAACAAATAAGTATGCAAAAGAAAACTTCCTTCTTTTTTATTCAAAGAACTCTTAAATCCTTTAAGCCACTTGCGAGGTACTCTACTCAGAAAATAAATCAAAATTTTTATGCTTTTCAAAGGTAAGAAACAAAACTGAAATTGAAACTAACCTATTATCAAAGTAAAAGCAAAGAACTTTCAGATTTCCTTATTGAAATAGTAAAAGCTACCAATACGACTTTCAGATTCTTATTGATGTAAGCATGCCAACCATTGGGAAAAACGTACGAAAACTACTTTTAGACCCAAACAAAGAAAATGACCTACAAAGAAGTATGGTTTGGTAAAGCCAGGTCTGCACATAAACAATGCAAACAAGGTCTTGAACAACAACAAAGACACTTGAGCTTTCATTGCAAGAAGAAAACTGAAAGCATAAGGGAGGACAAGAAACCAATCTAAAGAGAAATTTCACTCAAATAGATACAAATATGGTCAAGAAGACTCAAAAGGCTTCAAATACAGTGGAATGGAGCAAGTAGATTCAGTTAGACTCAAATTAGGGTATAAAACACCAAACTGGTCCACAACCCCCCAACTTGGGTCAACAAGCCACAAAACTTTCCAAACAAGCCCAAATTGATCAAAAGAGGTCCAAATCATGAACATAGGATCAATACAAGGATATAAGACTACTTATAGTGGTTTAACTCAGACCTAGGGTCATCAGGGACCCTAAAAATGCAGCTACAACCCCCAAATTTGGGTCCACAACCCAAAAACTCAAACCCAGAATGTGTGCGCTACTGTGTATGAGGCATACCAGCACTCATGCACTACTGTGTATGAGGCATACCAGTGCCCATAACAGGGGAATTCACTATTTTGCTTCACAACAATAGCGCATAGGTGGGAAAAGTTGAAAAAATGGGGTTAAAACCCCCCAACTTGGGTCCACCAGGGTCTGAAAGGGCTAGAAAGGGTCTGTAAGAGCCAAGGAGGGTCAAACAAAGCCTAAGAACTGATTCTAATCAAGAAATTGAACAAATAACTTCAAACAAAACTAAAGAAATGACCTTGGATACCCCTAAGCAGTTAGGCTTTCCCCAACGGAGTCGCCATTCTGTTGTGAGGAAAATACACCTATAGTTTAGGGGAGAAACTACCAACTTCAAGTATGAAAGATACTTGATTTTGTAGAGCCATCTAGATGTGACCACGGATTTTCCCTCAGGTCTGGGTACCACTTCCCAGACATCATTCTTCAAGATGGAAGCATACTCTTCCAACATGGCATCTCTCTAGGCCTGCTTACCTACTGCTTGTTCATAAGAGGATGGCTCTAACTCACTAATACTACTTACTAAAGCTAAGTAACTACAAAATCATTGTGGAGTCTTTCTTTCTCTTATGTATTTCTTGGGAGTTCCTACTTCCTGGGCATCCTTCAAGGTATCTTGAAGCCACTTGGGATTCCTCTTTCTTGAAGTGACATCCTATGAGGAGAACTCCTCATCCTCATCCCAATTTCCTGTATGAGAATGGATGCCTCCTGTAGAGGTACCTGTAGCCGTCGATCCTATAGCTTGAGTACCTGTAAACTGATATCCTGATATCAGTTGATCACCAATATGAGAACCTGTGCTGGATCCTAATCCTGTGCCTGTGGAACCTGTATCCTGTGCTTCAGTCACTCCTGACACTTGGGACCTTGTTCACTGCTGAATAGTACTCTGACCTTTGTCATGAAGGGGAGTGGCATCCTGTTGTTTTCCCTTTTTTGACTCACATGATTTTTGAAACGCCTGATCCTCCTCGAAATTCACATCTTGCCTCACAATTGTCTTTTTGAGTGCAGGGATGTAAATGCGATAGGCCTTGAAAATATCATCATACCCAACAAGAAATATTCTCTCTGTAGTAGGTTATAGCTTTGTTATTTTCTCTGAAGGAACATGAGAGTAGATAAGGAATCCAAAAATTTTGAAATGCCCAACTTTGGGCTTCTTTCCAGAAAAAGCCTCCTCGGGGGTCTTATCCCCCAATGTCTTATGAGGGCTTCGGTTCTGAATGCAGGTTGCAGTGTTGCATGTTTCAGCCCAAAGAAAGAATGGAAATCCCTGATCATGCAACATGGATCTCCCAGCTCCAATGATGGCCCTATTCTTCCTCTCATCCACCCCATTCTGCTGAGGTGTATAAGGTACAGTCAACTACCTCTTGATGCCTTCCTGAGTGCAAAATTGATTGAACTCATTGGAGGTGTACTCTCCCCCATTATCTGATATGAAGATATTAATCTTCCCTTCTGTCTATTTTTCCACAAGAGATTTGAAGTCTTGAAACTTCTGCAAAACTTGCTTAGACTCTTTTCCTTTCAAGAAGTAGATCTAGGTCTTTCTAGAGTAGTCATCAATGAAAGATACATAGTACTTGTATCCTTTTAGTGATGTGGTGGACATCGGACCGCAAAGGTCAGAATGAATCAAATCAATATCTCCCGTAGATCTGGTATCGGTTTTAGGAAAAGCTGTCCTGACGTACTTCTCGAGAGAAAACCCTTTGCACACATTGGTGTGATCAATGCTGAACTCAGGAACTCCTGTCACAATCTCCCTCAGAATCTTCAGGGAAGGATGGTGCAGATGAGACATATTCCTATGCCAAATCTCACAGGGTTCACACTCCTCATCACAGCTGCTATGACTTAGGGCATGATGTAGTTGGAAACTCAGTTTATACAGTTTCCCACTGCGGACTCCAATCCTCTTAGCTAAGGAAACATTGGATCCCTTGGGATTAACTAGTACATTTCCATCTCTGAACATTACCCATAGTCCTCGATCTTCAATAGTAGATACGAACATCAAGTTTTTCTTGAGACCTGGAACTTATAGGACACCACGAACTCTCATATGTTCTCCAGAGTCTTTCTGAAAAGACACAGTTCCTTGTCCTATAGCTTTGACTGTAGAGTCATCTCCCAGGACAATCTCAAGATCTATACCATGCTCTGCTAGGTCATAAAAGTATCCTTGAACACTCGTCATATGACTAGAATTTCCACTATCTATGTACCATACACTAGAAGTGGAGGCCATCAATGATTGACAGGAGTTGAGAGCCATCTCCCTGTCAATCGCATCGGTAGCACACTCATCTATATCCGTAGCAGATCAAGAAGTGAAAGTAATATGATCCTCCCCCATAATTGTAGATTTGATGCTGCAGTAGTAGATTTGTGTGTGATGCTCTCCCTGACCCTTACCAGGGCTCTGATACCATGTAAATATTTGATTCAGAGATCACTACTCCCTCTGAATCGCCCTGATATCTCAAGCAGTATGAGTCTCAACATCAATGCAACATTAATATAAACTCAAACAACTAGATCTGCATTTACCAACTAAAAAATATGAATGCAATCACACATAAACAACAAATGTACACTGGAACCCTTTTGGGGAAAAACCAACAAACTTTGGGGCTATCTTCTCTCAATCCTAGAGCATATAGGAAAAGAGACAAGTACAATACAGGGTTACCTCAGAAATTTCTACAGGAAAACTCTAGATTTGCATGCATCCAACTGATGCATGCACTGAAGAGATGAGCCCTAAATGCAAAACTGGATCTGAGTATCTCTACATATGCCTTTTCCTGATATGTCTGTCTCTATCCTCTGCTCAGCTCTGCTCGCTCTGAAGACTTCCCTCTGACTGAAAACACCCTCCTCTGCATGCACAAGTGCGCCCTCCCTCCAATGATGAATGGCTCATATTGAATCAAAACTCAGTAGATCTGAGCTCTGATCATCACTGATCTTCCTCAATATTTGAGACGAAGATACTCTGCAAGTTACAGACACTCAAATGCTCTACCGAATGTGGTACTAGCTTCTTCCTCCTTGAGAAATGTGCCCTCCTACTCAAGGAAAGTCATCCTCCTCTCTCATGACCTATCTCAGATCAATAGTCTCACTGATGAAGACAGTCACCTCCTGTCTTCCTTATTACATCTCACTGTGAAGTTAGGTTTACAAAAAACCTAAAATAGTTGCATGCAAAACTCACTTTTGCATGAATGCACTCAACCCCTTGCATGCATTGCCCTCCGATCATTTTCCTGGTTAATATTTTAACACTACATAGTCTCAAACAACACAATCAAACTATCCAACCTAACATACAACCACTTGAAAATCCATATCATGATTTTCCTAGGCTCCTCCTCAAGAATCCAAACATGCTTAGAGGAATACCCCTTGATTCCTTTTCATTTATTCTTATTTAAGTCTATCAATTACATGATCCATCAATTATATGGTTGACATTGTTGGGATTGTCATTTTAGTTTCCCTTGCATCGAGTATAGAAAAAAGAGATGCCTCAAAAATGGTTCATCATACAATTGTCCTAAGGGACATGTGAGGCTATAACATAGATGTAATGCTCTGGAGAGAGAATTTCTAGTTTGAGGGTTCCCAAATTTCATCCTTTCAAGGTTTTCAACATCCCCCAGTCCTCATAATCAAAGGTGGTTTTCTTATAGGGTTCAACATGAGGACTATTGGAACTATCTCCAACACCAACCTTCTTATAAACCCAAGTATTGAAGAAACCATCCAAGCATGGTTTCATGATAATGGAATCCATTCAACATCACTATCCTTGATTTGAAAATACAATTCCTCTCCTTTCAGTCCGTAAAAAAATTTACCATATCTAAATTGCACTCACTCAATCCCTTTAAGAAGGAAACCTAGTATTTAGACATGCTACAATAAAAATATCGACATGGATGAATTCCATTTCCTTACATGCCCTCTATTTTTTGATGGCATATAATGCATGAAATTTTTTTCCCACAATTCTTACAAAGTGTGGAATGTTAGACCAAAATGTCGTCACCCTTGTGCAAGTGTCGCAAGTGTTGCAAGTATCATCATTATGACCAAGTGTCCTCATCATGACCGTTGTGATAATGTCATCATCTTGACCATTGTGTAAAGTCAGTGCTCTAACCACTAAACTCATTCTGGGCTAAAACACATCCAATTGAGAGATTTTTCTTGCCTAGTTGACCTCTTTGAGTAGGCTGTCGCACTTCTCCTTCATCTAGGGTGAGACGTCGCAGTTTCTGGTTAGCTAGGATGAGACACTGTGGCACTTTGTCTTCCTACAGAGTGCGACGACCCCTCTTTGTCACTCTGCGTCCTCTACCAGGGTGCGACGAGGTTGGTTAAAGGCTATTTTGGGGAGTCTCGAGGTCTTTCTAGAAGTTTGTTGAGGTGGAGGCCTATCCCTAGACTCTAGGTGAGGTGGCATTTCGGTTCCTAACCTAATGAGAGGATCCCTTAACCATCTCCCCCTAATCCTCAACCTATCCTATCTCTTTATCCCTATATAAACACCCACTCTCTCCATGGGAACGGGGGGAAGGTCTATGGTATCCTTATGCTGATAGAATCCATATTGGTGATTGGGAAGCTTGTATAACCTTGGAAGCTTGGCTTGGACATGTTGGATGAAGGATGCGACGTTGAGGCTTTGGTTGTAGCTTCATCCTTTCTATGTAATTCCTACTTTTATACAGTTAATATAATCTCTTTCCATAAACTATTGTCTCATTGATGATGTTTAGAGTTTTCTTCCTTAACCGTTAACTTAGATAAATCATATGAAATGCATGTTTTTACTATTTGTTAGTTTCTATATGTTCAATAGGGTCTTGCATCTGAAGATCTAATGACATTGGAGCATTGGATCAATAAGGAGCAAAGGGATCTGCGAATCTGAGGTAAGCTATCTATCTACTAGTTTGCACTTCTATTGATCTAGGAAAGTAGATCTATATTCTGTTTGATTTGTTCTAGACTTACGTTAAGCTAGGGAGATCACGCCTTAGATCCGTCTTTGGTAGATTTTCCGATAACATGGAATTGAACTAAATGTGATGGGTAGTTTCCAAAGTGCGACTATCGATACATGCTCAAACTTGATCTGGAAGATGCCACTAGGAATCTATATGGTGTAAGAGAATTTGATGATGCTACAAGTCAAATCATGGGTTTATTTGAAAAATATATGCACCTTCTCTTGGATGAACCAACATCTCTCCCAAAAATTGTTCGTAAAATCATTACTTGGAAATTCATTTTCACATTATCAATCAAGACAAAGAATTTCAATGCAACTAATCATATGAAGGTTCTAATCATCATTTCAGAGAAAGTTTCACCTACATCATCATTGACCACTCCCATTGATTAAACCCATGAAATTTCCCTCTGGAAGCATCCAATTGCACACATTATTTGAAATCCAACTTCCCATGTGGTTTTGGCTTCTTCGCCAGATCCCTCCTCTCTCTTTGTTCTCCTTCTTTTTTGTTACTACGTATCATCCCTTCTTTATGTAAATGGTCAATACTTTTATCTTCCACCTCTTCTTGTTTTCTTTTTAAAAATTAACAATTACAAAATTTCAATTAACATTTTGACTTAAAAGTTATCTGTATCCTACATGGCCAATTCTAAATATTATCTTCTTTTCTTATTTCGTTTATTGATGAAAATAGGTCATGGGAGGTATTTTTTCTTGCAACAACTTATTATATTTTTGTACAATTAATTTATTTCTTATAGTATACCTTTGTGTACTTTTCCATTGGCTTTATATACAACATCTCTCCCTTCAACCAATGACATCTTCAAGTTCATAATCAATTAGCATTGTTGACTTAAACACTATTTGTATCCTACATGACCACTTTCGAATATGATCTTCTTTTCTTATTCCATTTTTTTTATCAAAATAGTTCATGGGAGCTACTTTTTCCTACAACAACTTAGAATATTTTTGTACAATTCATTTATTTCTTACAATATAATTTCATGTATTGTTCCAATGGTTTGATATACAACATGTTTATCTTCCACCAATGCCTCCTTTGGGTTCATAACAACTCACACTTTTATTTTAGGTATACCCACCTGTTGATGCCTTGGTTGTGTGTGTGCTGGAATAGTATCCGTGGGTGAACCTCACCATCTTCCTCTTCACTATATGTGTTATCATCAAAAACATCAACACCAAATGGTGCAGGAACAGGTTCAGAGTATTCCACTGGCTGAAGCTCTTTCTCAACAAAATGTTTGACAGAAAAGCTAGAAACTCTCTGCATTTTACTCACATCATGCAATTGTTAGCAGATATATTTAAGATATCAATCCAAAATTTGCATATATCATCGTAAACTAATAGATCATTCATAATGACCCTTATAGGAAATAAAACCATAGGATTTGACATTGATTGAGTATAACTAACTGGCACGATTGCACATCTATGACGCGTAGCTTGCAATCATCATTTATGCGAGCGAAATATCAGTCAATCATGCTTCAATTTAAATTTGGCGTAAGATCAGACAGATTTACATAATAACACATGCGATTAACAATCAAATATTAGAGTTTTAATCATTAGGAATTCATTGGATTCAAAAACTTCATTTTTGATCAAGCATAACGCAGACGAAAATAAGATCAACACTTGGAAATGACGAGCCAAGAACGAAAAGTAAAAAATTTAAATTATTCTGCCAGATGCAATCAAGGTCGTCAGATCATTGTATATCAACGATCGAAATGCGAGGTGCAAGATGCGGGCTATGAGATGCCAAGTGCAGACACTTGTTATTCATAAATATGGACACCCTTTCGGAGTTCGCAATCCACAAATGTCAGTTGCGGGTTGCGGAACGTAAAACACAATGCGTGGTTAAACCACTCCCCGCATCCCGCGATTGCGGGTTGTGGGGAGTATAAAATATTATTTTTTAAAAAGGTCTTTCCGCATCCTGCAATCCGCAATTTGCAGGTTGCGAGATGAAAACTTTACATGCAATTTTCTAAAAAACATATTTCCGCATCCCGCAATCCGCAATTTGCGGGTTGCGGAAGGAAAAACTTCAAATGCAAACCAAAGAGTCTGCAAATCGCAATCCACAAATGCGGGTTGCGGGTTGCAGAATGATCGAAATTTTTAACAAACAACTTATTTCCACAATTCATAAAAAAACACTAAAAATGCATAATTTTGAGAAGGAAAATTTACTAACTTAATTAAATCAAATCAAAAACAGGAAAATGAATGACAAACAGGCTAAACAACCCCAAAATTGATTAAGTTACTCTTTCATATGAAATTGGGGCTCCCATATTTTGGATAAAACATGGGATCTATTGTGCCTACAACACCACCTTATCATGACATTGAATGAATTAATGCACATACAAGAATTATATATGCACGAAAAAAATAGCAAGCAACAACATTTCTGTATAGAGCAACTCATCAACTTGTGCATACCCCTTATCCATTCCAGGCTATTCCACCCTCCACTACACCCTCTCCTCCATATACAACTTCTTTGAACCTACGTATGCTCCCACCCCACAATTACACTACACCTTCCCTTCTGTATAATCCATCCAACACCCCCCTCAATGATTCACAACAATGTTTCCATACAATATTGGACCATCTATCTCCAATGAATGTATGCTCGATATGCATGGAATCTTATCCTAGAATGAAAAAAAAATATTTACATGGTTCATATGCTTTTTCTCATTGCACCAGGGGAAAAAAAGGCCATCAATTTTGTTTTCAAACAACATGTACCCTCGCATACAACCATTTGTCCTTGCAATACTTAGTCAAGTTGAAGAAATTATCATTTCACATGTCAAGACAATCCTACAATTCACCCATGCCCATGGCAGATAATATAAATATCTTGGTAGTACTATTAGATTTCCTTGGTACATTGGTAGCATTCCCACCTCCCTCCCTCATTTAATTCATACCTTTACATCCTTGTTGTTCTCAAATGAAACCCTACAAACAAGTTGTATGAATTCTTTGTGATTCGGGCACATGTTGTTTCTTATCTTGAAAAAAAAGTGTCAAATGACCCTTAATACAAGAATGTTTGTTTTAACCCAACCACATTTTCTTATTTTCCTGTAGAATCAATAGACATATTCCCACTACTTAACCATTTCATCCTTGGCCCATTCTACACTCTTTCCTGGACATAGATCAACTTTTGTCCTTTAGTTACCCCACTTCCATGAACCCCATGAATTGCAATCCTCCTAGTTTATTTCCACACAATATAATTCTAGAACCGAGGTTGAGGAAATAAGACACTTCTTGCACACTTGAGATGGGCCATAGTCAACTTCCATTGATTGGCCCCATATAGGACTTTACCCTATCAATGAGTACATCATAGAGGGCCTCCTCTATGTGGCCTTCACAACCTTGTTTCCCATGGGTGTTGTAGTGTTCAAAATGATGGACCAATGAATTGCAAATATAGAACTGAATCCCTTGGCTCATTACTTAAATTATCGACCAAGGAGCTCGTACAAACTTAAGAGCTACCATGCACTGTATATGCAATCACAAAAGGAATAATTTGTTTATAAGTGTGAATGAAATCTATTCTAACAATAGAAATGAAACCTAATCTAATAAACATGAAATGAAATCTAATTTAACAACTATAAAATTTAAATGATTTATAACTATGAGTTGCAAGAGTGTAAGATCCAAATATTCCACTTGGCACTTAAATCCTCATTAGTTCCTAGAGGGAGAAAGCACAGGGTGATCTTTCACATAACTTAAGTGAAATCCCCCCTTACTCTTCCTTAGGGATACAATATGAAGAATTTGAGAAGCTACGAGTTCCATACAAGTATTCACTACAAGAAGAGGGCTATCATTAACCAGGTTGAGATAATGAATTCATACATAAAATAAATGGCATATGGAAAAGTAAATGTTGAAATAAATTTTAACTAAGGCTTGCAAGGGACATGAATCTCATCATTTAATCAAGCACCTATTCTTTTTTCAGCAGTCTGAGAGACAAATTTTAAGGAGCTCTTTGAATATCTTTAAACAAACCTTTTGAAGGACTCACTAATCTAACCTACCTTCAACAATATACACAATACGGACATTCAGTCACCAAGTGTTGAAATTGTGATCATATGTATGAAATAAATGGAATTAACAACATAAATGTAAGTTAATATAATAAACATGAAATAAATATATTCTAAAATAGAAAGGAAATGTAATTTACTCCTAAAATCATAAAGAAATCAAAACTATACAAAATCAGAAGCTGAAATAAAATGTCCTACAGAAAACTGCCTACCAAATGTAGAACTTCTACAGCATGTTGCAAAAAATGTAGAATTTCTATAGTCACTATAATCTAACTATAAAAATTATTAAATGGAGTTCACGACTGAAAGGAAAGGTATTGAAGGTTCCACATTCATTCCATTGAGCGGGCCCAACCCAAGGGAGCTCCTGGAACCATTTCTAAACTAAGTAATTCAAAGATAAACCCAAACTAGTTTTTTCATTAACAATCTGCCATTGCAAATAGGCCAACAAGTTGCCTCTTACAAATTCGCCTTGACCAACAACGGATGAATGAATTTTTTTTCCAGAGAGGAATAATAGTTGAGGATTTCCCCTACTATAAAATTTACTATCATTTATACTAAAATAACTCAAAATTACCCATGCAATGAGATCCTTGATTTGTGGAAGTTGTTCCAGTTAACTAGAACTTTGTGGATTCTCTAATCATTGATCGAGTCATGCACTTCATCTCTATGCTTTGGGGGACATGATCCTATTGGAAAAAAAGTAGGGGTGAAAAAATTTATATGATCATGGAACAATAGAAACCAACCTTCTTCTTCACCCTTAGTGTAGTTGAAACCAAGTGGAAATATTCGCATGCGCTCATGCTTGGACAAGATCCCCCCACTTCAAATCAACACCATCAATGGAAAATTTAGAACATTATAACCAATACACATTTTGCATCTCAATATATGCATAATATATTCAAAATATTCCTTGAAGAGGTTCTTCAAAAAGCGATCAATACAAAAGACTACTAGTTCCAGTCTATAAGAAACCATGTTCCTTGTCCTCCTTTTTGTATTCAACATTTTCCTTACTAATATTTCCCTTTTCCATGTAGGTATGAATGGATACATAGGGTATATACGCATATACATGGCTTTATATAATTGGTATATGCACACAATATGGACAATCTTGACTGGGGGAATGGGGAAGTAGTCAATGATGTAAAACATTACTTTGAAAATTTTGTTAGAGAATGGAACCCCTATTCCATCCACTTGCGAAACAATAGATTCCACCACTCTACTCTAAATGATCCATGCATCCTTGGATCAACATCAATACTTGCATCAGATTACCTATTTTACTATGAAGAGGTTTCTAGTTGCGTCTAATGGCACACAAAATGTGTAGAGACTTCTTTCCTCCATAAGAAAGGTTCATCAATCAAATTCCATTATGGGTTCCCCTTCGATATACAACCTTCCTATTCTTTGTTCATTGACATAAATGGATGTAAAACATACAACCCTACAAGGAATGATGCCCTATTAAACATGCAAAACTCTTCCATTCTTTCAATATGGAGAGTTAATGTTGATTCCCAACTTGTTATTTTTAGGCATGTTGTCCTCAAATACATTTAAAATTATGCATCAAAGGTAGATATAAGGTCAGAAATATACCATGATATGCTCTCTCCCCTCACACATGAAACACCATCTGATGAATCTATCATGTAACCAATTAGGGACTTCCTATCATAAACCATTATAGAATGAGACATCAATACACAAGATACATGCCACATGATCCAAAAACATCCTCTTTCCTTGTGTAGTTGATCCTTTATTTCCTTAATAGTTATACAAAGTATTTCTAGACATGCTTTCAATGACCCAATTGACACCCCTCCAACAACCACCTTCGTTTATACATACATGGAAAATCCTCCTCCACTTGATTAATTGGCCCTTCTTGAATCTCCATTCTCTTGGTCATTCTCATCTTGTAGAAAACACTCCCAATGGAAACCAATCTACCCTTCCAAGGTTGTTCATGTCTTCCCTAAATTCACTTCCATTCCACGCTTTGGTATATATTACTTCCTATCATTCTATTGGAGAAAGATTCTCCAATACAAACTTTATCATGCCCTACCTAATGACATTGGATCCACAAAGTTGGACATGACTTCTCCCTAGATTCACATTAAAGTTACATACATTTCATGGAATTTTTATTGCTTACTAGAATCCCCTCTCCTAGTCCCTCTAATTATCCCACCTATGATGCAATGCACTAGCCCTTACCTCCTAACATGGTTGAATTGGAATTCCTTTCTCATATAAAACCTAGAAACAATATCCATGTTAAGGAAAATAACATTCTTGGGATTTGTGACTTTGACACAAACCACAATTGGCCCCATAACTATATCCCTTCACACATGCATGATACATTTGTATCATTCATTGAATTCAATTTCTTATCCACCTAGATACATCAGGTGTCATGTCTCCAATCGCCTCAGTGTTGTTCAGAGGCGATGGAATACAACCTCATACATTTTTTTTCAATAATTCTCTCTACAATTTTGCACAACCGCAATCACTTCCATCTCGAAATACACAATCCGCAATCGAAAGTCAGAATTCGGAACCACAATTACAAATTCGACGAAGATGCACCTCCAACTTCCGCAATCCGCAATACATAGTGTGGAAATAGGAATTTGGAAAACCAATTATCTGCTCCGAAGAAATCTTCTCTCTGACTTCCGCAATCCGCACTCCGCGATGCGGAAGTCAGAAGTCGGAACTACCATTTCACAACTCCGAAAAATTTACCCATCTGAATTCTGCAATCCACAATCCACGTTGCGGATTTGGAAGTTGGAATCACCATGTGCAACTCTGTATAAAACACCCTTCCGACCTCTGCAATCCGCAATCCGCATGCGGGTTCGGAAAGTCGGAAGCCCAACTTCATAACTTCTCAGGCCCATAACTTTATCATCCCAAGTCCATTTTGGGAAAATTTGGTACCATTGGAAAGATCTTGACAAGATCTATGCAGAAATAGGATCTGAATCCACACCTGTTGGCTTGGTTTTGCAACCAAGCTTAGTGCTATGGGCACCTGCTAACTAGTAGCAGCAGTCTCAATATTAAGCAAAAACAATAAACTAAATCTAAACTAAAACTAAACTAGCATGTGCATTTTGAATTAAAAAACAAGAACAAGAAAGATAAAAAATAATTTTTGTATTGAAAATGGGGGCAAGCAAGTGCTTGCAATAAGAATACCCCCGATTGATGAAGATAGTTGAGAAGCTCCAAGGGTGAGCAGCTCCAAACTCCAATGGGTCCTTTCTCCAAGGTTGCTACAATGGCCAAAAACTCAAGGGAGATTTTGGCAGCATGAGGATAAGAATATGGATGGATGTGAAATGAGGAGCCCCTACCACCTTTTTATAGGTTTTGGTGGTGGGGAATACCATTTGTGGTTTTGTGGAAACCAATGGTATTGACCAACATGGTTTAGGTACTTTTCCCTCCTTTTTCCTTTTTTGAATAAAATTAATATTTTTATTCCCTTTTTAATATATTGGGAATTTTGTACCCTTTTTTAGGGTTTTTTATGATTTTTTAGGAAAAATAATCTTTTTGAGTGGGAAAAGGGGTGTACTAAGGTCTTTTGGTGACCTTTTGTTGGCTTTAGAGGCTCAGATGGTGGAAAAGTGGACAAATGGGTCATGTGAATAAGGAAATGAGCTAGTGAGCACTTTTTAGGTGTTAACAGATTGCCCCCTTATGTGTGAGGGCAGGAGCTCATCGTATGGCCGATAGACATCATAGTTCTTTTGTCTTTTTTCTGGGGTTTTGGGGAGGAGAAGAGACCGATTGGAGACTGGATCTGCGGCCCTTGGAAGCTGCAAAAAATAAACAATATTACATGGCCTCAATATGAATGAGGAATAATCTTTGATAATGGACGAGGTGGGCATACCCATGCTCGTATCAAGACATATACATAACAATTAGTCCCAAGAAGGGGGATCTAATACATAAAGAATATACTGGTACATCATAATGGTCCAGAGGGGACATTAATTTGGGATGTACTCATGATCATAACATGACTGATCTCAATAACTGATACACTGGAATAACTGATGAACTGCTGAAACTGAAGGTGTCCAACATCTGTAGGGACGTAATGACTGTGAGCCATCTCTGGGAAGTATATGTAACTGTATACTCAAGGGAGTATAAAACTGGGGTTCTTCTGAATACTGTCGCCATGCGCAACCTGGATAACTATAGGAAAAGTGTAATAGGTTGTATCCATAGGTAGACTCTCAAATGTGGAGGAGTCAGGAGGTATCCAGGGTCTTCGACTAATAACTGAAAGGACCAATACCCTATGCGAGTCTCAATGATGCGATCAAGGTGTTGAAGTCGAGCATGTGAGAAACAACCATTTGGAGAAGCACTGAGGACTCTTCTCGAAATGATTCATAGGAACTCATCATAAATGGTGATGAGTCCAAGACATAGGGACCTCTAGGTCTATCCTCTGGAATAAATGTGGTTGTCATCGACAGAGGGAGACCCGCAACTAACAAGGAAATGATGTTTCCTTGATAGGAGCGCGAGGTGTAGAACTGAAGTGTGGTAGTACTGATGGTAGGACTGACATACTTGTGGGGATGGGAAGTAACTGGGGTCATATAGTGGGTAGACTCAAACTTCCTTCGTTCAGAGCATGATGACATGGTTGACCTGGCAGCGTAAGGAACTGACTTGTAGGTGTGGGGATCATAGCTTTTAAGGACTGAAGGGTATGTATTGACTCTGGGGGGGTCAAGCTGATGGGTGCTGTCGAGGGATTCTCAGGGTGACATACTGCAGAATACTCTGAACAAAGGCGACCAAAATGGGGAAGCTTCCATATGAGTAGACGTGATCTGTTGTGGCACCGAGAAGCACCATTGGGTCCTTCTTCGTAGTTTGAATGAGCTCTGAGAAGGTATACAAGTGTGCTCTGAAATGGTACTGTTCTGTGGATTTTGTGAGTCCAGGACTGTTTGTGCTCATTGGTGCTTTCATTTTTAAGGAGTCTGAAAACGATAAGAAGACTCTGCAGTGGTTGTGACTACTGTCCTGTTGGTTTTACAAGCCTAGGATGGTGATTGCTCGTGGTCGCTTTCATGTTTAGAGAGTCTGAAAGCGGTAAGGGGACTCCATTGGTGTTCTTTTTCGTAAGTTTAGTCTCCAAGGCCCGAAAAAGCATAAAATGATGAAGATGGAGAACTCTTCTAGCCGATGTGACTAGAGTATTCCTTTTTCGTAATTAGTCTACAAGGTCCGGAAAAGGGGTAAACTTATACCAGGTAGACGCCCTTTCAAATACGTTTATCGAGCATGAAAGGAAGCAAGGTTGCTCGGCGATCTTTTCATTGTTTTAGGAGTCAGAAAAGAGCTTAACAGAAACTCCCTAAGTGCCTTTTTCGTAAAAGGGGTTGATCGGCCCGAAAAAGGGATAAAATTATACCGAACAAAAAGGGGATTGACGAGAGCGAGAAAAGGTCTCAAGCATCATCATGAGTGTAGAAAAATGAATCCATTGACATAAAGATTGTCAAAAAGGGGCAACGACCAATGTGGCACGCAAACCAAGGTGACGAGGGGTCATGGGAAAAATGTCCCAAAAAATCTGGAGGTGAGAGCGAGAAATGGTCTCAAGTATCATCACGAGCGCGGAAAACTGAATCCGACGATATAAGAGTCGCTGAAAATGGACGACGACCGATGTGGCACGCAAACCGAGGCGATGAGGGGGCATGGAAAAAATGCCCTAAAAATCTGGGTGTGAGAGCGAGAAATGATCTCAAGCATCATCATGAGCGCGGAAAACTGAATCCGACGATATAAGATTCGTCAAAAATGGACGACGGCCGATGTGGCACGCAAATCGAGGTGACGAGGGGGCATGGAAAAATATGCCCAAAAAATCTCGGTGTGAGAGCGAGAAATGATCTCAAGCATCATCACGAGCGTGGAAAACTGAATCCGGCGATATAAGGTTCGTCAAAAATGGACGACGGCCAATGTGGCACGCAAACCGAGGCAACGAGGGTGTGAAAAAATGGTCAAAAAATGGGCCTGATGAAAACAGGAAAAGGAAAGAACTGTCATGAAGTTCTTCAATGGACGGTGGTGTCCATCCAGTATTATGGGTAAAATCATTTGAGGTACAACCGATTGCGTGGGTTGCGAAGGGGGTTGCCTTCTGAATCGGTCAGAATGTATGCCCCTTGTCGGAGGCAAGTGTGTATAATATATGGGCCTTGCCACATGGACACAAACTTTCCTTTCCCGGTTTTGTCATGAGCCTGATCATAAGCAAGGACAAGGTCCCCTTCAGAAAAATTTCTTGGGTGGACATGTTTATCATAATTCAATTTGGATCGGTTCTTGGCTGCTTCCATGTTTTGAAGGGCTGTGCGCCGATCTTCATCGGCCTGCTCCAGGAGTAGTAAGCGTTGCTCAATCGGGGCAGTGTCCGGTAGGAGTTCAACGACCATATGTAGGGTTGGAATCTGGCACTCAATAGGGAGGACGGATTCGACACCGTGAACTAAGTGGAAAGGGGTAAAACCGGTGGCGGTTTTAGTTGATGTGCGGTATGCCCATAGTGCTGGGAAGAGCATGTGGTGCCAATTTGACTTGTGTTTGTCTACAGTGTGCTGGAGGATGGTTTTCAAAATTTTGTTTATCGCTTCGACTTGGCCATTTCCTTGGGGGTAGTAGGCAGAGGAGAAATGGTGTTCAAATTTCAGTAAGGTGGATAGTTCTTTCCAGACGGCGTCTTCGAAGTGAGAGCTGTGGTCTGAGACAAGTTGCTTTGGCACTCCAAAACGTGCCATAACATGGTTGAGAAAGAATCGTGCTGCAGTTTCGGCTGTGCAATTGTAAGTTGGCATGGCCTCCTCCCACTTGGTGAAATAATATACGGCCACAATAATATGTTTGTGACCGCTGGCTGACGTGGGATTGCAATCAAGGAAGTCAATGGCCCATTTGCAGAATGGTTCGGCAGTAACGACTGGATGAAGGGGGGCGGGTGGGGTTCTTGCTTTGGGGGCAAAAAGTTGACAATTTTGGCAATGTTTGACTGCAGTGATGCAATCAGTAAATAATGACGGCCAAAAGTAACCTGCACGAATGATCTTTTGGGCGGTGGCCATGCCGGAGAAATGGCCTCCGCAGGCACTGCTATGACAATCGTTGAGGACTTGTTCTTCCTCACTATGGGATAGGCAATGTCGTAGGATGGTATCAATGCCTCGTCGATAAAGCACATCCCCTAACAAGAGGTATTGGGGGGCGTGGTGACGTATACGACGACGTCCGTCACGATCGATGTGGGGTCAAAATTTCTGCGTGCGGAGGTAAATTAGGATGTCACCATACCATGGGTCGTCAGACGAAATGATGAAGATGTGATCGTTAATCAGATCCATTTGGATAGAGGGTGATGACGAAGAGGATGGGAGGTCAGTGATGAGATGGGCAAGCATGAGGGATTTGGTGCTCTTGGGAGTTTTGAAAGTAAGGTCATATTCTTGGAGGATAATGACCCATTTAGCAACACGACCTTGTACGAGCCGCCTGTTTAGGAGATAGACCATAGGGTTGGAGTCGGCGACGACCATGGTATGACCAAGCAGAATGTAGTGTCGCAATTTTTGGACGGAAAAGACTACAGGTAGGGATAATCTTTCCTCGTATGGGTACCGTAGGGGTGGGCCAGACAAGGTCTGGCTGACGTAATAAATGACATGTTCTTGGTGAGAGGCATCTTCTTGGACCAAGACTCCGGATACGGCATGTTCAGATGCCGAGACGTAAAGGATGAAGTCCTGAGAGAAATCCGGAGGGGAGATCAAGGGGGCTTGTGTGAGAGCTTTCTTGAGGGCTTCGAATGCCATGTCTGCTTGCTCATCCCAAACAAAGGGTATGTGTGTGCGAAGTAGGTGTAAGAATCCGTGAACCTTGGTGGCGTAATCAGGAACGAAGCGACGAAGGAAATTGGACCGCCCCTGCAAACTCTGGAGTTGCTGAAGCGTGCGCGAAGAGGGAAGGTCTAAGATGGCTTTGACTTTCAGGGGATCAACAGTAATTCCATCCTAGGAAACAATGAAACCCAACAAATGGCCTGCAGGAATGCAAAAGACACACTTGTGTGGGTTCAAGCGGATTTTATATTTGCGACAATGCAGGAAAACTTGCCGGAGGTCGTTAAGGTGGTCTGATCGTTTCCGGGAACGAGCTGTAAGGTCATCAAGATAGACCAGCAGGATATGGACCAAGTCGTGAAAACAATAGGTCATTTCCCGCTGGAAGGTGGCACCAGCATTTTTGAGGCCGAAAGGCATGACACGATAGGAAAAGGTGCCCCATGGGGTGGTAAAGGCAGTCTTGTACTGATCCTCTTTACGAATCTGAATCTGGTTGTATCCGGAAAAACCGTCCATGAAGGATAGGACTTCATGTCCCGCACATGCATCAATGAGTTGGTCAATGAATGGCGTGGGGAAATTGTCTTTGGGACAAGGGCGGTTTAAATCACAGAAGTCAGTGCATACTCTAAGGGTGCCTTGTTTTTTGTTGACGGGAACGGGGTTTGAAACCCATGTGGTATAAACGATAGGATAAATGAATCCTGCTTCGCGAAGTTTCTCAACCTCGGCTTTAACAGCGGGGAGCTTGGAAGGATGAATGGGTCGCTGTTTCTGACAAATGGGGGGGACATCAGACCATGTGTCAATGTGGTGTTCTATAATGGCAGGGTCAAGACCAGGCATTTTGGTATAGGACTAGGCAAAGACATCACGGAATTCTTGAAAAAACTTTTTATACGCCTGAGTTTCCGCTTGAGTGCAAGATGCGCCTAGCGAGATGAGCTCAGGTTTTCCAGGTGTAGTGGAAATATCAGTTTGCATAATGGGGGAAATGTTTGACATGTTCCCTTCTTCGAAGGCATCCGGTGCTGGGATGGGGTCCTTGAGCCAATCGACCTTAGTGAGTATGAAATATTTCGATTCGATCGATAGCTGATTAGATGTGGTGGATGTAGACTCCTCTGGAAGGAAGTATGAGCGATGATGCATATCGTCACATGGGTAGTCGGGTGCAGTGAGTGTTTCCAAAATTTGCTCATCAGTATGGAAGTAGTCAGACCATAAATCAAGGGGTTTTGGTTTGAAAGTGGTAGTCGAAGAGATCATATAAATGGTGTTAATCTCTCCGGATGAGGATGATACGGGAGGGAAGATCTCCTCAATTGTGGGGGGTGCCGTCTTAAGGTCCAAATTGTTCATCTCGTAGAGAGCTACTCTGTAATCTGGGATGTTAGGACAGTTGTGGGAGTAGTGGCCGTAAATACCGCATATCGCACATGGGTGGTTGGTACGCAGTGATTTGTCACGAGGCATGGGGTTTGGGTCAATTTTGACAACCAGGATGTTGGGTCATCGTCAAGCATTTGCATGTGTTCCTGTAATGCAGGTAACTGTGGACACTGATGGGTTGGAAGGCCTAACTCATCACACAACCAACATTTTGGAGGAGCACGAAATACGGGGGGAGGTTTAACTGCCTTAGGTGGGGGTACCGCAGTGTATGGTTGTGGGCCTCTGCCCCCAGTGGTCCTGATGAGTGGAGGGGGATTCGTCGATGACGAAAGAGTAGTGATACCGGGAGGTGGTTGGGTAGAAGTGACAATGGGTTGCACCGGTTGCAGGATGACATTTGGTGTCGGTGGGGGCACGGGAGATGAAATATACCACATGGGTAATCCCAGGGTTAACCCCAGGAGACTAAGGGTAGCCATAACCGGAGCGCTTACTACACCCGAGGGAGGGAATAGAAAGGGGATTGTGTGGATGGGTGTAACACCGATGTGACTAGGGACCAATGGTGGTTTAGGGAACAAGGGTGGTTGATTACCGGGTGTTTGTGTATTCTGTGAAAGAGTACAGAGGTCAGCGACGTGGGTCTCCGGTGATGGTGGTGGAATAAATTGGAATGTAGAAGTCATCGGCACGTCGGAGTAAAGTCCGGGTCCCACGGAGGAGACGAACGAGGTAGTTGCACCACAAACAGGTTGTTCAACCATGGGGAGAACATTTTCAGGTGTGGCGGGGGTTTTGGGATCGTAGTAGGTAAGTTGGTCGACCTTGACCACGCATCCCTCATGGGGGAACATCATAGTACGGAAAATGGATGAGGCAACAGCCCGCATGGCATACATGTAGCTGCGGCCAAGTAAGAGGTTATAATCGAGTTGGGCATTGATGACCTCAATGTCGATGAGCATGGTTTTACCCGCCAGCTGGACGGGGACATTAGCTAAGAGACCTTGGGGTTGAGCCGAATGGCCGTCATAGGCTCGCAATGCAGTGGTGGACTGCTGGACAGTAGGGGATCCCAACTTTTGCCAAACGAATGTAGAGATGACGCATGTAGAGGCCCCTTCATCGATAATGCACCGATGGATGACAAGATTCCGAACGGAAATGGAAACTTGGAAAGCTAAAGTAGATGGTAAACGTGGTTCGGATTGGTCCAAATCGAATGCCATCAGTTGTGAATCATTGGGGTCAATGGCGCCAATGGCAGAGAGCAAAGTCTTGCGCTGTGAAGGATAGTTTTTCAAGACTTCTAAAGCAGACATGGCTGCAGGAGACTGGGCTAAGTCGTCTACAATGTTGTAATTCGATGCAGCACGAGCATTGGGATTACTGTTGATGCGACAAAGTGGGAAGCGAGGCGCTTTAGAAATGCCATCGAGTGGAGCCGGAGGTATATGTAACGTTTGATCTGTGGGATGAACGTTAGTGTTCTTGTCGGCGGGAGGGGCTTCAAAGGTGGAGCCATATTGGTTCCGACGGGTTTGGAGGTTGGCATCGGCGGTTGACATCATCAACAAGTGGTGAGTACCTGAATCGAACATGGGTTGATCAGGGGCTGCATAAGTGATCTGTTGTGGTGGCACGTTGCCCTGAGGAGGAGCTAACGCCTGAGTGGTCACTACACCTTGGTTTGGAAAGGGGTTTTGCAGCACCAAAGGTTGATGTTGAGGTGGTGGAGGGTTGGGTGGCGGCTGAGGAGCCGCTTGTCCTTGACGATGGGCATCGTCAGTCCAGAGTTGCCGAGCTCGCTCCAAATGTGGGCAAGAATGTGTGTAATGACCATAGACCCCACAGATAGAACAAGGGTGGTTTGTTCTGAGGTTATTATTTCTAGGCTGCTTGGGATTACGATTCAGATTCTGGTTGGGAGGAGCAGCGTTATTATTTTGCAGAGGATTGGGAGGTGTAGGACCTTGCTGATGTTGTTGGTTATTACCGCAGTTACGTCCTCTTCCACGGTTTTGTTGCGCACCTTGGTTGCGCTGGTTGTTCTGGTGCTGGGGTTGGTTATGCTGTGTGTACACTTTCCCTTGAGCAGTGGGAGGATTTTGGTTCACCGCAGGTGCGGGAGCAGGTTATGGTGGATAATAAGCTGGTGGGGCTGGAGGTGGACCAGTTGCCTGCTGGGGTTGTTGGTAACCCTGAGCTATTGGAGGTGTTGGGCTAGTTGTCACAGCTTGCTGCGGGTAATACATTGGTTGAGGTGCGGCTGGGGGAGCGTATGCAGGTGGTGCATGACCGAAGCACTGAGGTGGACATGAAGGTCCATGGGTATGGTGGTGATGTGCCATGGGAGCATATGAACTGGTTGCTCCAGATTGAGATGTAGCCCATGAAAGGTCGGGACCATGGCTAGGATGTGCAATGGAAAAGGGTTGGGGATGCGAGGCCATACGACCAATGATGCCATCAGCGGTATGGGATTCCCCCGGCGCATCATGTTGGGATGACTCACCCCGAGGGGTGTCTGGTATAATGGTATACAGATAACTCGACTGGGCGTAAATGAGGTCAAACTGTTGGGCTTTGAGGATGGCCTCTTCTTCAGACTGGGGTCGTTCGGATGCCACATCCTTCACAATGAGAGGGAGGAGGGATTTGAGAAACCAATCTAAGAAGATACGGTCGTCTAACTTGATTTTGCAGAGGCTTCGGCGTCGACGCCACTCATGAATGTGGTCAGTGATGTGGGTGGCCGTGTTCTGTCTGCAAGACAGTAGGATCTCAACTCCCGCACAATAGCAGACAGGTAACTGGAAGAACTGCAGGAAGGTCGAGGTAAGGGAGGTAAAGGTGGCATGCGTCCCATGGGGCTGCTCGATATACCACTTAGCTGCAGAGCCAGTGAAGGTGTGTTGTAACAGACGGAGGCGGACTGAGTCATCCACTATGGAGTTGGAGGAACACCATAGATGGAAGGACATGATATGGTTCTGTGGGTCCTCACCTACCTTGCCCTCAAACTTAGGGATGTCGGAGGGTAGTTTGGTGGGCATTTGAGGCCATACAGGATCGTGCCTGATAGGATCATTGGTGAGCCTGGCTAAGTCTGGTAAGTTCAGACTCACCATGTATGGTAAGCTAGCAGATGAATGTGGCATAGTGACTGGTACATGACCAGTCATAGTGGTATAATGTGGGGGTCCAGTAGCCCCTAAAGGTATGCTAGGTATTGAAGGTATATGTCCTCCAATAGCTGTGGTCTGGTAAGGGCCCGCGTTTCCAAGTGCAACATGGGTTACACCAGGGTTAGGAATAGCAGTAGGGATTCCTGGAATTTGGGATGTGGTAACCAGAGGGGGTGTGACCCCTATGTTGGGCATACCCATAACAGGTGGTGGCCCTGTGTTGGGAATTCCTATAACAGGAGGTGGCCCTGTGTTGGGCATTCCTAAATGTGGAGTGTCCGCCATATTAGGCATACCTAGGGGGGTGGTGGTTTCCATTGATGGCACCGCAGTAGAAGGGTCTGTGGATGTATCACCTATGGTGCTGGTAAAAAGTGGGTCGAATTGTGTCCCAGCCATGAGGTTGGTTGGTAATAACTCGGTAGGGTTTTCGGATTCTGCCTCTAAATCAAATGTGAAGTGAGTCGTGTCAGAATCAGATGACTGTCTATTTGACCGACGATGTGTCAAGTCAAGGGATAAGGCTCGGCGTCGGTGACGTGGCGAGCCAAGTAGACTGAACTCTGGGAGTTCGCCCTGAAGACGACGAGAGCGTCTAAAATTCTCAATGGTGAGAAATAAGTTTTTTGTGGAAAAATCTTATGTGTAAAATGGTAATATATAAAAAACTCAAAACCCTAATGCAACCAAGGGTACAAGAAGAAGGGGAGTGAAAATGAAGGCTCTCAGGCCAAAAAATCAACCTCAAAAAGGCACTTATTATAGCAGCTGTGCTATAATAAGTGGAGGGATGCAAAAAATGGTCAGAGTACCAACATGCAAACAACTTCTAGAAAAAATAGGTGCAACTAGACCAAAGGTGGATTGTATCATGCAAACACCTAACTAAAAGTATTGTGAATCAACAAACTATATTCTATGCAAGGTGATGAAATCCAAGTCAGACAATATTGAGTGTTGAGTCAATGGCTAGATATCCCCCTACCGGGAGGGACACCGGGTAATCAATCCTAAAGAATGGCTACTAGGATACTCCGTTCATGACACGTCGAGAAAAGGTAAATCTGCCGTTTGGTCCTTTTACCGCAATATCCCCATACAGGGATATCCCGAGAACTGCGAATGGTATCCCTTCGGTTACTGAATGGATTTTGGTATTCCACTCAGGCTTCCGGAACCATCCTAGCGACTTCAACCCTCCTAGGGGAGAGGCCTTCCCATAAACCGGTTGTGACCGTGCCAAAAAATACTAGGAGATTTTGGTTCCCTAATGGACAACTTCTATGTCTCAAATGTAATAACTGAGGGGTGTTATTGGAACACCTATCCCCTCAATACTACCTAGCTACAAAGTTCTTTTAATGTTCTCCAAGTGGGGTTAAAAGTGGGTTGAAATTAGGGTAAGTTTTAAGGCTCAGTTTAAATTATTTGTTTGAGTGGGTGCACGTGTGATATTTTAAACTGAAATTGAAAAAGTAAATGCTAAGTATTCAAAAAACAAAGGATCTTTTGAAATAGAAAAGCAAATAATATGACTTTTTCAATAAATGGAAATTAAATGCTTTGCAAAGACTATTTAAAAAACAAAGGATCTTTTAAAATAGGAAAGCAAATAATATAACTTCTTTAAGAAATAAATGGATTTCTTTCTTTAAAAATTGCTATGGGAAAAATATCAAAGAAGTAAACAGCAAAATTTTAATCTAGATAAAATGCAAATAAATCCTTCTTTCAATTTCTGAAAATTTTTAAAAAGACTCTTTCAAATGTGCATTCTAAATAGTAAAATTTTCCTATGGCTGTAAACAATGCTGGAATCTTAGTACTGTAAAATGTGCTATGTGGGCAAAAAAAACAGTAAAAAATTAATTTTTTAAACTGATCGGCCGAATGAAAAAATTGGCATCGCGGGTTTTGATAGAACAGTCGCCATGGATCGCGCGGTTTTCTGTCGCACAGTCACGATGGGCAGCGCGGGTTTCGGCCGCGAAGCAGCGATGGACCGCGCGGGATTTCGTCACACAGTCGCGATGTGCAGTGCGGAAAATGTCCGCAAAGCCACTATGTGCAGCGCGTTAATTGGCCGTGAAGCCGCGGTGAACCACGCAGAAAAAGGCCATGCAGTCGCGATGAGCCGCGCGACTGTTGGGAAAAATGCCGCGAGGCGAAAGCCGTACGCGGACGCCGAAAAATGAACCTGAAAATTGAGAATTTCAGGCTGTTAGTGGCTAAAAAATGGGCCAAGGTCTAGAACAGCAATGGATTTGCTGTCTAGGATGGCAGATCTATGAATTAAACTAACTAATACTATCAAAAACTAAGATCTAAAGCAAAAGTGAGATCTAAAGATTCGAAAAGCAGCGGAGTCGCCAAAAACTGTTGGCTTGGTTTTGCAACCAAGCTTAGTGCTATGGGTACCTGCTAACTAGTAGCAGCAGTCTCAATATTAAGCAAAAACAATAAACTAAATCTAAACTAAAACTAAACTATCATGTGCATTTTGAATTAAAAAACAAGAACAAGAAAGATAAAAAATAATTTTTGTATTGAAAATGGGGGCAAGCAAGTGCTTGCAATAAGAATACCTCCGATTGATGAAGATAGTTGAGAAGCTCCAAGGGTGAGCAGCTCCAAACTCCAATGGGTCCTTTCTCCAAGGTTGCTACAATGGCCAAAAACTCAAGGGAGATTTTGGCAGCATGAAGATAGGAATATGGATGGATGTGAAATGAGGAGCGCCTACCACCTTTTTATAGGTTTTGGTGGTGGGGAATACCATTTGTGGTTTTGTGGAAACCAATGGTATTGACCAACATGGTTTAGGTACTTTTCCCTCCTTTTTCCTTTTTTGAATAAAATTAATATTTTTATTCCCTTTGTAATATTTTGGGAATTTTGTACGCTTTTTGAGGGTTTTTTATGCTTTTTTAGGAAAAATAATCTTTTTGAGTGGGAAAAGGGGTGTACTAAGGTCTTTTGGTGACCTTGTGTTGGCTTTAGAGGCTCAGATGGTGGAAAAGTGGACAAATGGGTCATGTGAATAAGGAAATGAGCTAGTGAGCACTTTTTAGGTGTTAACAACACCTAAGGACTTTAATGTTTCCATTTTTCCAACCAAATTGTTTCCTAATACCTCATCAATGCCCGTTTGATCAATTCTTCCTTAAGTAGCATTCATGGATCACTACCATAGTTCCAGGTACTCTGACCACAATGCTATGCTAACAGTATGTGCTTCTTTGACAAACTCATCCCCATTCATGGTAAATAAACTCACAAACCATTTAAATGAATGTGGAATGCATGATAACATACACAGTGGAATTAGATCTAATTAAGGCATATACAACATGCAAGACTTAATAGTACATTTAACATAAGTAAATGATGCAACAATCATATATGAACTAGCCTCATCTTCAGGATTATACGCAGAATTCCTACTTATTAATTCTATGTGATCACTTCGTTAAAATTAACTTGAAATAACATATAAACATATCATAGGAATTGACATAATTCATAATCACAGAGATCACTTATCTTTAAGGTGAAGCTAACCAAGAAACTGGCTATGTGAGAGCAACGTTCCACCCAACCATAGGTCTCTATCCAGCCTATATTCTTTCAGTTGAGAGACCACCCCCTATATGGGCTATGTATCCACTAAGGAGGTACTAAACAAGGTTACTCACTGACATGGTTTCACACAATAGTCTTGCTAAGCTAGCCCACAGCCGGGTTTATCAAGCATTCAAAGAGACAAAGGAGAAGAATGCTAAGCTAGTGAGCTCAACCACAGAGCTACATACATCTCAAACTAAATCAAACAACATTGGCACCAACAATACCTACCACACCCAACACAAGGAAGGTCCCCTTCTCTACTACACAGTCCCTCAAGCGCCTCTTCCCTCTAGTGCTCTTCAAGATGGGCAAATAAAGGTCAAAGCTGCCGAGTCCTTGAGATTATAGCATTCACTGCGTTTATGAAGCAGTTCCTACCTCTATTCTTTCTTCCACTTTGTCCTTAACACTTGGATTTTATCGGCTTCTATTGCAAAAACAACTATGTCTCGTAACTTGATTCTTGGCAATCACATTTTGGGTTTTCTCCTGCGTTTCTTAGCATCTCACACTCGTAAATTCACTCCAAGGTTCCTGGTTGAGATATCCCTCATCCGAACTTCCTTCCATACAAAAATTTTTGGCACCCCGATTTTCGACTCTCCAATGTGGTTTTCCCACCCAACGTTTCTTGGGAATTTCGGCATTCCCCCACGTGGATTCCCACACATAATTGCGATCTTTATCCTCTCTCACTATTGGTCTATGTAATGCATGGCAATTGACCTTTGTTGTTCCACGATCCTTGAACACTAATCCATGTTGTTCCATCATCCTACAACTCCCTCACCTCGCCCTAGTCGATACACATGGACCCCTCTTATTCGTTTCCTCCATACCCAACTCTTTTGGTATTTTTATTGCAATATTAATTATTTACCTTATTTTTCAAATGTTCCATGGCTTAATAGTACATGGCTAACATAACATCAAATACTTGCCTTTTAAATAAAATCTGAGCATCCTCTAGTGGGGCCTTGTCCTTGAGCTCCATGCTAGGGAAACATACATTGCATGTAAACAATAATTACATTAAAATGCGATATATCCCAAGGGTCAAAATGGGGGTATTACAATCCCTCCCCCTTAGAACAACACCATCCTCGGTTTTCTCAAAAATGAACAAAAATAGAAATTCCTCTCTCATGACATCCTCCAGCTCCCATGTAGCCTCATCGGGACTAAGGTGCTTCCATTGCACCTTTACCTGTCTGACGGCTCGGTTCTGGAGGAATGTGGCCTTCCTAGTGAGGGTACACATGGGCTCCACTTGGAAATATCCCTCGTGTTCCACCTGTATCACATTCCAATCAATCACGTGATTAGGATCATGTACATACTTCTTAAGCAAAGAAACATGAAAAAATTATGAGCTCTCATGTTAGCAGGTAATGCAATTCTATATGCAACTGGTCCTATCTTATCAAGGATTTCAAATCGCTCACAATATCTTGGTTCCAACTTGGCACAAATCTCTAAATTTAGGGAACTTTTATTTGGTTTCACTCTCAAATAAACATGATCCCCAATCTTAAATTCCTGATGCACTCTTTTCAAATCTGCATAATGCTTTTGCTTTTCCTGAGCTGCCTTTAAATTCTGCATGATATTTACAATTTCTTGTTCCATTTCACTCATCATCTCTAGCCCAAGCACTACCTTGATCACCAGAGTATCCCAATTCACCAGAGTCCTGCATCATTTTCCATACAATGCCTTAAATGGACTCATTCCCAATGATGCTTGATGTCCATTATTGTATGCAAATTCAACCAAGTGTAGGTAATCCTCCCACTTGGATGGTTTATCCATCACATACATCCTAAACATGTCTTCGAGAACCTGATTCAGCCTCTTAGTTTGGCCATTTGTTTGAGGATGATATGCTGTAATAAAATTCAGATGAGTTCCTAACTCCCGAAATAAAGCCTTCCAAAAATTGGATGTGAACTTTGCATCTCGATCTAAAATTATTGCCTTGGAAATCCATGCAATCTAAATATTTCCTTCATGAAAATATTTACTACATCACTTCTATTATGGGTGGACTTGACTGGAATAAAGTGATATACCTTTGATAGCTTGTCCACCACTACCATAATTGAATCATGCTTCCTCAGTGTCATTGGAAAACCTGTTATGAAATCCATAGAAATCACTTCCCACTTCCATTCCGAAATGGGCAAAGGCTGCAATAATCCCGCTGGATGTTTATGTTCTTTGTTGACTTGCTGACATTTTTGACACCTAGAAATGTATTCTTCTATGTCCTTCTTCATCCCATGTGTAATACCCCTACCTTTCCTTAGTGTTTATTGGCCTCAATGTAAATATCGTATATATGCAATGTGTGTTTTCCCTAGTGTGGAGCTCAAGACCAAGGCCCCACTAGTATATGATTAAGGTTTATTTGCATAGGGAAGTATTTGAAATTGATTTATTCATGTGATACTAAGCCATGCGATATTGTAGTGATGTAAATGTTTAATATTGCAATGAAATACTAAGGAAAATGGCTAAGCGATACAACTAATGAGAAGGGGCTAGGGTATCCACTAGGGAGAGGTGAGGGGGTTATGGGATGAGAACCCATGCTTCCACTTGTACAAGAGAAACTGAATTGATTCCCCATGTTGCCACTTGTACAAGAGAAACCAAATTGATTCCCCATGCTTACATAGAATTCGGTTACAGAAGGTGGGGGAAGGAAGGTCGGTGGAGGAAGGGGATGGAGGATAAAAACAACCCTAATATCTGAAATGGCAGTTCATCCCCATTATCCCCTTAAGAATTCAATCATGTCAGAATAAAAAACCTTGTTATGATATGCTACTGTTTCCTATAATTCCATGGAGCACGAGTTACAGAACCCATCCGTGAAATAGAGAAGGAAAACATGATTCTGTGTGGAACCAAAATTATAGATCCAAATGCCATAGAAAACCCTATGTTAATGCACTATCTATTGATAAACTCCTTGTAAGAAAACCCTAAAATGAGTCACAGAGCATTAAAAACTTGAGGAAGTCGTGGAAATACTGGAGTCGGTGTGTAGAGAGTCGAGCTGTAGGATAGAACCGAATACACAACCCTGTGAATATCCTAGCTTGTTCAACAGAGGTAGAAGGTCAGATTTATGGTTAGAATGTTTAATAAACCCAGTGAAGGCTATAATCTCCTAGAACTAGCAGTTGGACCCTTCTATTCCCACTTTGAATAGCATTGTAAGGGAAGGATCCTTGAGGGACTGTGTAGTAGAGAAGAGGGCCTTCCTTGTGTTGGGTGAGGGGGATAATGTGGGTTCCATGTTTGCTGAGTGTTGAGGTTCCTGTAGTTCTTTGGTTGAACTCACTGACTTAGCAATATGCTCCATGTTTCTCATGTATGCTTGATAAACCCAATTGTAGTTTGGTTTAGCATTGAAGTGGACCTTGATTGTTAGAGAGCCTAGTTATCCCTACTTAGTGGATGTTGGGATTTTCCTATACTCCATCCTAGTCCTAAAAGCATTCTCCATTTTTGCATTTTTAAACATGCATGCATCCCAGTCACTAGTCCTAGCACCTAGTCCTCATTTAGCTAGCCTCGAGAGCTTTTTTCTGATAAGTTTTATCCCTCCTAGTGCTTAGTGCGCCCTCCTTTCACCTACCACTTGTGAAAGGTGCCCTCTCTCACCTACCATGCAGTTTCACTTCAGTTAGTTTAGTTATCTTTAGATCTTTTCTTGATTTAAGGCTAGATTGACTCCTCAATTGACTGTATCACTCCAATGGACCTCCATGTTAATTTTCTGAATTTACTTCAATCTGATCTAGGATCTTAACTGAGAGAACAACATGTACAGCATATCTACAGCATATCAATCATGGAGACAATAATGCAAGCACACAAGAGACACAAAGATTTACTTGGGGAAAACCATAAAGGTGAAAAACCCCAATAACTTCCTCAGAGATAGATAGAGCAATGATACAACCAACCAAGAGAAATAGACATAACCTAGCAGCAGATCCTCCTCCTCCATAAGTGTGCCTCTCCTCCTTGAGATCATGTGTGAGAGTGAGTGAGTAAATAGAGTGCCTCCCGCACTCTATTTATACTTGACTTGACTTGCCTTTTTACCTAACTCATGTCGGCTCGAACTTAACCACATAACATAATGCTGAGTGGGCCGACCCTCAATAGGGTGGTCTAATAACCCTTTGACCCACATGGCCGACCCCCAATAGGGTGGTCTAATAACCCTTTGACCCACATGACTTATACAGGGCCGACCCCAAACAAGGTGGTCTAATAACCCATCAAGTATAAGTTACGACACTTACAATATAAATGACGACACTTCCTTATAGAGGAATAATACCATCTCTATAGGAATACAATATACATATATGTGAAATACATTCCGAAGTTACATATACGTCAACACTCCAATGAGATTAGACTACCTATTCTAACTCCAGTTATCTCCTCATGCGCCCTCCACTAATCCTCCTTCACTACATTTGTGCTTCCCTGTTCGAGCTACATCTACCACACTCAGTTAGACTCAGTTTGACACCTGGTTGACCATTACTTGTGCATTGATGAATCCATTGATGATGATGAGGACTCCTAGTGGTGTATTGTTGACACTCCACTAATGATGATGAATCCTAGTGAAGATAAGCCATGCCCATGAAGTCTAATTCGAATTGCCACCTTGGCATTCGAATCCTCTCCACCATTGTATTATTTATTGTTCATATTATGATTAATGAATTAGTGTGTGATATTATTTTGCTTCTATCTGAGTTCTACTGTATGATAATTTTGTTGCTCCTTTGCACTAAATGACCACTCTTCTTCTATTCTTAATCTTAATCTTTCTTGTGAGGTATACATCAACTCTTAGATCTACCGTGAGGATTTTCACATGGTATCAGAGCATGTTGAGAGTATAGTCTATCTCCATTCTTGAGAGTTTTTTTTTGCAGGTTATTACCAAGATTTCGAGTGCAGCAGTTCTGCACTTTTGCAGCAGTAGCAGTTGCAGACATTTTCTATTATTTTTTGTAGGTCTTCTTGAATAGCTTCCATGAATCTAGAAGGAATTACTCCTCTTTCTCCATTCAACTATGATGAATGGAAACCAAAGATGATAGCACATTTGAAGAGACATGGTCTATTTGATTATTGTTTTGAAAGAGAGTTTGAATCATCTGAAGAAGAGAATGACTGGTTAAATGAAGGTGATAGAGCCTATGCAGCCATGATGTATGCTATGTCTCATTGCATGGTATCCCACTTCCTTTATGTTGAATCTCCAAAAGAGCTATGGGCCCATCTGGATGAAAGATTTGGCAAATAGAATGAAGGGATTGGTCCAAACCATTTTGAGATCAATCCCAGTGATGCATTTGCCCTCCTTGATGGTCTCTCTGATCATGAATCAGTATAAAACATATCTCATAATGAAGTTGTCCACAAAGAAGAAGAACTTGCAGATTCTACACTCATGCTCTCAATATCTTCTATTTCGAATTATGTGCCAACTCACACTCTAGAAACTGCAGAGGTTCTTAAATCCTCTCTTGTACAAGAGTATGTTGGTTTGTATAATGATGATCTCATGAATGTTTCAGAGGTTAAATCAACAAGTTGAGGTAATGCATTCACTCTCCTTGATCACTCACCTCTTATGTACTATTGTAAGATCATTTGTACATGCTCTCAGAAGTTTATTGAAGATGTAGGGCATTGCCATTCACTTGGGATAATTTCTCATGCATTTCATGGTTTTGATCTCACCTCTAATGGTTCAAAGGAGATTTCAAGAAACTATTTTTCAAGTCTTGGATCTGATTTGGATTCCAAGCAATCACTATCATGTGATGGTTCTTTTGGGCATAATCTCACCTATGATGGTTCGAAGGAGAAACGAAAAGACTATCTACACATTCATGGATTTGATCCTACCTCACCTGATTCAAATCACAGGTTCCAGGATCATCCTCATACTTTTGGATTTGTTCTCATCACATTGGATCTGAAGAGCAAGTACAAGTACATGCTTTTTGAGCATGAACCACTTCTTCCCAAGAAGAAGATACCTCCAGACATATGACGAAGCATCACACCTGCTAGATTTTGGAGCATTTATTTTTGGTGTGCCCTACAGTCTATTTTGAGGGGGGCTTATTTTTCCCATGAGGTTTTTCCCCATTGCCTTATTTCATGAACTGTTCTTTATCATTTATTTGATTGTATTGGGTGACCTTTGGTCTCAGTTACCAGGGCCCATGATGGATTAAGGGGGGGTGTTGGGATTTTCCTATACTCCATCCTAGTCCTAACAACATTCTCCATTTTTTCATTTTCAGTCATGCATGCAGGCATGCAATTGCATGCATCCTAGTCATCAGTCCCAACATCTAGCCCTCATTTAGCTAGCCCGGGAGCTTCTTTCTGATCAGTTTTTTCCCTCCTAGTTCTTAGTGCGCCCTCCTTTCACCTACCACTTGTGAAAGGCGCCCTCTCTCACCTACCACTTAGTTGCACTTCAGTTAGTTGAGTTATCTTTAGATATTTCCTTGATTTAAGGCTAGATTGACTCCTCAACTGATTGTATCACTCCGATGGATCTCCAGTGAGACTAGACTACCTATTCTGACTCAAGTTAGCTCCTCATGTGCCCTCCACTAAGCCTCCTTCACTACATTTATGCTTCCATGTGCCAGTTACACCTACCACACTCAGTTAGACTTAGTTTGACACCTGGTTGACCATTACTTTTGCATTGATGACTCCACTGATGATGATGACTCCTAGTGAATATAAGACATGCCCATGCAAGCTAATTCTAATGGCCACCTTGGCATTCAAATCCTCTCCACCATTGTATTATTTTTTGTTCATATTATGATTAATGAATTAGTGTGTGATATTATTTTGCTTCTATCTGAGTTCTACTGTATCATAATTATGTTTCTCCTTTACACTGCATGACCACTCTTCTTCTATGCTTAATCTTAATCTTTCTTGTGAGGTATACATCATCTCTTAGATCTGCTGTGAGGATTTTCATAGTGGATACACATCCCATCTCGGGGGTGGTCTCTCAGCTGAAAGAGTATAGACTGGACAGAGACTTAAGGTTGGGTGGAACGTTTATCTCACTTAGCCAGTTGCTTCTGAAACTTCAAGATCCAAAGATAAGTGTCTCTATGGAATGGATGTTGATATTTCATGTCTTATATTATGCTTGTTTTGTTCAAGTTGTTGAATAAATGTTTATATGAATGTGAGAAATATGTATACTATATAGAATCCTAAGCAGAAGGCTAAGTTCATGTTTGGTTCCTCATTCATTTGCATGAGTTTAATGCATTATAAATATTGCATGTGGTAGATGTATTGGTTAGACCTAGCTCCATACACCTTATGCATTATTATGCTTGTCATGCCCTAGATTAATGAATGGATTTTTTCATGAACTTTCTCATTAGGGAGATAAGTATGGGCATGAGGTTGAATGCATTATGGAATGTGTGTTGGAATACTTCATTGTTACATGAATGATATGCATGGCTAACCCCTAGAGGTGGTTGATATTTTAACTAGCTTAGATCATTAGATATGTTTTTTATGCATTGTATTCACCCTTCAAAGGAATGACTGGAATTCACCTAGTCTTGGGGAAGGAAAGGGGGTAACCCTGATTTTTTTCATGACCCCTCTGTAGGTCAGGTGGAGGAAGAAGTTATGGCAGGAAGGAGGCAAGAACCTTGCAGAAGGATAAGTTACTTTGGTGGGATTATGAACAAAAAATCAGTTGGAAAATGGGAATGGTTGGAGTGCTCATATGGATCGGGGATTTGCAACATTGGATATATCTCTCCAATATATTTTCAATAGTACCAACCTTGGCCAACTTGGACCAAGGAAGAGGAAGTTATCACCCTCTGAAGTTGCCTTAGAATATTACGGTAGTAGGGGTCTGTGGTCCTGACCTTTCTGCATTCACAAGGACACTTCTGCATCCGCAATGTGGATTACATATTGTGTAGGTCGGAGATCGACTGTTGGAGCAGCGTATATGGGCTTCCGCATTTCTGCATCTGCAATGTGGATTGCATATTGTAGGAGGTAAAGTTGTCCGGTGTGGATTTCCGCATTTCCGCATCCGCAATGTAGATTGTGGATTGCAGGAGGTAAAGTTTCACGGTGTGGATTTACTCATTTCCGCATTCGCAATGCAGATTGTGGGAGGTAAAGTCTCCTGGTGTGGATTTCCACATTTTCACATCCGCAATGCAGATTGCGGATTGGGTGGGGGTAAAGTTTCCCGGTATGGACTTCCACATTTCCCCATCCACAATGCGGAGTGCGGATTGCGTATTGCAGGAGGAAAATTTTTCCAGAGTTGGAATAGGGATTTCCACATTTCCGCATCCATAATGCGGAATAAGTATTGTGGAATGCAGATTGTGGATCACAATGGTGGATTGCGGATCCGATCCCATTGCGACTGTGTGTGGAATCAGAAGGGATTGGAGAAAAAAAATGCATCAAGGCGTTCCATGGACTTTGAAAGCTACCAGGGAGGTTAGTGGATGTATCAGAGCAAGGTTGAAACACTAGGGCTGTTAAGGAAAAACCATGGAAGAAATTGCACGCAGAGAAGCCCCCAGGGCATTGTTTTAACCTACATAATTCTTAATTGTTAACTCTTTAATGAATGATTTCGAGATTGTATGGATGTTTCAAGTTCTATGCATACGTAAGTTGTCTAATAAACATTTCTATCATGCATGGTGATTGCAACACGTTATAGCTGAATCGTATAGAAAGGATGTGTGCATGAAAGAAAGAATGGTGACCGGTAATGATGCACAAAATCCCTACAAAACTGAAGAATACATGTTAGGGGAAAACGTGCAATAATAGCATGATGAAACAAAATCTAATGTAAGAAGGGAGCAGGTGAATCCCAATAACTTGGTTCGAGACTGGTAAGTTTTAATGAGAGGTTGATAAAGTGTTAGGAAGAGTAGCACCAACTCAATGCAACCATTTTGCAGAGCCTTACTTATCTGCACCAGAGGGTGAATCTGGGGTCCAATCCAAGTAATATGGGTAGGGAAGAAAGAAATGCAAATAGTCACTATAGAGTTCATTATAGGTAGAGGAATCCAAGCCATAGAAGGGGTTCTGTGAGCAGAAGGAACATGACACCCTCTTCAGGATCTCTTTCCAGCAGGTCAAGACACTCCAAAGACTCTCAAAGGAGTCCAAGGCACACTTACAACAAGACTGAGAGAAGAAGGAAGTCTATAGGGATCCCACAAGGAGAATTTAGGAAAGCAATGCCTCCTAACTTTGATGGAGAAAGAAAGACAATCCAAGAGGAAGAGGAATGGCTACCTAGAATGAAAAAGTACTTCAAAATGAATGATTATTCAGAAAGTGAGAAAGCCAGGTTTTCCATTTAGAATCTGAATGGAAGAGCTTCCATTTGGTGGGAACACCTCATGAAAGTTAAAAGAACCAATTAAAGAAGGTTCCGTTGGGAGAGGTTTAAAAGATACTTTAAGGAAAAATATGTATCATCTAGGTATTATGACAGCAGGAGAAAGGGGTTCAATGAACTCAGGTTGGGATAGAATTCCATGGAGGATCATGTTCATAAATTATTGGAATTGTTGAGGTATGTATACTACATCAAGGATGAAAGAGTAAAGATTCAATGTTTCCTTGGAATCCTACCATAGATTTTTAAGGATAGGATTGAGTTTTTCCACCGACCAAGTTTGGATGAAGCCATTAGAATGGCCATGCACTATTATGATAAGAATAAAGGAAAGTAAAAAACTCAGCCAACATGGAAAGTAAATCCCAAGGGAAAGTTTGAACCAAGGAAAAGTGGCTTCAAGGCACCATTAAGGAATTTGTCCAAAACCTTTCCGCAAGGACAACAATCAATAAGTGGATTCAAACTAGTTGTAGCAGCAAAGAAAACATCAAAGGGGCCACTTCAGTGTTGGGGATGTGGAGACAACCACATGCTTAGAGATTTTCCAAATCGAAGGGAGAATCCTCGAATATTGCACCACCTAGGAGAAGCAACCACAGTAGAAGATATGGCCAGCGAAAAACCTTGAATATATGCAGCACTAGATGATCACCAGGAAGACTGCCAATCAACAGTGGTAGAAGTTGAAGGTAAGATTGCTAAGCAATCAATTTTTGTTTTAATTGACCCAGGATCTACTCATAGTTATGTGTATCCTAAGGTTGTTGAAGGATGTTCTCTTGGTAAAGTGAAGCATATTAAGTCTTGGTTAGTTCAATTAGCCACTGGAACTAAGAGAAAGGTGAGTGAAGTAGTGGTGGAGTGCCCCATAGAACTGAATGGAATTCTCACCAAGGTGAACTTGAATGTCCTACCATTAGGATCTTATGATGCTAAAATAGGTATGGACTAGTTGGAAAGACATAGAACCAAGATTGACTGATATAAGAAGGTGCTAGAGTGCATTGATGATGAAGGAAGACCAAGGTTGGTGAAAGGAATTCCAAAGCAAGTTTCAGTAAGGAGGATTTCAGCCTTACAGCCGAGAAAGTTCTATAAAAAGGGATTCCAATTATATGATGTGAATATATCAGATTCAATAGAAGATAAAGGACCAAAGTTAGAATACTTTCAGCTATTACAGCCGAGAAAGTTCTATATAAAGGGATTCCAATTATATGATGTGAATATATCAGATTCAATAGAAGATAAAGGACCAAAGTTAGAATATGGCCAGAGAAACACCTCGAATATATGCAGCACTAGATGATCACCAGGAAGACTACCAATCAACAGTGGTAGAAGTTGAAGGTAAGATTGCTAAGCAATCAATTTTTGTTTTAATTGACCCAAGATCTACCCATAGTTATTTGTATCCTAAGGTTGTTGAAGGATATTCTCTTGGTAAAGTGAAGCATATTAAGTCTTGGTTAGTTCAATTAGCCACTGGAACTAAGAGAAAGGTGAGTGAAGTAGTGGTGGAGTGCCCCATAGAACTGAATGGAATTCTCACCAAGGTGAACTTGAATGTCCTACCATTAGGATCTTATGATGCTAAAATAGGTATGGACTAGTTGGAAAGACATAGAACCAAGATTGACTGATATAAGAAGGTGCTAGAGTGCATTGATGATGAAGGAAGACCAAGGTTGGTGAAAGGAATTCCAAAGCAAGTTTCAGTAAGGAGGATTTCAGCCTTACAACCAAGAAAGTTCTATAAAAAGGGATTCCAATTATATGATGTGAATATATTAGATTCAATAGAAGATAAAGGACCAAAGTTAGAATACTTTCAGCTATTACATAAGTTCCAATATGTATTCCCAGATGAAGTGCCAGGACTGCCACCCAAGAAAGACATTGATTTCTCCATTAATATTGTTGCAGGGGTAGCACCAAAGTTCCAAAGCTCCTTATAGAATGAGCACACCTGAGCTGATATAATTGAAGATGCAACTGCAAGAATTGATGGACAAAGAATATATTAGACCAAGTGTATCTCCTTTGGGTGCACCTATGTTATTTTCTAAGAAGAAGGATGGGACTTTGAGACTATGTATAGACTACAGGTAGCTAAACAAGGTAACAATTAAGAACAAGTATCCATTACCAATAATTGATGACTAGTTTGATCATACGAAGGAAGCTAAGGTATTTTCCAAGATTGACATGAGGTCTGGATACCATCAATTTAGGATAAAGGATGAAGACATTCACAAGACATATTTCAGAACTAGATATGGCCACTATGAGTTCATTGTGGTGGCATTTGTTCTTACCAATGCACCTGCCACATTCATGTGCCTAATGAATAGTATCTTCAATAAATACTTGGATAAGTTTGTAATTGTGTTCTTGGATGACATACTTGTGTACTCAAAGAATGAAGAAGAACATAATGAGCATTTGAGAATGGCATTTCATGTCCTTAGAGAACACCAACTATATGAAAAGCTGAGTAAATGTGACTTCTATCAGGAGAAAGTACAATATTTGTATCATATTATATCAACAGAAGGCATTAGAGTAGAACCGAAGAAGATTGAGGCCATAATGGATTGGCCTACTCCAAGGAATGTTGTAGATGTTAGATATTTTATGGGCCTTGTAGGTTACTACAAAAGGTTCATTGAAGGCTTCTCCAAGATAGCTCACCCAATCAATTCATTACAGAGGAAGGAAATCAAATTTATATGGTCTGAAAAATGTGAAAGAAGCTTTCAATAGTTAAAATAATTACTTACCAGTGCCCTATTTTATAGATTACAGATCCAAGTAAGGACTTTTTGGTGTACACAGATGCTTGCATTAGAGGGCTAGGTGGAGTACTCATGCAAGAAGGGTTTGTAATTAGCTATGAGTCAAGGAGGTTGAAAGAGCATGAAAGGATATATTCCACACATGACTTGGAGCTAGCATCCATAATGCATGCTCTCAAGAAATGGAGGCATTACCTTTTGGGGAGAATATTTGAACTCAGACTAATCACATGAGTTTAAAATACCTAATTGACCAGCCAAATCTGAATGCTAGACAAACTAGATGGATGGAGTTTTTTTGTGAGTTTGATTTGGAGATTAAACATGTCAAAGGTAAAGAGAATAAGATTCTTGATGCACTCAGTATAAAATTTCATATTTCAGCAATGAGCATTTGTAAATCAGATTTGAAGGAAAGGATCATCGAAGTTCAAGCTAATGATGAAGCTTACCTCCAAATCAAAGAGAAGTTGCAGCAAGGTAATGTGGATGAAAAGTGTGAAGGATATCAGATTGGAGAATATGATATTCTTATGTATCAAGATACCAGATAGCACATTCCAAATTGTGTAGAATTGGAGCTTTTGTTGGGTGAGTGTTGATGCCTTGAGGGTGCGAGATGCTGGAATAGGTTCCAAGGAACACAACAGGGGATGAAAACCCAGCCAAAGGATTTAGTTAACCCTACACAAGGGTTACCCTATCCTCGAGCTGTTTGGTGTGGTAATCACCCATGAATATTAGGCCTCCGCTGTCACTCTAAGAGTAAAATGGTTTTGATCTATAAGATCAGTTTCCCAATTTGGGGATACAAAAGTGTGGAAAATAGTTAGTAATTCTAACTATGCCTATTCAGAAAAAATACTAATCTTAGGTCTAATCTATTGTAAAAGTGAAAGTTGTGTATTCATGCAGATCAACCTTGAGGCGTAAGAGAACAAACAATCTATCATCTTTAACAGAAATGCCTTCAGATGAAATATTTGCTGACTTAGATTATGATCTATTTAATGAAAATTTAAACAAAATAATCTAAGCTTGAAGACCATCAAGATATAACCTGTTATCCTTTTGTTGATTGAAAAATCAACACTGATAGAATATATATATATGTGATCAATTGCAGAAATCGATAAAGAAAGTAATCAAAGAAATTTAATCAAATATTTTCATACACACATCAGTTATACAGAGAAACCAAAACAACAGATCTATGTATCCATTATAAATCCCACAAGAGATCATATGCATAACGGATGCCAATCTGGAACATAAAATCAGGAATCCTTAAAGAAATTTAAGTGATAATCAGAAGATGAATCCAAAAATAACATTACTGTATTAAGATGTCCTGTACCAAAATTACAGTGACTCCGACCACAGAGTATCTTCAGTCATATCTCCTGCAGAATTATAATTCCAAAATCCCCCCCCTATTTTCTAAGGAAAACCTTCCTCCTTATACACTAAATTTACATAAGAGTTCCAAAAGGAAAAGTTCTACAAAATAGGGATTACAAAATAAGATCTAATCAAAGATCCAGGAAATCCTGCCATTTTTCATAAATATCTAACAGTTCATCTACATTTGGGAAAATAACAGATTCCAAATATAATTGAGCATTGCATGTGCTGTTTTCCATATCATGCTTCGCTAGCTTGTGCCAAATACATAGGTACATGAGAATCCTCCCTTCCATGATGACCGGTTCTTTAACCAAACGATCTACATCTTGTATGTTGACTTGTTCCAAATACCGAATCTTCTGTGCAAATTCTTCACATTTGTTGTCGAGTTCTTCAAGTCTGCATTTTGGTGGTGAGAGCTTCCAGAATAGGATTCATGAGTGGCAAACCTAAGTCATTAATGATATTATCAACTGCATACCATCGTCTAGTGAAGGTGTCCTGTGACTTATTAATGATTTCCTCAGCCAATTCATTCAAATGAAGCCACAAGTTCAGAGATTCCTTGACTTTCTTCATCTGGAAAGTATTAAGGACTGGGATATTCTCTAGAACATTCTTGATATCCAATTGCCATTGACCAATTTTCTCTTCAGCTTTACAAGCTTGGAGCCTTTTTTCCTTCTGTTCTTCAAGAGTAAAATACATCTTAGAAAAACTGATGAAACTTTCCCTGATCTCATCTAAGGCAATATATAACTTCTTCAATAATTCATGCTGACTCTGATTCACTTGAAGGGCTAAATTTTTGAGGTCACAGGGTGTGAACTTGAGAATATTGGAGGAAGCTGCACTTGCAGTTGCATCTTCCACCTGCTTCTCTAAAGAGGCCATCTTTACGAGATCAGCAGAATGTTGAGACTGCAAAAGGTTGAATTTAGTAAGAAGAGTAGCATTCTTCTGTTCTAGGTCCTGTACTTTGTCTGCACAAGTTTTCCTGAGGTCAGCCACATCAACAGAATGTTGTTCCCTTATTTTAGCTAATTCTTCTTTCAGGTTTCTAATTTCTTCCTCCCTAAGGTCAAATTCCTTGTCCAAGACTTGGACCGAATCCTAGTTAGCAAAGGCTAAATCCCCTAAGGCTACTGTAGTTTCAACCACTACAATTCTTGGGTTAGTAGTTCTGGGGGCCCATATCACCTGATCTGGTTCATGTGCTTCCAAAACACCTTGTCCTCGATCCCTCTTCCTGCCTCTTTTAACTATCGCCTTGTCATCTTGATGATAGAAGATATCTCCAAGAGGAACCACATCTGTGTCCATATACTCAGTAATGGACTGTGTAGGAAAAAAAGTGACACTAATTGTGGAAACCAAAGAAGGTGTCTGAGTGACAACAAAGGTCGGGATAGGTAAAGTGACTTGAGCAGTAAATAAAGGTGTAATGATGACTTCAAGAGTTGAAACACCTTTGTCTGGGAAGGGAAGCGGGACCAATGCCTCAGAAAGTGGAACTTGAGAAAGACTACTGACTTCAGCGAGAGGAGGTGGACTCTGCACTTTATCAGGTGAGTGTGTAGGGGAAACCTTCGAAGATGCATTGATAGAGGTTATTATTGGATCAGCTGCAGATGATTGCAGAGGGATAACTAAAGACTGGGGTTCTGTAGTGGCAGATGGTGAAATGGAAAAAGAGACTGAATGTTTAGGTAATGAAGTAGTGGAGTTGTTGAGGGTATTAAACAAGTGGGATAATGTAAATGGAAGTGTTCCTTCCAGGGGCATAGTAATATTTGGCTGAACAGATGGCAACACAATTGCTGATGATGTGATACCAGGGGCAGCATTAAATTCCAACACTGACTGTTTGGGGAAATACAGATCCATATAAATGTTATCCAACAAGTCAATATAAGACTTAGTATCTCCAGTAACTTCTTCAACTACTGGTATTGGGGAAGGTGAAAGTATTTCTTCATCACAGTCAATTACATCTACAGTGGAAATTTGTGATCAGGAAGTCATGACCTGTTGTCTTTTAGCTGGGTTAGCCTTGGTTATGACCAATTCATCATCTTCTGGAGTGTTCGGAGTCTAGAGATGATCATCCAGTGTACCCAGTGGCTGAATCTTGTCCACAGGCTTTGGGGGTTCTATAAGCTGAGTCTGCAACATTGATGACAATTTCGCCATTTTCTATTTGGATTCATGAGCTGTCTGCAGCATGAGTTTAGCTTCTTCATTAGCTTTCTTTTTAGATAGTTCCGTTTGAATATCTTTACCTTTATCTCCATCATCACTGGTGGGAAAAGGAGGATTGTTAGACTTCTGAGCTTCTTTCTCTTCCCTTTCCTTTCTTGTTTGTTCAACAAGATTCAACTGCATGGCCTTGTAACATAGGATTTTGTCCTTTAATTGTTTCTGATACTTCAGAATGTCATGTTGTTCTTGAGAGTCCTTTGCTTTGGCCAGGACTTGAGAAAATATGTCCACCCCCTGATATATGGAATCATCGGGGATTGAATCATGTGTATAGTCTATTTTCATGTGAACTTGCTTTAGGTGTGCATCCAAGAACTTCTTAGGATCATGTTTCCTTTTCAGGGAAAAACCTAATCTCAGAGCAGCTATCTGATCACCCAGAACTGCAGCCCAGGTTGAATTCGAGATGACCAATTGACCCAGATTCAAAGGAAACTTAGGCCAGTTTTTCTTCTTGGGTCCTACGAGTCTCTTGTACATACCATCAGTGGCAGTTTGAAAAGAAACTTCCTGTATTACCATCTTGTCTGGAACTATTTTGGGCAACAAATGAACTGTTTCACTTCCCCAGATTCTGATGTATGAAAAATACTCACCTACATACTAGTCACCCATTGTGTTGATAAAAGCTTTGGCATCTTCTAAGAATGCAGGTGGCTGCTGCTGGAAGATCTTGAAATAGATGGTACCCCACAAAATAGTCAGAGATGTCATATATCATCGGCAAAAAATTTCCTTCCCATAGTGCTGAATGGTAGATGTGTACAGGTGGATCCGAAGGGGTCCAATGCCAACCCAAATTAGGGTACTGGAACTCTGAGCAGAAAACATCTAGAACATACGCAAATAGGAAGAAAGGTGTCTTCTTATGAACTGGTGCCTTCTGATATTAATGGATGGCGTTCTTTAATTCTATTGACAAGATCGAGGCCCACGGAAAGGACTCATCTGTGAGTAACACATGATGTGCCATGGGTGTCCACTCTTCTTTAAAATTAGAACAGTTCGGTTGACCAAAAAGCTGGTAGAGCATGGCTGCGAGTAGGGAAAAGGGTTCCTTAAACCAGCTAATAGGATAAAGGTTATCCGACTTAGGTACAAAGGCATTAGGCTTGTGCATCCATGAGTTAATCATTTGGTAAAAATTATACCGGGTTTTGGACGATTGTATGAACTCAACAGAGAGGGTCTGTGCATAGGGTTTTAGAGCAAAAGCTCAAACAAAAACCTCTGGGTGAAAACTTGCCAATCGAAAACCGGTATTGTCTTTAAAAGAATGATCTTTCACATCAGCATTTTCAATTATCCACTTAACTGCATCTGTGTAGGGTAAGACAGCAGGGCGTGCAGCGATGGCGTGAATTTGGGAAGCCCTAATTTTCTCGTAGACTGGTCTATCATTCTCGATATGGGGCAGGTTGTCACTATCAAAAATGGCATATATCTTAGACCAATCCATCTGGTACATTTCAATAACTCGTTCACTGATGTCAGAGAGAAAACCAAAATTTTGGTCTTTGATCAAGGGATGTTTGTACGACAATTTAGACCGTGTATTTCTCGACATGGTGGAAGAACTTTGCAATATCTGATTAATACAGAAAATCAAATAAAATTCAAACCAGAAATGGCAAAATTGCAGGTTAACAATGTAAGGATAATAGTGGACTTACCTGAAATAACCAACAAACTGAAAAACTGCACTTGACACGCAATCCACAACAAAATGATAATGCGACAACGTAACTTCCGCAACAGTTAAAATGTAAAAAATAAGAGGTAAAAACCCTATTAAATACATTTACCAAAATAAAACCAACCGTGCGATCATAACAAATGGATGACTGAGATTCACCACAGTGGACGCAGAATCAGGTTCAGGTATGTTGATGAAACTCTTATTCAAAGGTTCCGCAAGCTGAAACCCGAAAGTACGGATTTGCGGGTTACGAGTTCACAACAGTGGAAGTGGGAGAAAAGATTTTCGAAAGCTAAAAATCGACCATGCGGGTAGCGGGTTTCGGGAACGTGAAACGATGAGGAGAGGTAACCATTATGAAAGCCAAAAAACGACTAAGCGGGTGGCGGACTTCAGAAATATTAACTGTAAAATGACCATCCCAAAAGCCGCATCCCGAAATTACGGGTTGCAGGTTTCAGGAAGACACACCAAATGAACGAAAAACCGCTCTCCCGAAAGCCGAACGCCGCCATTGCGGGGTTCGGGTTTTGAGGTGATTATTTTTTAATCTTATTAATGAATGACCCCGCAATTCACACCTATCGGGTTGCAGGTTTCGGAATTAGCAAAACCAAAACTAAAAATGGCAGCCCCGTAATCTGCACCTGTCGGGTTGCGGGTTTCGGGTTCTCCAAAATTTTGGGTTTCGGAATGATGATGACAGTCAACAAAATACTCATAATTTTGGTTTTCTTCAGACCGAAACACTTTGGAAGACATAATCAAACCCTTACAAACAAACAGACCAAATGCATGGGTGGAGAATTTTAGAGGTAAAATAAAAAATTGAATTATTTACAAGATAACTCACCCAAATTCCTTTGCGTTTATTAAAAATTGGGGGCTCCCATGCTTAGCTAAGCATGGGATATGTTGTGGTCACAACAAATGGTGACTGGCTGGGAAGAATCGGTTATCTCTGCAATCAAATCCAAATAAAGACAACATGTCAATCAACAAATTTCTTGAAACTCAATTCATAGAAAATACTCAAAAGATAATAGTTAACAAGCAATGTACATGAAAATGGATAGATCTCAACAATGACCATTTTAATGATAACACTCATTCGATAAGGATATTTAGAGAGTAATACCAAATCTTTACCGTGATGTAATCATTGAAAACCAGCTTGTGTTGAACCTAGGCACAGTCTTAGAAATGTTCATGGGTATCCTAATTACAGATCCCCTTGGTTTATTAATTATATGTATATTCAGTGATCCTCTACGGATTCCTTTATCTTTTCTTTTGTCTTTTATTTCTTTTTTTTTTTTTCTTTTTTTTTATATATATACATAAAACCTTGTTAATTACAAGACCACTATACTGACTTGGTGATCAGATGAAACAGCGGCATTCACAGGCCTGATCCGGAAACTGGTCAAGCTAGCTCGATAACGAGACTCCTTGTCTTTTGGTTGTAAGACCAAAAGAAATTATCATGGCTTGGTGACCACATAGTGATAATTCTAGTCCAAGGTCAAACCCATGATCATAGCAGGATTGGCTTGTAATAAGACCCCCCTGTCCTTGTATACAACAAAATCTTATGACAAAGAAAACAATTTATTTTGGCATAAGCTACAAGGCATTACCATGGCTTGGTGACCATATAGGGATAATGTTACTCACTAGTGCTTTGCGGATCATGAATGGACCGACCTGTAATAGGATCTTCCACCTTCCAGCAAAACTGAAAGTCATCTTCCAAGTGTGATGGATTGATGTGAAGATGTCATTCCACTTTAAACACCTATGAACCTAATGGGATGGCTTGATAACAAGACCACCCACCTTGTAACTTATAATTTTAAACAAATTTCATATTCAAAGTGAACGTAAAAGGACCCATGAGCAATCGAAACTGGTCAGGTTATTATGATATGTCATTCAACCATGAAACACCAGATAGAGAAATGATGACCATCCTCCATACCTCAATTACAGAAATAAAGCACGGTGAAAGATGATGATCAAAGTGAAAAGTATCCAAAAGGTACTGCACTTATTTGATTGTGTATTCTTCAGAGCAAATTCTAATCAAAAGCCAAGAAGTAAGATTGATAATGATGCTCAACTTCAGAAGCAATTGTTGCCATGAAAAATAATCACAAGTCATTACCACAAGTGTGAAGCCTTATTAATGAAAATCAAAACAAAACAAGAAAACCAATCAAAACGTCAATGCAATAAAACAAGAAAAGGAATAGCTGAAAAATAGCCCACACCTATCTACTAGTGCATCCGCTTGTTTAAACAAAATACTTTTTTGAGAAGAGACACATTCACCGGATAGGTGCCTACAACCCCCTCTAATGTCTGTAATTGAACTGTGTTGGGACCAATCTTTTATTTGGTTTGTCGTCACAAATAGCTTATTGAAGAGATCTAGAAGGGCAATCTAATTATTAAAGAAATTGTCGAAACTAACCTGTTCTATGGCTACTCCTACACTATTCTAAAATTAACAGAAATTAAGTATACTCGAAAATCTAATGGAGCCAATCGAGTAACCTAAAACTTGCAAGATAAAACAAATGATGAATCAACAATGAAAATTTTGAAACTGGAGGTCCAAAAATAGGAAAAAATGAACCAAGTTTCGTATTTACGAAGAAATGAAAATGACATGGAAAATTACTAAAAAATGATTGTTCCAACCATAAATAAATTGAATCATAAAGGGTATGCTGGATATTATTAAGGTCATTATCCAAAATATTTTCATCAAAACTGAGAGTGGGGAATATTTCCTTTAGCAATATGTCATCGTTATTGTATTGAAAGGAAATATCGGAATTTATACCTTGTAAATGATCAACTTCATTTTTTAGATATTCATTTTTGTCAAATGTATGAGATTTATTTGATTTCAATGCATTTAATCGGAATAACTTTTCATTTGAAATTTGATTTATAGAGAAAGTATATTTGGAACAAATATTTTCAAATTCAATCTCAATTTCATCCAACTCATCCTCTAAAGACTTATGGTTCTCATTCCGTTCATAACAATTAGAGTTGAAGGACAAAGAACAAGAATCTTCAGATTTTGAAAAATGGGTAGAATCATTCTGTTCTTCAGTATCTGAAATGTAATCAGTATCTTCAAAACTCTCTATTCGAACATCCATCATTTGATTAAATGAAGAATAATGAATACCACTTATATAAGAAGGACTTTTAAAATTATCAGAAATACATGGAAAATCCTCTCCATAATTCTCAAAATATCCATTTTAATTGATAGTTGTATCATTATGATCATATTGAGAGAAAGGAAAATGTTCAAAATTCATTCGAACAAATGGTTTTTTACATAGATCAGAAATATTAGGATTAAGATTTTCTTTAATAGTGTCAGATCGAGGTTCCAAATAATGAATGGAAGATGTAAAGAATTCATGGTACTCACATTCATTTGAAAGAGAAAGAAGGTTATTAGAATCTGCATCTAATTCCTCTAGGGAAGATTGAAATTTGGATGCAAAAATTATTCTTTTCAAATTATGTAGAGTATTTTGAATATTCTTTTCCTTCTTTATGGACATAACTTTATTGTCCATGCCATTTAATTGAGAATTAAATTGAACAATTTGTAAATCATTTGATCTTTCATTACTAGATTGAACATCATATGAAAGGAAAGCGTAACAAAATCTAGAGGATACCCCTTCAAGTCTTTCTCAAGAACTTGAGCCTCTTTACATGCTTCATTGAAATCTGTTATCCCTTGTCGCAAAATAAACATTGCTATAATCTTGGGAAGAGATCTAACATACCAATAGAAAGTGAGTTGTGTTGCAGGTCTATGTTCTTCTCGTAAACTATAATACACTTGTCGAAAACGTGTGTTGAAATCCCGAATTGATTCTCCATCTAGGACTTGCATTTGAATCAGATTTTGATGAATTTCACTGCATCATAATCTTCAAAAGAATCTATAAAAACATTCTTAAATTCTAACCAACTAGAAATTGAATTCAAAGGTAAAAAATAAAACCAAAGAGAATCCTTACCTTCGAAGGTAAATGGGAATAATCTACAAGCAACATGTTCATGTATGATATTATATAGATGCAAAATAGATTCATACCTTCTAATGTGCTCGGTGACAGAAACACTACCTTCTCCATCAAATTTTGGCAACATCTTAACTACCTTTTTAGGGAGTTCATGTAAAGGCCCTGGTAGGCTCAATGCAGTATCTGACTCCCATGCAGGGATTTGGGAAAGAGCTATGAAATCATAATAAATGGAAGCTAGCTCTTATCGTGGGCATGTGCCAGTTCATGCCCTCCGTCTAGCGCCATTTGTTGATGCCTCGGGGGTGCGAGATGCTGGAATAGTTTCCAAGGCACACAACATGAGAAGAAAACCCAGCCAAAGGCTTCAGTTAACCCTATGCAAGCGTTACCCTATCCTTGAGCTGTTTGTTGTGGTAATCACCCATGGATATTAGGCCTTCGCTGGCACTCTAAGAGTAAAATGGTTTTGATCTATAAGATAAGTTTCCCAATTTGGGGTAACAAAAGTGTGGAAAACAGCTAGTAATTCTAAGTATGCTTATTCAGAAAAGATCATAATCTTAGGTCTAATCTATTGTAAAAGTGAAAGCTGAGTATTCATGCAGATCAACCTTGAGGCGTAAGAGAACAAACAGTTTATCATCTTCAACAGAAATGCCTTCAGATGAAATATTTGCTGACTTAGACTATGATCTATTTAATGAAAATTTAAACAAAATAATCTAAGCTTGAAGACCATCAAGATATAACCTGTTATCCTTTTGTTGATTGAAAAATCAACAATGATAGAATATATATATATGTGATCAATTGCATAAATCGATAAAGAAAGTATTTAATCAAATATTTTCATACACACATTAGTTATACAGAGAAACCACTACAACAGATCTATGTATCCATTATAAATCCCACAAGAAATCATATGCATAACAGATGACAATCTGGAACATAAAATCAGGAATCCTTAAAGAAATTTAAGTGATAATCAGAAGATGGATCCAAAAATAATGTTACTGTATTAAGTTGTCTTGTACCAAAATTATAGTGACTCCGACCACATAGTATCTTCAGTCATATCTCCTATCGAATTATAATTCCAAAATCCCCCCCCCTTTTCTAAGGAAAACCTTCCTCCTTATACACTAAATTTACATAAGAGTTCCAAAAGGAAAAGTTCTACAAAATAGGGATTACAAAATAAGATCTAATCAAAGATCCAGGAAATCCTGCCATTTTTCATAAATATCTAACAGTTCATCTACATTTGGGAAAATAACAGATTCCAAATATAATTGATCGTTACATGTGTTGTTTTCCATATCATGCTTTGCTAGCTTGTGCCAAATACGTAGGTACATGAGAATCCTCCCTTCGATGATGACCGGTTCTTTAACCAAACGATCTACATCTTGTATGTTGACTTGTTCCAAATCCTGAATCTTCTGTGCAAATTCTTCACATCTGCTGTCGAGTTCTTCAAGTCTGCATTTTGGTGGGAGAGCTTCCAGAATAGGATTCATGAGTGGAAAACCTAAGTCAATCATGATATTATCAACTGCATACCATCATCTAGTGCAGGTGTCCTGTGACTTATTAATGATTTCCTCAGCCGATTCATTCAAATCAAGCCACGAGTTAAGAGATTCCTTGACTTTCTTCATCTAGAAAGTATTAAGGATTGGGATATTATCTGGAACATTCTTGATATACAATTTCCATTGACCAATTTCCTCTTCAGCTTTACAAGCTTGGAGCCTTTTTTCCTTCTGTTCTTCAAGAGTAGAAGACATCTTAGAAAAACTGATGAAACTTTCCCTGATCTCATCTAAGGAAATATATAACTTCTTCAGTAATTCATGCTGACTCTGATTCACTTCAAGGGCTAAAGTTTTGAGGTCACAGGGTGTGAACTTGAGAATATTGGAGGAAGCTACACTTGCAGTTGCATCTTCGACCTGCTTCTCTAAAGAGGCCATCTTTACAAGATCAACAGAATGTTGAGACTGCAAAAGGTTGAATTCATTAAGAAGAGCACCATTCTTCTATTCTAGGTCCTGTACTTTGTCTGCCCAAGTTTTCCTGAGGTCAACCACATCCACATAATGTTGTTCCCTTATTTTAGCTAATTCTTCTTTCAGGTTTCTCATTTCTTCGTCCCTAAGGTCAACTTCCTTGTCTAAGACCTGGACCGAATCCCAGTTAGCAGAGGCAAAAGCCCCTAAGGCTACTGTTGTTTCAACCGCTACAATTCTTGGGTTAGTAGTTCTGGGGGGCCATATCACATGATCTGGTTCATGTGCTTCCAAAACACCTTGTCCTCGACCCCTCTTCTTGCCTCTTTTAACTATCGCCTTGTCATCTTGACGATAGAAGATATCTCCAAGAAGAACCACATCTGTGTCCATATACTTAGTAATGGACTGTGTAGGAACAGAAGTGACACTAATTGTGGAAACCAAAGAAGGTGTCTGAGTGATAGCAGAGGTCGAGATAGGTAAAGTGATTTGAGTAGTAACTAAAGGTGTAATGATGACTTCAAGAGTTGAAACACCTTTTTCTGGGAAGGGAAGCGGGACCAATGCCTGAGAAAGTGGAACTTGAGCAAGACTACTGACTTTAGGGAGAGGAGGTGGACTCTACACTTTATCAGGTGAGTGTGTAGGGGAAACCTTCGAAGATGCATCGATAGAGGTTATTACTGGATCAGCTGCAGATGATTACGGAGGGATAACTACAGACGGGGGTTCTGTAGTGGCAGATGGTGAAATGGAAAAAGAGACTGAATGTTTAGGTAATGAAGTAGTGGAGTTGTTGAGGGTATTAAACAAGTGGGATAATATAAATGGAAGTGTTCCTCCCAGGGGCATAGTAGAATTTGGCTGAACAGATGGCAACACAATTGCTGATGATGTGATACCAGGGGCAGCATTAAATTCCAACACTGACTGTTCAGGGAAAGACTGATCCATATCAGTGTTATCCAAAAAGTCAATATCAAACTTAGTATCTCCAGTAACTTCTTCAACTACTGGTATTGGGGAAGGTGAAAGTATTTCTTCATCACAATCAATTACATCTACAGTGGAAGTTTGTGATGAGGAAGGCATGACCTTCTGTCTTTTAGCTAGGTTAGCCTTGGTTATGACCAATTCATCATATTCTAGAGTGTTCAGAGTTGAGAGATGATCATCCAGTGTACCCAGTGGCTAAATCTTGTCCATAGGCTTTGGGGGTTCTAACAGCTGAGTTTGCAACATTGATGACAATTGCACCATTTGCTATTTGGATTCATGAGCTGTCTGCAGCATGAGTTTAGCTTCTTCATTAGCTTTCTTTTTAGATAGTTCCCTTTGAATATCTTTACCTTTATCTCCATCATGGCTGGTGGGAAAAGGAGGATTGTTAGACTTCTGAGCTTCTTTCTCTTCCCTGTCCTTTCTTGTTTCTTCAACAAGATTCAACTGCATGGCCCTGTAACTTAGGATTCTGTCCTTTAATTCTTTCTGATACTTCAGAATGTCATGTTGTTCTTGAGAGTCCTTTGCTTTGGCCAGGACTTGAGAAAATATGTCCACCCCCTGATATATGGGATCATCGGGGATTGACTCATGTGTATAGTTTATTTTCATGTGAAATTGCTTTAGGTGTGCATCCAAGAACTTCTTAGGATCATGTTTCCTTTTCGAGGCAACACCTAATCTCAGAGAAGCTGTTTGATCACCTAGAACTGCAGCCCAGGTTGATGTCGGGATGACCAATTGACACAGATTCAGAGGAAAATTAGGCGAGTTTTTCTTCTTGGGTCCTATGAGTCTGTTGTACATACCATCAGTGGCAGTTTGAAAATAAACTTCTTGTATTACCATCCTGTTTGGAACTATTCTGGGCAACAAATGAACTGTTTCACTTCCCCAGATTCTGATGTATGAAAAATACTCACCTACATACCAGTCACCCATTGTGTTGATAAAAGCTTTGGCATCTTCTGAGAATGCAGGTGGCTGCTGCTGGAAGATCTTGAAATAGATGGTACCCACAAAACAGTCAGAGATGTCATATACCATAGGCGAAAAATTTCCATCCCATAGTGCTGAATGGTAGATGTGTACAGGTGGATCTGAAGGGGTCCAATGCCAACCCAAATTAGGGTACTGGAACTCTGAGCAGAAAACATCTAGAACATACGCAGATAGGAAGAAAAGAATATTCTTATGAACTGGTGCCTTCTGATATTCATGGATGGCGTTCTTTAATTCTGTTGACAAGATAGAGGCCCATGGAAAGGACTCACCTGTGAGTAACACATGATGTGCCATGGGTGCCCACTCTGCTTTAAAATTAGAACAGTTGGGTTGACCAAAAAGCCGACAGAGCATAACCGCGAGTAGGGAAAAGGGTTCCTTAAACTAGCTAATAGGATAAAGGTTATCCGACTTAGGTACAAAGGCAGTAGGCTTGTGCATCCAGGACTTAATCATTTGGTCGAAATTATACCGGGTTTTGGATGATTGTATGAAATCAGCAGAGAGGGTCTGTGCATAGGGTTTCAGAGCAAAAGCTCGAACAAAAACCTCTAGGAGAAAACTTGCCAATCGACAACCGGTACTGTCATTAAAAGAATGGTCTTTCACATTAGCATTTTCAATTATCCACTTAACTACATCTGTGTAGGGTAAGACAGCAGGGCATGCAACGATGGCGTGAATTTGGGAAGCCCTAATTTTCTCATAGACTGGTCTATCATTCTTGATATGGGATAGGTCCTCATTATAAAAATGGCATATATCTTAGACTAATCCATCTAGTACATTTCATTAACTCGTTCACTGGTGTCAGAGAGAAAACCAAAATTTTGGTCTTTGATCATGGGATCTTTGTACGACGATTTAGACCGTGTATTTCTCAACATGGTGGAAGAACTTTGCAATATCTGATTAATACAGAAAATCAAATAAAATTCAAACCAGAAATGGAAAAATTGCAGGTTAACAGCATAAGGATAACAATGGACTTACTTGAAATAACCAACAAATTGAAAAACAACACCTAACACGCAATCCACAACAAAACGATAATGCGACAACATAATTTCCTCAATAGTTAAAATGTAAAGAATAAGAGGTAAAAACCCTATTAAATACATTTACCAAAATAAAACCAAACATGCGATCATAACAAATGGACGACTGAGACTCACCGCAGCGGACGCGGAATCATGTTCAGGTATGTTGACGAAACTCTTATTCAAGGTTCCGCAAGCCGAAACTCGAAAGTACGGATTTGCGGGTTACGTGTTCACAACAGTGGAAGTGGGAGAAAATATTTTCGAAAGCTGAAAACCGACCATGCGGGTGGCGGATTTCAGGAACGTGAAAATGTGAGGAGAGGTAACCATTCCGAAAGCCGAAAACCGACTAAGCAGGTGTCGGACTTCGGAAATATTAACTATAAAATGACCATCCCAAAATCCGCATCCCGAAATTACGGGTTGCAGGTTTCGGGAAGACACACCAAATGAATGAAAAACTGCAATTCCGAAAGCCGAACGCCGCCATTGCGGGGTTCGGGTTTCGAGGTGATTATTTATTAATCTTATTAATGAATGACCCCGCAATCCGCACCTATCGGGTTGGGGGTTTCAGAATTAGCAAAACCAAAACTAAAAACAACAGCCCCGCAATCTGCACCTGTCGGGTTGCGGGTTTTGGGTTCTCTAAAATTTTGAGTTTCAGAATGATGATGACAGTCAACAAAATACTCATAATTTTCATTTTCTTCAGACCAAAACACTTTGGAAGACATAATCAAACCCTTACAAACAAACAGACCAAACGCATGGGTGGAGAATTTTAGAGGTAAAATAAAAAATTGAATTATTTACAAGATAACTCACCCAAATTCCTTTGCGTTTATTAAAAATTGGGGGTTCCCGTGCTTAGCTAAGCATGGGATCTGTTGTGGCCACAACAGTGAGATACACCAAAAGCCATATTCTGGCCACCCAGGACATCATAAAACTATAACAACAGCAAGGAAGTAGTACTTTTGGCATGGAATTTAGAAGTACATATCAGAGTATTTGCTAGGTGTCAAAAGTGTCAGTAGGTCAACGAAGAACATCAACATCCAGTAGGATTGTTGCATCCATTTCCCATTCCAAAGTGGAAGTGGGAAGTGATATCTATGGATTTTATAACAGGTCTTCCCATGAATGTATAGATGTATGATTCCATTATGGTTGTGGTAGACAAGCTATCAAAGGTATCTCACTTTATCCCAGTTAAGTCTAATCACAAGGAAAATGATATTGCAAACATCTTCATGAGAGAGATATTCAGGTTGCATGGATTTTCCAAGGCAATAATTTCAGACCAGGATACAAAATTCATTTCCAACTTTTGGAAAGGATTCTTTCAGGAATTGGGAACTAGATTGAATTTCAGTACAACCTACCATCCTCAAAAAGATGGTCAGACTGAGAGATTAAATCAGATTCTTGAAGACATGTTAAGGATGTATGCGATGGGTAATACATCCAAGTGGGAATACTACCTACACTGGTAGAATATTCCTACAAAAATGAATGTCAAGCATCATTGAAAATGAGCCATTTTGATGTTTTGTATGGAAAAGGATGCAGAACTCCAGTGAGTTGGGACAACCTAGTAATAGGGTAGTTCTTACACCAGAAATGATTGAAGAGATGGAATAAGAAGTTGTTAAGATCAAGCACAATTTGAAGGCAGCTCAGGACAAGTAGAAGAGTTATTCATATTTGAAGAGAGTGCACAAATAATTTCATATTGGGGATCATGCCTACTTGAGAGTGAAACCAAGGAAGAGTTCCATGAAGTTGGGGAGTTGTGCCAAGTTGGAACCAAGATGTTGTGGGCCATTTGAAGTCCTTGATAGGATAGGACCAGTTGCATATATGATTGCATTTATTGCTAACATAAAAGATCATAATGTTTTCCATGTCTCTTTAATTAATAAATATGTACATGATCCTAATCACCTCATTTATTGGCATGTGATACAGGTGGAACTCGAGGGAGAGTTTCAAGTGGATCCTGTGTGCATTCTCGACAAAAATTTACATTACTCTGGAAGTGAGCCATCAGACATGTAAAGGTGCAATGGAAGCACCTTAGTCCAGAGGAGGCTGCATGGGAGCTAGAGGATGCCATGAGAGAGGCATTCCTATTTTTGTTTAGTTTTGGGAACACCGAGGATGATGTTGTTCTAAGGGGAAGGGATTTTTAATACCCCTACCTTGCCTTAGTGTTTATTGGCCTCAATGTAAGTATCATATATATACAATGTGTGTTTTTCCTAGTGTGGAGCTCAAGGCCAAGGCCCAACTAGTATATGATTAAGGATTGTTTGCATAGGCAAGTATTTGACATTTGAACTATTCATGTGCTACTAATCCATGAGATATTGTAGTGATGTAAATATTTAATATTGCAATGAAATACTAAGGAAATTGGATAAGTGAGACAACTAATGAGAAGGGGCTAGGGTATCCACTAGGGAGAGATGAGGAGGTTATGGGATGAGAACCCATGCTACCCCTTATACAGGAGAAATTGAATTGATTCCCGATGCTTCCACTTGTATAGGAGAAACCGAATTGATTCCCCATGCTGACATAGAATTCGGATATAGAAGGTCGGGAAAGGAAGATCGATGGAGGAAGGGGATGGACAATAAAAACAACCCCAAGATCCGAAATGGGGGTTCTTCCCCATTCACCCTTGAAGAATTCGATCATTTGAGAATAGAAAACCTTGTTATGCTATGGTAATGTTTCCTATAATTCCATGGAGCACGGATTACAGAACCCAACTGTGAAATAGAGAAGGAAAACATGATTCTGTGTGGAACCAAAATTATAGATCTGAATGCCATAGAAAATGTAATATACCGATTTTGACCCCATTGCATTGAAATGTAAATAATGTAATATTGTTATATAATCGTGGTGAGGAGCTCAAGGCCAAGGCCCCGCGATCAATTTATTGATGCATATGGTTTACGTGCTAGCCAGGCACAATGGAATTGCAAATATCATGTAAATATGCATTTTAATAAAATACCCACAATTAGCTATGCAATGCAACAAGAGATGGGGGCATAATTTTTCATGGAATTGGGAGGGAAATATTCAAACCCTTGGAGCCACATAAGTCAAGCCAAGTATCAATGGGAGAACCCATAAAATCCTCAACTACCCATGTTGACTTTTGTACCTAATCATTCATTTCTCCCAAGAGTTGGGTGAAATAGTTAATGCCTTGGGGAATGGAGAGGTATGGCTATCCAAATTCATGTATGGGCAAGACACCCTTCATAGAAAATCATGTTTGACTTCTCGAAAAACAAAGGAGCCATGAAATTGCTCCCCAAGCCATTACCCATCAATGAGTTTTTCCTCTCTCACATTTTTGGAGCTACCTGGGCATTTTCCCTCCACATTTTTATGCTTTTCCTTTGTTTTTTGGCTGGGAGGAAGGAATTTTTGGTGTTGTAGAGCTGCTGGGAGGAAGCGAGCTTGATTTGGGGTTTCAATAAGGTTTTTTTGGCCATTTTAAATGCTCATAACCTGTGGGAGAAATTGGGTTTTCTCCCTGGGGTCGAATTCCTCTTCCCACAGTCCGTTTTCGGTGTGCCCACGATTTGGGGGAATCCCATGGTCATATTGTTTGTAAATCCCATTGTTAAACATGTGTAACCATGCCCAATTATGGTGGTTTCTATGTGTAGATAAAGTATGTTGGGTTATGGGTTATGCGTATCCATTGTTTTGGCTTGAGCTTGAGTGCAAGCATCTAGAAATGAAGAGGGTTCATATTTAGCCTGATAAACCTAGCTATGGACTGGCTTGGCTTGAATACATTGAGTATTTGGTTGTGTATGAGCTTGAGTGTCCCCTTTTCCTTGTAGAAATCATGCTCGACTCAGGGGTGGTCTTTGAGTGCTGAAAGAATACAGGCTGGGAAGAGACCTATGGTTGGGTGGAACGTTGCCACGACATAGCTAGTTGCTTGGAGCCATTTCACAATAAAGATAAGTATTTTTCTATCTATGTGTTTTTCCTCTGCAATGATTTAAACTGATGAATGTTTTTGATATGCTGAATGCATATGAAATGTGTGTGGATGAGGTTTATTTCCGCTATGCATGTTTGCTTGATTTGCACCTGCACACATTTGTTTTATTCGTATGAATCTGATGAAATGGGTTGAGTTTATGTAAAATCCCCAGAATTTGTTATCATGTTCCCTTCCTCGAATTGGGTCCAAGGGAGGGGACGTGACAGAAAACCCTGTGCGAATACATTATATATTGATAAAATCCTTGTAAGCAAACCCTAAAATGAGTCAGAGAGCGTTAACAACTTAAGGAATCCATGGGAATACTAGAATTGGTGTACAAAGAGTCGAGTTGTGGGATAGAACTGAATCTACAACCTTGTGAAATGCCCATCTTGTTCAACAGAGGTAGAAGGTCATATTTAGGGTTAGAATGTTTAATAAACCCAATAAAGGCTATAATCTCCTAGAACTAGCAGTTGGAACCTTCTATGCCCACCTTGAATAGAACTAGAAGGGAAGGTGCCTCGAGGGACTGTGTAGCAGAGAAGAGGGAATTCCTTGTGTTGGGTGAGGGGGATAATGTGGGTTCCATGTCTGCTGAGTGTTGAGGTTCCTATAGTTCTGTGGTTGAACTCACTGGCTTAGCAATATCCTCCTTGTTTCCCCTGTATTCTTGATAAACCCAACTTTAGGTTGGCTTAGCATTGAAGTGGACGTTGATTGTTAGAGAGCCTAGTTATCCCTCCTTAGTGGATACAAAACCCAAATCGAGGGTAGTCTCTCAGATGAAAGAGTATAGTCTGGAAAAAGAACTAAGGTTGGGTGGAATGTTGAAATCACTTATCTGGTTTCTTGGGAAAATTCAAGATCCAAAGATAAGTGTTTCTGCGGAATGGATGTTGCTATTTCATGTGTTATATTATGCTTTTTTTGTTCAAGGTTTTGAATAAATGTTTATATGAATGTGAGCAATAGGTATACTATGTATAAGCCTAAGTAGAAGGCTAAGTCCATGTTGGATGCCTCATTCATTTGCATGAGTTTAATGCATTATTTAAATGTTGCATCTGGTAGATGTATTGGTTAGACCTAGCTCCATACACCTTATGCATTGTTATGCCTGTCATGCCCTAGATTAATGAATGGATAGTTTCAAGAAATTTCTCATTAGGGATATAAGTATGGGCATGAGGTTGAATGCATGATTGAATGTGTTTTGGAATACTTCATTTTTACATGAATAATATGCATGGATAACCCCTGCAGGTGGTTGATATGTTAACTAGATTAGTTCATTATATATGTTTGTTTATGCATTGTATTCACCCTTCAAAGGGATGAATGGACTTCACCTAGTATTGGGAAAGGAAAGGGGGTAACCCTCATGTGTTTCAGGACCCCTCTGCAGGTCAGGTGGAGGAAGAAGTTATGGCAAGAAGGAGGCAGAAACCTTGTAGAAGGCTAAGTAAATTTGGTGGTATTATGAACAAAAAATCATTTGGAAAATGGGCATGGTTGGAGTGCTCAGATGGAGTGGGGATTTACACCTTTGGATAGATATCTCCAAGATATTTCCAATGGTACCAACCTTGTCCAATTTGGACCAAGTATGAGGAATTTATCACCTTTTGAAGTTTCCTTAGAAGCTTGCAGGAGTAGGGGTCTGTGGTCCTGACCTTTCCGCATCCACAAGGACCCTTCCATATTTGCAATGTGGATTACAAATTATGGTAGATAAAGTCTTCTAGTATGGATTTGTACATTTTGGCATACACAATGCGGATTGTGTATTGCAGGAGGTAAAATTTTCCGGTCTGGATTTCCGCATTTCTGCAACCGCAATATGGATTGCGGATTACGGGAGGTAAAGTTGCCTAGTGTGGATTTCCGCATTTTCGCATCCGCAATGTGGAGTGCATATTGTGAGGGAGTAAATTTTCCGGTATGGACTTCCACATTTCCACATCCGCAATGCGGAGTGTAGATTGTGAATTGCGGGAGGAATTTGTTTTTCAGAGTTTGAATAGGGATTTCCGCATTCACAATGCAGAATGCAAATTGTGGACTGTGGATCACAATGGTGGATTGCGGATCTATCACCTACTCAAACTCTAGACATTTTATGTCATGATGAAAACATTATGTTTTATTTTATTGTAAATTTTTATGACTAATGACCAAGATGGGTCAAGGATGAATGTAATTAATTACTTTGAATATTTTATTATTAATAAATAAAAGTGGAGACAAACATCCAAAGGGGACTGTTGAATGAGTGTTCAGTGACCCACTAGGAGGAATGGACTATGGTGGAGAGAAAACTGACACTTGGCAGCATCCTCAACTCACTTCTAACTATTGCAGGGGGCAACTTCCCTATTTTTATGGTCATGTTCCCCAAGAAAGTGGAACTGAGCAGGTGGTTCATTTACTAAATAAATTGACCAAAGACCTAGGCATCCTACTTATCTACCCATCGAATTCAGCGGGAGGCTGTCCATTCTTACCTTGTGATAATTTATGAGCACAAGAGATTCGATGAGGGGAAAGTTAGAAGTGATTGAGTGAACTAAGACTCCATTCTGAACTAGTGCAACCACATTGCTGAGTTCAATATTGCTAAAAGCAGGAAGTACTTCTGCTGAGTGCTACTCCTGAGTTGCAAGGGAATTTATTCCATTACTCCACATAGCATCTTCGTCCTAGTGGTTTAGTGAAGAGGCTCGGGGGTCATAAGGCAAGTAGCTTGGCTGTCTTCAGGAGCAGGTTGGGTGGAACAAGATCCTTTGGTTGTTTGTTTCTTCTACAAATTTCCAGGTTCATATTGTGTTATTTATTTACTTCTGTCAAGTTAGTATAATAAATCTGATTGTTTATATCATCAATTTCCCAATTAAATCTTAGATATTCTACATTGTTAATGAATATTTTTATTTCTTTAATTTATATCTGTTAGGATAAAATGCATTATGAATGATGTAGTTAAATGATAGAATGATTGAATAATAAATGCTTCCCTATATTTTCCACACACTAGTCATAGTGACGTACTCTAGTACAGGTAAGGGTATTTAGAATAGCTCAGAATGATGAATCAATGATTATAATGTGGATAGACTGGATGACTTATATTCCAATATAAATATACATTTTATTTTCAATACTGCATTTTATTTCAACGGACATATCAGAATTTGAATAGGAAATACAAATATTTTCATTGTTTTTGCTTAATCAATAAAATCCTAGCTTTTTATTTATAGCAGCATTTTATTCTAAGTATTTCCTTCAAACTATAGCAGATGCAATCTTGCGAATCAAAATAACTGATTTAGAGATTCTTCTAAAATTATCAAACTCATTATATAAATAACAATAATTACTTGCATCGAATATTACATTACTAAGAACATATATAAGTTAAACAATGATTTCATAAAACCTATGTTTATCAAAACTCATAAGTGCAAGTATTCTTATAAAAAAAATGAAGTTAATACTATAACTGAGAAATCTCTTATCCTTTCAAGTAATTATTTATTTCTTACACTAAAACAAAGGAGTGTAGCACAACCAGGGTTGAAATCCCTTAACCGAGTTTTTAAACATAGTAAAGTCTTCCGCAGTAGGGTTCACAACCCAGCCTTTACGACTTGCTTTTAAAAGCAAAACCAGAACTTAACATTTCAAAGTACATCAACGGACTATGTCCTAAACATTCTTTTAAATCTTCATATTTTACAATTAACATTTGAAATTAGAATTTGTTACTCTACGATTGTCAACATATTATTTCTCACAGAACTATGTTTATGCTTACTTTTCAAAATAAAAACAATGTATGATATGGTCGAGGGTTTAACCCTCCCTACATCATATCTTAAACCATTTTCGGTTCCCAAACAAAAATTTTCAGCAGAACTTCATAACGAAACAACTTAACCATTTCCGAATAGTATTCTGGACAGTAAGGTGAGCTTTTCGAATTCGAAACAATCTTCTATTTAAAATCTCAAAACAAACATTATACAATAACCAAGCATTGCACTGTGAAACTGATGAAGAGATACGGCTCAAAGGTTAAAAACCTTAGAAATAAAATGCCTTCGTCTTAGGTTTAGTACAACCAAGTCTGAAACACTTTTGAATCCCAACGAAACCCAAGTATAAACAAATCAACTCTCTACTAAACATTTCGAAACTTGCTTGATGTCAAATATTCGTACTATGGTGGAGATCCTTGGGGTTGTCACCGAGGATTACCAGTACAATATCAAAGCTTCCATTCTCTTCTAGGGCCAACAACAAACCTTGCCAAGAAAGTACACCTACCCAGAATGACGACATGATAAATGGTTAAACATTGGGCCAAGATTTAAAAAACAAAAGACTTTGTTAAAATATAACCGAAACTCAACAGGAAAACTATGTTACTTCACCTGAAATTAACTGAAGTAGGATTGAACACTTGGGATCCATTAATGCATACAGTGAAGGGTTCAAGGTTTCAAAACCAACACCCAAAAGGAGTTAAGATCCTGTGTAATTTTCTCCTCAAATGCTCTCGGCGAAAGTAGAAGGTTTCACCTTCGAATCCCCACAAGAATTAAGACCTGTATAGAATACAAAAACCTTTGAAAACTCTAGTGACCTATACCAGCAATAGGTCATGGCATCGAAACCCTGAAATGCATTACAAGTGCTGTAACCATGTACATTAAAACGACATCTAGAAAACTTTGATAGGCATATTGCAAGTAACTTGGTCATGAATTCACAACCCTGGAAGGTATTTTACAAGCAAGGGTTACAAACCCTGAGAATCAGAGAGCCTGTCGGCCTCGTTCTCCACCCTCACATGAAAATTTAATGCTATAGTACTCACCTCGGCAAGCATCACATGGTAGAGTTAGGGTTTATCACAAAACCCTAGATTGGCCACGAGATCGATAGTGCAGATCGAGCCATAAAGGCATGCCAACATGTAGATCACCAACTCCATTTAATTGCATTTAACACCCCAGCTACCAACATCGAAGTGCTTGCCAACTCATAAACCACTACAATGTATTTACTCTAATGCATGTTCGTAGCATAGTTTATAAGCAGAGAGTTGGTGTAGATTTCGTAACTGTTGCAAGATATATCAATTCCATGGTTAGAATAATAATGTAACGTGCATATAGGTTATGCATTTTGAATGTGCATATTATCCAAAAACCACCTTTTGTAATAAGACTAATTTTATTCTATGTGTGTGAGATATATTATAAGTTCTATGCCTATAGCCCCCTTTAAATAGGAATATAATTACATTATTCCTTCACCATAAGTTTGGATACAATGAAATGAGACATCAGTACATTGCATATCTCTATAGTGACAATATGGAAAGAGTGTGATATAAATACATAGTAATTCTCCATAGAATTTGATAGAGTAGGTTATCCACTTGCTCATCTAAATAGATAAAAACCTAGCATTTTTTACTAATACAATTTATGCGGAGATAACTAATACAATCACTTAAATACCTGAGATGTTTACATGACAGTTAAATCCTCTACAGGGATAAAATTTAACTTTAAAAGGCTAAGATGGTACTGCAAGATAAATTGAATTTACATAGGCACACTTTTGTTGGAATCTCCCTGTCTTACCTGCATTCTGTAATTTAGTTCAGGAGCGTTAGCTTTCAAAAGCTAAATAAGCCTTGGGGCATACACAAGGACCCCTTCATTACAATGAGACAATCAATTAGTCTCTATAATCGAATTGTATAACATTGAACATAAATGACAATATGCATGCTAACATTAAAGTACATAATGCAAGCTTTGAAATATTCAACATCCTGATTTTGATTTGACGATAATTGACTTTATGACTTTATAATACACTTTTTAAGTTAACAGATGTTAAGACAATTGTTGCGAATCATAAGTAATTTAAACTCTTAGTTATTAATGACAATGTTGGGAGTTGTTATCATTAAGTATTTTGTTTAGCGTTTAGTAATGTCTAAGTTAACACTTCTCACATGGCAACGCAAGCAATTATTACTACTTGAAAAACTTTAATTTTTAGTGAATTTTTGGGGATGTTACATGTGGTATCAGAGCGCAAGTTCAAATACTAGGCCTGAACCGGCTCACTCGTGCAAATAAAACCTAGAACAGAAGTACAAGTTTCTGATTATATTTATTTTGTTTTTAGTTTCAACATTTTATAGATCTAGATTGCAGGTATGGAAGGACCAACATAATCGGTTGAGGACAAGTCCCTTAATAACGAACAAAATAGTAATGAACAAGGACACATTAATACATAAAATCTATTTGTCGAATTGAATGATAATTCATCTGAATTATTAAGGACTGTAAAGGATTTAAAAATTGAGATAAAAACTGTTAAGGAAGAAAACGAACAAATCCTGCAAGCTCAAGAGGAGCTGAATCAAATCCTGGTGAATAATCTTCATAAAAATTATCAAGATAAGGAAACATAAAATAATGTTGAATCTGGAACAATGTCCTATCAACGTATGGATACAATGGTAAACTTGACTAATTATGACAGCAGTTCATCTTCTAAATTTGATGAAAGGGCACACAGGAAAAATAATAAGTATTCTAGTGATAGTAGTGACAGTGACTGCTACACTAAGAAAAAGAAGTACAGGCCCTACAAAGAAATTTATGGCGAGTTTAAAAAGTTCAAACCGCCAACTTTTAACGGTGAAATGGAAAAGAGTGAGACAGCTGAAGCAAGGCTGTCCAGTATGAATAAGTATTTCTAGATTTACAATTACTCAAGTCATCTAAAAACTAAAATGGCAATATATAATTTAACTGGGAAAGCAGACATATGGTGGCAAGATCGAAAAAGAGTAAAAGGTTTAAAAGAGAAAAGTGTCAACTCGAGTAATTTTAAGAAATACTTTAAAAGAAAATTTATGTTAGAACATTATTATGAGGAACGAGTTAAAGAGTTTTATGAGTTAAAGCTAGGTTCCATGGATATGAGAGAGTTATGTAGCAAGTTTTTGAACTTATTAAGGTATGTGCCTTATATCATTGAAGAAAAGCCTAAGGTACATTGATTTCTGAGCTGGTTTCCCTCTCACATAAAAGACATACTTGAGTATGATGGACCTCGAACTCTTGAAGAGGCCATGCAGAAGGAAAATATCTGTTATGAACAGAATAAGAAAAGAGAAGGCATACCAAGTTGGAAAGCAACAAGGCTTAACAACTTTGAGCAAATAAAGAAGCAGTTTTCTTTTAATCGTAATTTTGGAAATAATAATTCACGTAATTACTCTAACAGAAAGTTTTCACGAAATAATGTAGCAGGTAATACACAGTCAAAATTTACAGCTGCAAGGAACAGTGATCTACTTAAAACTTTTGTTAAGAATAATGAACAGAAGGAACCTGTTAAATGTTGGGAATGTCAGGGACCTCACTATGCATCAAACTATCCACTCAGAAAGAAGGTCGTCAACAACATACATACTATACAGGAGGAGGCTACTGTTGGTGACTTAGCAAGGGAGATGCCCAGGATAAATGCAGCTTTGGAGAACAGACAAGCTGATCATCAAACTTCCATGGTAGAAGTGGAAAGTATGCTAAAAAATACACCTATTTCTATTCTACTTGATCCAGGACCAAGTCTTAGCTATGTTTCACATTATTTACTTAAATGTTGCAATCTGAAAATAGATAAGTTTGATAAATCATGGTTGGTTCAATTACCTACTAGAATGAAAAGAAAGGTAATTGATTATGTGAAAGAATGTGAATTATTGATGAATCGGTTTAGGACTCATGTTAAATTGAATGTGTTACCTTTAGGTTCTTACAATGTTCTGATTGGAATGGATTGGTTAGAAAAGAATAGAGTTGTACTAAATTGATTTGAAAATACTTTTACTTATTTAAATGATGCATTTGAAACTATAATGGTAAAAGGGATTCCTAGAAAGATATCTGTTAGTCAAATTTCTGCATTACAAGTTAAGAAAGTTGTTCGAAAGGGGTGTAAGTTGTTTACTGTAAACGTAATTAATAATGAACAGTCCACTAATGAAGATAAGTTAAAGCTAGAAGACATACCCATTCTAGAGGAATTTTCGGATGTATTTCCGGAAGAAATTCTAGGGCTACCTCCGAAAAGGGAACTTGATTTCACCATTGAGTTAGTACCAGGAGCGGTACCAAACTCAAAGGCTCCTTACAGAATGAACATTCTGGAACTTAATGAACTTAAATCACAGCTTAAGGAATTAATTGATAAAAATTATATAAGACCCAGTGTGTCTCCATGTGGAGCACCTGTAATTTTTGTTAAAAACAAGGACAAAACTATGCGTTTATGCATATATTACCGTCAGCTAAATAAAATGACCATAAAAAACAAATATCCTTTGCTCTGCATCGACGATCTGTTTGATCAACTACGCACTGCAACGATATTCTCTAAAATAGATTTAAGGTCGAGGTACCACCAAGTCCAAATTAAAGATGAGGACATCTTTAAGACTACGTTCAGAACTCGCTATGGACACTACGAGTTCATGGTTATGCCCCTCGGGCTGACCAACTCTCCAGTAGTCTTCATGTGTTTAATGAATAACGTATTACATAAATACTTGGATAATTTGTATTAGTATTTATTGATGATATTCTAATTTATTCTAAGACAAAAGAAGTTCATGACGAACATTTAAAGATAATTTTACAAGTGTTAAAAGAACACCAACTCTACGCTAAGTTCAACAAATGTGACTTCTATAAAGATAAAATATAGTACCTAGGGCATGTGATATCTAAGGATGGAATCGTAGTAGACCCAGACAACATAAAAGCAATAAATGAATGGCCTGCCCCAAAAGACGTAACTGGTGTATGATCTTTTATGGGAATTACAAGTTACTATCATAAGTTTATTGAGGGATTTTCTAGGATAGCAAATCCGATAACATCTTTACAAAAGAAAGGTATGAAATTTGTATGGGATAAAAAAATGTGAAGAAAGCTATAAGAAACTAAAAGAGTTATTAACAACATTACCTATTTTAAATTTTTTTTATCCCAACAAAGATTTTATAGTATGCACGGATGCATGCAATGACGGACTTTGCGGGGTCTTAACACAAGAAGGTCATGCGATTGCATATGAATCTAGAAAGTTAAAGATTCATGAGAAGAACTATGCAACCTACGACTTGGAATTGGTTGTTGTAATACATGCATTAAAAATGTGGCGACATCATTTAATTGGAAGAAAATTTATTTTAATGACTGATAATAAAGGATTAAAATATTTGTTGGACCAACCGAATCTGAATGTAAGGCAAGCTAGGTGGCTAGCTTTCCTTAGTGAGCATGATTTTGAGATTTTGAGATTCAGCACATTAAAGGAAAGGAAAATAAGGTCGTTGATGCCTTAAGCAGAAATGCTAGGCTAAATTTTGTTTCAGCAATCAGTACTTATAAAACTGATCTTGAAAATCAGATTAAGGACAAGATCGAAATGGATGAAAAATATCAGTACTTACTTAATAAAATTGCTGAAGATAATGCTGAAAATTTTATAACAGATTTCAGAATTGATGAAAGAGGGTTGCTACTGTATAAAAACAGACTTTATGTGCTTAATGTCACTGAAATTAAGTTGCTGATTTTAAATGAATTGCATAAAAGTCCATACTCAGCACATCTTGGTTATCAAAAGATGATAACTATACTGAGAAAATATTATTTTTGGCCATGTATGAAAAGTGAAGTAGCTGAATATATTGCTAGGTGTATAGAGTGTCAGCAAGTAAATGTTGAACACAAACACCTAGTTGGTTTATTACAGCCACTACCTATTTCAGATTGGAAATGTGACATAATTAGTATTGATTTTATTACTGGTTTACCTAAAAATTAGAAACATAATGATTTTGTAATGGTAGTAGTGGATAAGCTTAGTAAAACAGCCCACTTCTTACCTGTTAAGAAACCTTACAAGGCTGCTAACATTGCTGAAATTTTTATGAAGAAAAATTTTCGTTTGCATGGTATTCCGAAAGTTATAATTTCTTATAGAGACTCAAATTTTACAATACATTTTTGGAAATATTTATTTAAAGGTTTAGATACTACTTTAAATTTCAGCACATCATTTCACCCACAAACAGATGGGCATAATGAACGAGTTAATCAAATTCTTGAAGACATGTTAAGAATGTTTGTTAGAGATCATCCAGGTAAATGGGAGGAATATTTGCATCTTGCTGAGTTTGCTTACAATAATCATTACCAAGCTTCAACAAAACTTAGTCCCTTTGAAATTTTATATTGCAGAAAATGTAATACTCCTATCTCTTGGAGTAATCCAGTTGACAGGTTAATGCTAGAACCTGATTTATAAAGAGAAATGGAACTAACCATGAAACAGGTTCAAAGCAATTTGAAAATTGCACAAGATAGACAGAAAAGTCATGCAGATCTCAAAAGAACTCAGAAAGAGTTTCAGGTTGGTGAACATGTGTTCTTCAAGGTAAAACCTAAAAAGAGCTTCCTAAGATTGGGAAGCTGTGCTAAATTAGCACCAAGGTATTGTGGACCTTTTGAAATCTTGTTCAGGGTAGGACCAGTGGCATATCAGTTGGCATTGCCACCGAATATTAAATTACATTATGTATTTCACATCTCTCTTTTGAAAAAGTATATGCGTGATTCTACTCATGTGATTAATTGGAATGATGTACAGGTGGAACCATAAGGAGATTTTCTGGTGGAACTGGATTGTATCCTCGACAAGAGGGAAATTTTGCTTCGTAATCGTACCATTGGATAGGAAAAGGTGCAATGGAATCACCTTAGTCAGGACGAAGCAACTTGGGAATTGGAAAGTAATATGTGGGTGGCATATCCAGTGTTGTTCCAGGAGGAACAAGAGGATGATGAATAAAGTAACATGGAGGACAATGTTGAACTTAAGAGTGGGTGTTTGTCACATACCCAAACTCTAGACATTTTATGTCATGATGAAAACATTATGTTTTATTTTATTGTAAAGTTTTATGACTAATGACCAAGCCAAACATCCAAACGGGATTGTTGAATGAGTGTTCACTAACCCACTAGGAGGAATGGACTATGGTGGAGAGAAAACTGACACTTGGTAGCATCCTCAACTCACTTCTAACTGTTGCAGGGGGAAACTTCGCTATTTTTATGGTCATGTTCCCCAAGAAAGTGGAACTGAGTAGGTGGCTCATTTACTAAATAAAATGACAAAAGACCTAGGCCTGCTACTTATCTACCCATCGAATTCAACAGGAGGCTATCCATTCTTACCTTGTGATAATTTATGAGCACAAGAGATTCGGTGAGGGGAATGTTAGAAGTGATTGAGTGAACTAAGACTACATTTTGAACTAGTGCAACCACAATGCTGAGTTCAATATTGCTAAAAGCAGGAAGTACTTATGCTGAGTGCTACTGTTGTGTTGCAAGGGAATTTATTCCATTACTCCACACAACATCTTCATCCTGGTGGTTCAGTGAATAGGCTCAGGGGTCCTAAGGCAAGTAGCTTGGCTATCTTCAAGAGCAGGTTGGGTGGAACGAGCTCCTTTCGCTGTTTGTTTCTTCTATAGATTTCCAAGTTCAGATTGTGTTATTTATTTGCTTCCGTCAAGTTAGTATAATAAATCTAATTGTTTATATCATCAATTTCCCAATTAAATCTTAGATATTCTACATTGTTAATGAATATTTTTATTTCTGTAATTTATATCTGTTAAGATTAAATGCCTTATGAATGATGTAGTTAAATGATAGAATGATTGAATAATAAATGCTTCCCTATATTTTTCCACACACTAGTCATAGTGCCGTACTCTAGTACATGAAAGGGTATTTAGAATAGATCAAAATGATGATTATAATGTCGATAGACTGGATGACTTGTATTCCAAAATAAATCTACATTTTATTTTCAATACTGGATTTTATTTCAATAGACATCTCAGAATTTCAATAGGAAATACAAACATTTTCATTGTTTTTGCTTAAACAATAAAATCCTAGCTTTTAATTTATAACAACATTTTATTCTAAGTATTTCCTTTAAACTATAGCAAATACAATCTTGCGAATCAAAATAACTAATTTAGAGATTCTTCTAAAATTATCAAACTCATTATATAAACAACAATAATTACTTGCATCGAATATTACATTACTAAGAACATATATAAGTTAAACAACGATTTCATAAAACCTATCTTTATCAAAACTCATAAGTGCAAGTATTCTTATAATAAAAACGAAGTTAATATTGCAACCGAGACATCTCTTAGCCTTTTAAGTAATTATTTATTTCTTACACTAAAACAAAGGAGTGTAGCACAACCAAGGTTCAAAACCCTTAACCGAGTTTTTAAACATAGTAAAGTCTTCCGCAATAGGGTTCACAACCCAGCCTTTACGGCTTGCTTTTAAAAGCAAAACCAGAACTTAACATTTCAAAGTACATCGACGGGATTTGTCCTAAACATTCTTTTAAATCTTTAGACTTTACAATTAGCATTTGAAATTCAAATTTGTTACTCTACGACTGTCAACATATTATTTCTCACAGAACTGTGTTTATGCTTACTTTTCAAAGTAAAAACAATGTATGATATGGTCGAGGGTTCAACCCTCCTTACATCATAGCTTAAATCATTTTTGGTTCCCAAACAAAACTTTTCAGCAGAACTTCATAACGAAACAACTTAACAATTGCCGAATAGTATTCTGGACAGTAAGCTGAGCTTTTTGAATTCAAAACAGTCTTCTATTTAAAATCTCAAAACAAACATTATATAGTAACCAAGTAGTGCACCGTGAAACTGATGAAGAGCTACGGCTCAAAGGTTAAAAACCTTAGAAATAAAATGTGTTTCGGCTTAGATTTAGTACAACCAAGTTTGAAACACTTTTGAATCCCAACGAAACCCAAGTATAAACAAACCAACTCTCTACTAAACATTTGGAAACTTGCTTGATGTCAAATCTCCGTAGTATCGTGGAGATCGTTGGGGTTGTCACCGAGGCTTATCAGTACAATATCAAAGCTTCCATTCTCTTCTCGCGCCAATAGCAAACCCTGCCATGAAAGTGCACCTGCCCAAAATGACGACATGATAAATGGTTAAACATTGGACCAAGCTTTTAAAAACAAAAGACTTTGTTAAACTATAACCGAAACTCAACAAGAAAACTATGTTACTTCACATGAAATTAACTGAAGTAGGATTGAACACTCTGGCTCCATTAATGCATACAGTGAAGGGTTCAAGGTTTCAAAACCAACGCCCGAAAGGAGCCGAGATCTTGTGTAATTTTCTCCTCAAATGCTCTCGGCGACAATAGAAGGTTTCACCTTCGAATCCCCACAAGAATTGAGACCTATACAAAATACAAAAACCTTTGAAAACTCTAGTGACCTATACCATCAATAGGTCATGACATCGAAACCCCGAAATACATTACAAGTGTTGTAACATTGTAGATTAAGACGACATCTAGTAAACTCTAATATCCCTATTGCAAGTAACTTGGTCATGACTTCGAAACCCTGGAAGGTATTTTACAAGCAAGGGTTACAAACTGTGAGAATCAGAGAGCCTGTCGGTCTCGTTCTCCACCCTCACATGCAAAGTGAATGCTGTAGTACTCTCCTCGGCAAGCATCACATGGTAGAGATAGGGTTTATAACAAAACTCGAGACTGGCCACGAGATCGATAGTGCAGATCGAGCCACAAAGGCATGCCAGCATGTAGATCACCAACTCCATTTGATTTCATTTAACACCCCATCTACCAATGTCGAAGTGCTTTCCAACAGATAAACCACTACAATGTATGTACTCTATTGCATGTTCATACAATAGTTTATAAGCATAGAGTTAGTGTAGATTTCGTAACTGTTGCAAGATATATCAATTCCATGGTTAGAATAATAATGTAACGTGCGTATAGGTTATGCATTTTGAATGTGCATATTATCCCAAAACCACCGTTTGTAATAAGACTAATTTTATTCTATGTGCGTGGGATATATTATAAGTTCTATTCCTATATCCCTCTTTAAATAGGAATATAATTACATTATTCCTTCACCATAATTTTGGATACAATGAAATGAGACATCAATACATTGCATGTCTCTATAGCGACGATATGGAAAGAGTGTGATATAAATACATAGTAAATCTCCATAGAATTTGATAGCGTAGGTTATCCACTTGCTCATCTAACTAATCTAATCACTTAAATACTTGAGATGTTTGCATGGCAGTTAAATCTTCTACAGGGTCAAAATTTAACTTTAAAAGGCTAACATGGTACTGCAAGATAAATTGAATTTACATAGGCACACTTCTATTGGAATCTCCCTATCTTACCCGTATTATGCAATTTAGTTCAGGAGCGTTAGCTTTCAAAAGCTAAGTAAGCCTCGGGCCATACACAAGGAACCGTTCATTACAGTGAGACAATTAATTAGTCTCTATAATCAAATTGTATAACATAGAATGGAAATGACAATATGCATGCTAACATTAAAGTACATAATGCAAGCTTTGAAATATTCAACATCCTGACGTTGATTTGACGATAATTGACTTTATGACTTTATAAGACGCTTTTTACGTTAATAGCTGTTAAGACAATTGTTGTGAATCATAAGTAATTTGAACTCTTAGTTATTAATGCCAATTATGTTGGGAGTTGTTATCGTTAAGTATTTTGTTTAGCGTTTAGTAATGTTTAAGTTAACACTTCTTGCATGGCAACACAAGCAATTATTGCTATTTGAAAAATTTTAAGTTTTAGTGAATTTTTGGGGATGTTATAGGATCCGATCCCATTGTTTCTATGTGTGGAATCAGAAGGGATTGGAGAAAAAAAATGCATCAATGGGTTCCATGGCTTCTAACGGCCACTAGGGAGGTTACAGAATGTTACACCATGCCAAAAGTATTGATTTCTTGTTGCTATTATTGTCTTTTGATATCTTGGATGTTCAGAGTAAGGAATTTGATGTATTTAACCCATCACTAGATTCTTTAAATATGCATGATTTGCAATATACAGTTTATCTTTATAAAGGAGAATATCATCTTCACCAAGTTGATATCCTGCACACTTCTCGTCTATATTTCCTTGCTGCAATTTTTCTTTAATTTGAAAGTAAGTTTTTGTTAAGATTTAATATGCTATGACAGAAAATAGCAGCATTACATTCCATTTCACAATAATAGCATATACAGGATCACTGAAGAAACAGCAAGCACATCATAAACACAAGAGACAGAGATTTATCTTGGGAAACCCTCATGGGGTAGAAAACCCAGCAAAGCTTCCTCAATATAGATGAACAGCAATATACAAAGATGAAACCCTGAGACATGATCTCCTCCTCCACAATAGCAGACCTCTCCTCCACAAGTGCGCTATCCTCAAGTGAGTGAATGTGTATAATGAGGAACACACCTCCTCTATTTATACACTACTCTGATATGTATTTTACACAAGTACATGTAGGCTTGTATTTAACCATTAGGTTAAATACCCCATTATAACTGACTAGGCCGACCCCTCTAGGGTGGTCTAATAACCCTTTGACCCACATAACACATACAGGGCCGACCCCCACTAGGGAAGTCTAATAACCCAATTTACCACATTTCGACGGAGGAATAAACATCTCCGGATATACAATAAGATCTTCACGGAGGAATGAATCATCTCCGGAATAATAAAGTACAAATATAATATTCTTTGAAGTTACAATATATCAACACCCCCCCTTAACGAGAAGGATATTATAACAGCATCTGCACGAGCAAGGAGTCATCAACATCATACATGATACATCTATAAATCATTGGAAGCTTTCTCAACATCATCAGTAACTCAACCAGTTACTGGAATATCTTCAATACTGGAACATCAACATCTTCAGTACTGAGTCTTTATCTTCTGCAACACTCAAACAGCTACAGCAACATCAATATCTGAATCCTCACGATTGTCAGCATCGCCATCACACGATCATCAGCATCGTCATCACATGATCAACAACATCGTCATCTCACTATCATCAACATCGTCATCACACGATCATCAACATCGTCATCTCACAATCATCAGCATCGTCATCACACGATCATCAGCATCGTCATCTCACGATCATCAGCATCATCATCACACGATCATCAGCATCGTCATCTCACGATCATCAGCATCGTCATCACATGATCATTAGCATCGTCATCTTACGATCATCCGCATCGTTATCTCACGATCATCAGCATTGTCATATCATCTCGATCTACAACATCTGGATCATCTCGATCTACAGCATCTGGATCATCACGATCTACAACATCTAGATCATCTCGATCTACAACATCTGGATCATCTCGATCTATAACATCTGGATCATCTCGATCTACAGCATCTGGATCATCTCATCTACAGCATCTGGATCATCTCGATCTACAACATCTGGATCATCTCGATCTACAGCATCTGGATCATCTCGATCTACACCATCTGGATCATCTCGATCTACAGCATCTGGATCATCACGATCTACAGCATCTGGATCATCTCGATCTACAGCATCTGGATCATCACGATCTACAGCATCTGGATCATCTCGATCTACAACATAAGTATCCTCAACCATACAAGTACATTAATCAATACATGTATCATCAAAAGTATGTATTCTCACCAATAAATCTATCATCAAAACATGTATTCTTACTAATACATATATCATCAAAAGCATGTATTCTCACTAATACATCTATCATCAAAAGCATGTATTCTCACTAATACATCTATCATCAAAAGCATGTATTCTCACTAATACATCTATCAATACAAGTATCCACACTGATACAAGTATACACAACAGCAGCATACCCTGCAACACCCATGATCCAATTACGGGATGGTCAATCCCTCTCACTTTAGGACATAGGTCCAAGGATGATACAATCCTGATCCACTTATGGGATGATCAATCCCTCTCAATTTAAGACATCTCTCATGTCTATGGATGATGCAATCCAGATCAACTTACAGGATGATCAATCCTTATCCTTTTAAGACACCTCACCATGTCTAAGGATGATGCAATCCCGAATCAACTTACAGGATGATTAGTCCTTATCACTTTAAGACACCTTACCATGTCTAGGGACGATGCAATCCCAATCTACTTACAGGATGATTAGTCCTTATCACTTTAAGACACCTCACCATGTCTAGGGATGATGCAATCCCAATCTACTTACAGGATGATTAGTCCTTATCACTTTAAGACACCTCACCATGTCTAGGGACGATGCAATCCCAATCTACTTACAGGAGGATTAGTCCTTATCACTTTAAGACACCTCACCATGTCTAGGGACGATGCAATCCCAATCTACTTACAGGATGATTAGTCCTTATCACTTTAAGACACTTCACCATGTCTAGGGACGATGCAATCCCAATCTACTTACAGGAGGATTAGTCCTTATCACTTTAAGACAAGTCTCATGTCTAGGGACGATGCAATCCCATCACGTACATTTTGAACCCAGTTCATGGACAATGCAGTCCTCACGTACATTTTGAACCCAGTTCATGGACGATGCAGTCCTCACGTACATTTTGAACCCAGTTCATGGACGATGCAGTCCTCACGTACATTTTGAACCCAGTTCATGGACGATGCAGTCCTCACGTACATTTTGAACCCAGTTCATGGACGATGCAGTCCTCACGTACATTTTGAACCCAGTTCATGGACGATGCAGTCCTCACGTACATTTTGAACTAGTGGTTCCGGGATGATGCAATCCCCATCACTTTATTCTCGAAGACCATATGTCTACGGATCAATTCAGGGACCAAGGTCCGGGGATGATACAATCCCCATCATGTACATTTTGAACTAGTGGTTCCGGGATGATGCAATCCCCATCACTTTATTCTCGAAGACCATACGTCTACGGATCAATTCAGGGACCAAGGTCCGGGGATGATACAATCCCCACTTCTCGGAGACCTTACGTCTACGGCTCTCTTTAGGACTGAAAGTCCAGGGATGATCCAATCCCCTCAACTGTCCACTAAGGACTTCATTCTCGGAGACCTCACGTCTACGGCTCTCTTTAGGACTGAAAGTCCAGGGATGATCCAATCCCTTCAACTGTCCACTAAGGACTTCATTCTCGGAGACCTCACGTCTACGGCTCTCTTTAGGACTGAAAGTCCAGGGATGATCCAATCCCCTTAACTTTCCACTAAGGACTTCATTCTCGGAGACCTTACGTCTACGACTCTCTTTAGGACTGAAAGTCCAGGGATGATCCAATCCCCTCAACTGTCCACTAAGGACTTCATTCTCGGAGACCTCAAGTCTACGGCTCTCTTTAGGACTGAAAGTCCAGGGATGATCCAATCCCCTCAACTGTCCACTAAGGACTTCATTCTCGGAGACCTCAAGTCTACGGCTCTCTTTAGGACTGAAAGTCCAGGGATGATCCAATCCCCTCAACTGTCCACTAAGGACTTCATTCTCGGAGAACTCACGTCTACGGCTCTCTTTAGGACTGAAAGTCGAGGGATGATCCAATCCCCTTTTCTTTCTCGGAGACACCTGTCTACGGCTCACTTTAGAACAAGTGTTCAAGGATGATACAATCCCCACATGTATTCTCATCAATATACTATCGATCCTGGGAACCCATACAGAACCTGATTCACACTTCTTCTTTAATTACACCATTAAGAGAATGGTGTTATCTAGCCACTTGGAGCAAACATCTCATCATGATTCTCTTCCTCTTTCTAAGAGAATCTTCTAGCCACAAGCCTTCTATATTTTGTTTGATTTGTAAATCTTCTTGTTGAACATCCATCACTTGTTCGGTGTTCATTATTCTTCATGATCTTTCCTACAAAACAAAATTAAGTACATGATTAGTAATCCTTCATAATCATGAAATCATGATAACCTATTATGCATACAGATATCATTTACATAGTTATGCAACTATCTTGACCAATACTTTGGCACAACACTTTCCCATATCCTGTATGCATACAGTGGCTATCTAGATGCCTTCCATCTCTACCAGAACATACTATCGAGAGTGTGCACAGTTCTCAGCATGTCAGCAAAGAGGTTTCATTCTAGACAAGCAACAATGGAATGTTTGTCTAACTTACCAATCATATGCATATTAGTAGTATAATGTTCAATGCTCTATGAATGTTTGCACTCAGCATGATATGTTCTAGGAATACAAATATGCATACAAGAAATATCATTTACTATTTCAAATAACAACTCAAATACTTATCTTTTATGTTTGTGTGGTTGCCTCCTGCTTGATCTTCTATATGTCCTTTGAACTTCTATTCATTCTGTACCACTGTGCATGCTCAAGTGTGCACTAGTGTCATCCTCGTGATCTCATACACAAACATTCATTCATTAGTATATTCTCAAAACATTCTAATTCTAAATAATATTGAATATGTATAGTCATGATCATTAGTATTCAGGGTTTCAAGTAAGTCTTCTTTTACTCATGCATATTCTTGTTTGATCATAGTACTCTTCTGGTTAATTAAATCATGCATAAACCCTTGATTACTAACTTTATGAATAAGCATAACCAATCATATCAAGTATACTTATATAAGGGATCCTAACACAAGGTAAGATTCATGGGAAACATACCTGGATTAGTATACCTACTTGGTTATGTACAACATACCTAAACAATCTCTTCAATGATTTAGAGATCCTGAGCTAGAACCTGCATGTCTCATAGGTTAAGCATAATATAACAAAGTCATACATACCTCGTAAGTAGAACAAAGATTATGGATGAGTCTTTGTCTTCATGTTTTCATGGTCATGGAGCCTGATTTGTCTTTTGTGATGTACCTGTATCTTGTTAGCAGACAACATCAACCTCACACAACATTATAATGCATTAGTACAATCATAAGTGTCAACACCCTAACCAATGAATATCTTCTATCATGCATTCATAATTTTGTTAAGGTGATACAACAAATCTAAAATCAATATTGTACTAACCGTAATAACCTGAAGACAAACATACCATAAACTTAATCATGAACAAATCTCAAAACATACCTCGATGAGTCATACCTGTCGAGATCGCTTGTAATCTCCTTATGTAAAGCCTTAGCCTCATCTCCCTCTGAAACAGGAACTCCTTCACTTATGCAGGTGACCAATCCATCTTCTAGGATTAACCCTATCCACTTGATTTGCAAGAACTGGACCTGGAGCTGGATATGGGTTTGTCAGAGAAACCCCAAAAATTCAAACTTTGAATTTCAAACTTCCGAAAGGATAGAAATATGCGCCTTGATGAGCTGATCAAACTGATATATTCAGAATTTGAAAACTGCAAAGTTTCACTCCTCAATTTTGCCTTTGAAACTTCCGGATTCACTGGACGTGACCCTGAACTGGGGTTTGATGAATCCCACTCTTCTTCCCAATCAAAATGTTTGATCCAAAGCTCTAAGCTTCTATTTTTCTGAGGAGCTTCCAGCCATGGTCACAGATTTCAAAAATTCTCATTTTTACAGAAGCCCTAATTTTCCACTTTTCTGATCAAAGTCCCGAACTAGGGTTTGATCAAGCCCGGCCTTCTTCCCAACCAAAAAATATGATCTTGGTCTCTAAATTTCTATTTTGATGAGTAGCATTCATCCGTGGTCTCCGTTTACAAAAATTCCAACTTTCTTCAAAGCCCTAAATTCCGGAAGCCATGAATGAAGGTACTCAAAAATAATTCTGTTTTGACAGAAATATGTACCTGATTGTTTCTGGTGTAACTCCAAACTTTTCAATCCACAGGGTCTGAAAAAGTTTTCTGAGATAGCCTGACCTGTTATCTTTCCATCCTGACAGGTCTGACCTCAATTGGATTCTCTGAGAGAGAGTTATGTCAAATGTCGCAACGTAACCTGTTTTGGGATAAAACAGAAGAGCGAACTTGTACGGCGTGCCACGTGTCACTGTTTGAACTTCGGCCTCTGAAAAACTTTCCTGATGTATCTCGGCCTGTTATCTTTCCATCCTGACAGGTCTGACCTCAATTGGACTCTCTGAGAGAGAGTTATGCCAAGTGTCGCAACATGACCTGTTTATGGGATAATACAGGAGGGCGAACTTGTACGGAGTGCCACGTGTCACTGGTTCAACTTCGGTCTCTGAAAACGTTTTATGCGATAGTACAGACTGTGTAATACCTGTCACTTTTTACGAAATTTCATTTGGAGCTTCCTAGCCCAAGATATGACCTTTTTCCCAAGGTCACCTGATTTTGACTCAGATCTGGAAGAGGCAGAAACCCTATATTGTACAGATCATAAATCACAAAGTACAACGAAGTAGAGGTTTTCCTTTGGACACGAGGTACCTGGAGATTTAATCTTCGTCCTGTAACAATTTCATATCCGAAAACTTCGCCAAAACGGATTTATAGCGAAAGTGCTACGATGACTAGTTTTTGCTATGTAAAACCCTAACCTTCAAATTGTCGTAAGTAAAGCAAGTGTCGTTAGTGCCATACCTTGTCTTCCTTCAGGTTAGCTCTGATACCATGTTAAGATTTAATATGCTAAGACAGAAAATAGCAGCATTACATTCCATTTCACAATAATAGCATATACAGGATCACTGAAGAAACAACAAGCACAACATAAACACAAGAGACAGAGATTTATCCTGGGAAACCCTCATGGGGTAGAAAACCCAGCAAAGCTTCCTCAATATAGATGACCAGCAATATACAAAGATGAAACCCTGACACATGATCTCCTCCTCCACAATAGCAGACCTCTCCTCCACAAGTGCGCTATCCTCAAGTGAGTGAATGTGTATAATGAGGAACACACCTCCTCTATTTATACACTACTCTGATATGTATTTTACACAAGTACATGTAGGCTTGTATTTAACCATTAGGTTAAATACCCCATTATAACTGACTGGGCCGACCCCTCTAGGGTGGTCTAATAACCCTTTGACCCACATAACACATACAGGGCCGACCCCCACTAGGGAAGTCTAATAACCCAAGTTACCACATTCCGACGGAGGAATAAACATCTCCGGATATACAATAAGATCTTCACGGAGGAATGAATCATATCCGGAATAATAAAGTACAAATATAATATTCTTTGAAGTTACAATATCTCAACAGTTTTATCATTGGATTGGGATTCAGGAGCTCTTGTCTTTAAATTTGAATTGCACATGCTTAATGCTGCAACATGAAATTTTTTGCTAAGAGCATCTGCAACCTTATTCTCTTTCCCGTTTACATGCTTAATTTCAAAATCAAGTTCACAGAGAAATTCCATTCACGTAGCTTGCCTAGAATTCAAGTTTGGTTGGTCAAACAAATACTTCAATCTCATGTGGTCTGTCCTAAGCTCAAATCTTCTTCCCAATAAATAATGTCTCCATCTCTTGAGAGCATGTACTATGGCTCCTAGTTCTAAATTATGCGTGGCATAATTATTTTCACGCTCTTTTAATTTCCTTGACTCATAGAAAATCACAAATCCCTCTTGCATGAGCATTCCACCTAGCCGTTCAATGCAAGCATATGTGCACACTACAAAATCCTTCCTTGCATCTGCAATATTCAAAACAAGAGCGCTGGTGAGTAACTTATCTGTTGAATTTTTTTTTCTGGATCCACTCCAATTCCTTCTTCTTAGATGACATGACCCAAATATTATACCTTCCTTTGATAAAAATCACACTTGTTCAGCTTTGCATACAATTGGTGTTCTCTAAGAACTTGAACACCATTCTTAGATGTTCATCATGCTCTTTTTAATTCTTTGAATAAACAAGAACCACAAAAATTCTCCCTGCAATTTTGCACAGCCACAATCACCTCCAGCCTGCAATCTACAATACACAATCGGAAGTCGGAAGTCAGAACCACAATTACAACTTCGACGAAGACGCACCTCCAACTTCTGCAATCCGCAGTGTGGAAATCGGAAGCCGGAACACTAATTATCTGCTTCGAATAAATCTCATCTCCAACTTCTGCAATCTACAATCTTCCTTACAGAAGTCGGAAGTCTGAATCCCCAAATGCGTGGTGCCGAAGAAATACTCCTTCGACTTCCACAATCCGCACACCATGATGCGGAAGTCGGAAGTCAGAACTACCATTTCAAAACTATGGAAAATTTACTCGTCTGAATTCCATAATTGGCAATCCACGTTGTCGGAGTCGGAAGCCGGAATCACCACGTGCAACTCCGTATAAAACAAGCTTCTGAATTCCGCAATCCTTAATACACATGCGGGTTCGAAAAGTTGGATGTCATATCCCCATATTTTGTTATGGTCCATGGGGTAATTTTGGCCCAAGTCACCTACGCATTAATCGTTTAATTAATAAGCAAGTATGGAAACTACCTCATGGAAGATGCCTAAGGTTGTATTTGGGAATTAAATGGACAAGGTGGGCCCCCCATGTAGCTATTAACCCCATGACTAAGTCTAAGTGATTAATTAAATAAGAATTTAATTAATGGGGTAATTTTGAGGCAATTATATCATAGTGGTTGATTAATTATTAATTAATTAATTAAACTCTGAATTTTGGAGTGATTATGAGTTTGTAATATTTTTATTAATAATTTTTGCTAATAAATATTGGCAAGTGGTGATGACAAGGCTTGGAGGTCGAACTTGTGCAAGTAGGGCCAATCTTGCCTAAGTGGCAAACTCAGAAAATCAAGGAACACATTGGAGGAAAAAAGAAGAAGCAAGTTGTTGATGTATATGTAACTTTGGAATGTATTTCATATATATATATATTGTACTCCTATAGAGATGTATTATTCCTCTATACGAAAGTGTCGTCATTTGTATTGACAAGTGTCGCAAGTGTGTTAACTTGCCGATGGGTTATTGTAATACCCCATTTTGACCCTTAGGATATATTTGTTTTCAATGTAAATAATGTATACATGTGATGTATGTCTACCTAGCATGGAGCTCAAGGCCAAGGCCCCCACTAGTGCATGTTCGTATTTTATTTAAAATAGCAAAGCATTGGACATTATGTTACCCATGTGCTATTTAGCCATGGAACATTGTAAAAATGATGTAGATAAACATCAAGCAATAAAATACCAAAACTGGATATGGAGGCAACGAATGAGAAGGGGCCATGTGTATCCACTAGGGAGTGGTGATGGGGCTATGGGATTAAACCATAGGCTTCCATATGTCACCTTGAGAATCCATTTGACTTTCCTTGCTGACATTTAATTATGTTGTAAGGAAGTGGTTGAAGAAAACAGTCCATGGCTTTAATGGAGCATGGGCAGCCCAGAAATTCGTATGGTAGAGTATGGGCTCTGTTTTCTTATACCATAAGTCACTCTACCTCATGGGGATTGCTTCTTCATCATCTCCATTCCATTGTGGAAGATACCAGTATCATTTTCCATCCAAAAACGAATTCCCAGTAGTGAGAAAAACTAGAAATCGCAACTGTGCAAGAACCCACGTTTTGAAGAGCCAAAAATGCCCAGATTTGGTATTTGATAGTGAAATCCAATGGGGGATCCATAGGTATGAACCTTGGGGCAAATTTGGGAGTATTATCTACCCTGAAATCCATAGGAAAATCCAGTTTTTGCAGCCCAGAAAACCAGTGACGGATTTGATTTGAGTTATCACAAGTGTCTAGCTTGAATTTAGCCCGAGATGTCTGTAGCTCTGTGGTTGAGTTCATTGGCTTAGCACCCTCCTCCTCTGCTATTTGCATGCTTGATAAACCCAGCTGTGTGCTGGATTAGCATGACCATTTGAGTGAACCCATGGTTGTGAGTGAGCCTGTCTAGTTCCTCCTTAGTGGATGCACAACCCAGCTCGGGGGTGATCTCTTAGCTGAAAGAATAGAGGTTGGATAGAGATCTATGGTTGGGTGGAACGTTGCTCTCACATAGCCAGTTGTTGGACAGCTTCATCTGAAAGATAAGTAGTCTTTGTGGTTTAAATTATGATCCTTATGTGTTATGTTCTGCAGGTCTAATTATTCATGTAAATTGAATGAAATGATTATCTCAAACTAGTTGGCATGAAGCCTGTGCATAGCATGAGAATGAGATTTATTATTGTATGACTGTTTCATCATTATGCATGGAAGAAATATGTTGATGCATTCCAGTCCGTCTGTGTGTCAATATGGTTATTTTGCTGTGTTTACTAATTGAGTTGTATTAATTCCATGTTCTGCAATGTCTTAATTAATGACTGTTGTTTACATGCTGATTGCATGATGAAACTGTGTGCATACATAGTGTTTAATTCCGCTGTGCTTATTGAGTATGAATAGGTATGCACAAGTTTTATTTAACCATGCATTTCTAATGAAATTGACTGGGTCTGAGTTTTGCCAATAAGCCCGGTAGTTTGGTTAACGTTTCCTTCCTTGCATCGGGTTGTGATGGAAGGGGACATTACAGTTATTAGACCACCTTGTAAGGGGTTGGCTCGGATTAATGTAACTTGTCCTAAGCTAGACAAGTCGGCCCCATAAGTTTATTGGGCAGTCAAGACAAGTATAAATAGAGATCTCCCGATCTCTATTTGGATCACTTCAAAACTCACTCTTCCTTCACTCAGAACGTGGCGCACATGTGAGGAGGAGGATCAGCTGCTAGGAGGAGTCTATCTTTGTGTACTTTGGTTGTACTATTACTCTATCTATCTCTGAGGAAGTTGTGGGGTTTTTCACCTTAGGGTTTTCCCCACGGAAACTCTCTGTGTCTATTGTCTCTTATGTTTGCATCTTATGATGATTGATATGCTTACTATGATTGATATGCATTGATATACTACACATGTTATTCTCTCAGTAAAGATCTTAGAGTATTGTGTATTAATGCTAAAAAATTAACATGGTATCAGAGCTAACCAGAGAAGAAGACATTGTGTAGTGGCAGAAACCAGGGTTTCTTGTTTATTGGGTTTCTCTCCACAGATTTTGGAAAAGTAATATGATAGATTGACTCTCCTCGGCAAGGTGAACCTATCTATCCAATCAGAATTCAATTCTGAGCACTTTCAGTTTTGGCCCTAACAATTAGGGTTTCCACAAAAATAGGAATTTCTGAAATCTGAAGGCACAACTGGAAGCTCCTTGGAAAAATTGAAGTTTAGAGATTTGGATCGAGATTTTTGGCTAGGTAAAACTCCAGGAAATTCAAACCCTAATTCAGGGTCCTCCTTAGTGAATCTAGAAAGACTAAAAGGCATTTCTGAAGGGTGAAACTTTGCAGAATTCAAATTTTGAGTATACCAGGATGATCAGCTCATCAAGGCACATATTTCTATCATTTCTGAATGTTGAAATTCACACTTTGAATTTTAAGGGTTTCTCTGACAAACCCTAATTCGGGACGAGATCCAGTTTTCAGCAAATCAAGTGGTAAGACCTAAATCTTTTCTATTTCCATTTGAAGTACTCTTTAAAGATGTCTCACCACACTAAGCTTGAAGGCAAGCTTGAAGAGGCTGATAACTTTCGAGCCTGGAAGTATAGGATTGGGTTAATCTTAGAAGAGAATGAGTTCGACTCATACATAAAAGAAGAGGTCCCTATCCCAGAGGATGAAGAGGCTAAGAGATTGCATAAGAAGAACTTGGTCAAGGAAAAGAGAATCATTGCTGATTCTATTAAAGACCATCTCATTCCACATGTGTCATCTCTAAAGACACCCAAGGACATGTTTGACTCCCTGACCAAGCTATTTGAAGGGAAGAACATAAATCGGAAGATGACTCTGTGGAATCAATTGAAAGGGGTCAAGATGTTGAATGGAGAGACCATTCAATCTTATTTCTCCAAAGTCTCTCAGATCAAGGAACAACTTGAAGCTGTAGATGAAATGGTGGAGAATGGAGAAATTGTGATGATCGCTCTGAATGGCCTACTTAGGTCATGGGATTCCTTTATTCAAGGGGTCTGTGCAAGAAGAAAGTTGATCTGCTTTAGTAAACTATGGGAGGAATGTTCACAAGAAGAGGCTAGGCTTGTAGCTCGAGAAGAAAAGATGGGAAGTGAGGACCAAGCTCTCGCAGCTCACACCAAAAGAAGCAAGCCTAAGAAGGAGCACTCTTAGCAGAAGAGATCCACTCACTATCACCAAAAGAATAAGAAGGATCTAAGGTGCTTCACATGCAATGAGAAGGGTCACTTTGCTTCAAAATGTCCCAAGAACAAAAGGGACAACAACAACAACAACTTCAACAACAAGAAGAAGAATAACAAAAGGAAATATCATGCTCATGCTGCCGAGGATGATGAATCCCCCGAGAAGAAGGATAGAGAAGAAAGTGATGACTCATCAAGCGAAGATGAATATCTTCTAATCTCTTCTCTCACAGGTACTATTTCTCATGGATGTAATGATTGGCTTATTGATAACACATGATTGGGTTTAAAGAATCTTTTGTAAATCTATCTGAACATGAATCACCCCATAAGGTGAAACTTGGGGATGACTATTAATACCCTATCAAGGGAAGTGGTGAAGCCTCCTATAACCTAGACTCTGGAAAATATTTGAAGATGAAAGAGGTTCTATATGTACCTGGGCTCAAGCAAAACTTACTCTCCATATTTGCATTAGATGCTAAAGGCATGAGGGTTTCATTTGTAGATGGCCAAGTTCTAATGTGGCCAAAAGGTAAAATTATTGATGATGCAGTAGTGATTGGAGAGCAAGAGGGAGGATTGTATAAATTGAAGGGACAACCTGAACATGCCATGGTACATGAATCCATGGAGCCAAGTGAACTTTGGCATAGAAGAATTGCTCATATGCACTATAGAGCGCTTCCAATTGCAAGTAAATTCGTAGAAGGTCTTCCTGAAATCAAGACCAAGCATGAAGGTGTTTGCAAAGGATGTGCAAAAGGAAATAACATAAATAAAGCATTTCAAAGTAGTGGAAGCAAGGCTAAAGGAATCTTGGAAATCATCCACTCTGATGTATGCGGTCCGATGTCATCCAGTTCTCTGAGTGGGTATGTTTACTATGTCTCTTTCATTGATGACTTCTCCAGGAAGAATTGGATTTACTTCTTGAAGAACAAAGATGAAGTATTTGATAAATTCAAGGAATACAAAACCTTGATGGAGAACCAAACTGATAAGAGGATCAAGACTTTCAGATTCGACAATGGTGGAGAATTCACTTCATGTGACTTCAAGAAGCTATGTAGTGATTCAAGGATTAAGAGGGAGTTGACTGCTCCTTAGAATCCACAACAGAATGGAGTTGCAGAAATAAATAATAGAACAATCATGGAAGCAGCATAGGCAATGCTACATGACCAAGATCTTCCTATGCATCTATGGGTAGAAGCAGCTAGGACAGCTGTATATGTGCAGAACAGAACACCCCACAAGATATTGGACAACAGGACACCAGAAGAGGTCTTCTCTGGTAAGAAACCCGAGGTCAGCCATTTGAGAATATTTGGTTGTCTAGTATATACACATGTACCAAAGGAAAAGAGGACCAAGCTGGATCCTTCAGGAAAGAAGGGTATCTTTGTGGGTTATAGTGAAATCTCGAAGGCTTACAAAAGATACTTTCTAGTGTTCAAGAAGGTTGACGTCAGCAAGAATGTGACATTTGATGAAAACTCAGCATTTATCAAATCAAGGAAGACACCTGTTGAATATTATGAAGAAGCTAAGGAAACTAGATTTCAAGACACTACCATGACTGAAGCATTTCCAAATGTTGATCGTGAAATTGAAGATCCGCAAGAACCTGTAGATCCACCTCGTGAAAAGGACTCTCGCAAGAGGAAACCTGCATGGGCTAGAGAGATCATTAAAGATGCATAAAGATATGGCATTCCAGAATAAGAACATAGAGCAAAGAAGAGAACTAGATCTCATACAAGCTATGTTTCTTTACTCTGTGATATCATGAACAAAGAACCTTCCAATTATGAAAAAGCAGCGGAAAATAAAGAATGGAAGGATGCCATGGTCAAAGAATACCAATAAATAATGAAGAATGATGTTTGGGATGTTGTCCCAAGACCTGAAGGAAAGTCTATTGTGACTTCCAAATGGATCTACAAGATCAAGCATGCTGCAGATGATAACATAGAGAAATACAAGGAAAGATTCGTAGCTCATGGATTCTCTCAGAAAGAGGGAATAGATTATGAAGAAAAATTTTCTCCTGTAGCTAGGTACACTTCTATCAGAATAGTACTTTCTCTAGCTACAGTGATGAAATGGAAAATACACCAAATGGATGGTAAGACTGCTTTCTTGAATGGTGTAGTTGAAGAGGAAGTGTATGTGGAGCAGCCACTCGGTTTTGAAACACATGACAGGGAGTCATATGTGTGCAAATTGAAGAAACCCTTGTATGGCTTGAAGCAAGCTCCTAGAACTTGGTATGGTAGGATGGAAAGTTTCCTATCTAGTTTGGGCTTTACCAAGAGTAAAGCGGATTCCAACCTCTACTACAAGGTTGAGGAAGGTAGTCCTGTGATACTAATCTTATATGTAGATGACCTATTTGTAACAGGTGAAGATAGACTGATTGTCGATACAAAGAGGAAACTTGCTACTGAGTTCGACATGAAGGACTTGGGGATGATGCACTATTTTCTAGGTATGGAGGTGTGGCAGAGTGCAAATGGGATCTTCCTTGGACAAGGGAAGTATGCAATAGAGATCCTGAAGAGGTTCAGGATAATGGACTGCAAGGCCATGGCTACACCTATGGCATCGAACCTGAAGCTTCTGTGTGATGCTTCATCTGAGCCAGTTGATGTCACTATGTATCATCAGATGATTGGGTCCTTGATGTACCTGATGAACATGAGACTAGATATTTGCTTTGCGGTGAACACATTGAGCCAGTTCTTGATGGATCCGAGGAGTGTTCACTTGGTTGCTGTAAAGCATATTCTGAGGTACCTGAAGGGTACAGTTGACTATGGGCTCAAGTATGATGTGAATCAAAAGTATAACCTACAAGTTTATGTTGATTCAGATTGGGCAGGAAGTGCTGGAAATAGGAAGAGCACTTCTAGGTGCTGCTTCAGTATGGGATCAGGTGTGATCTCTTGGTTTAGCAGGAAGCAGTCCTACGTAGCACTGAGTACAGCCGAAGCAGAGTATGTTGCAGCTTGTTCGGCTAGTTGTGAGGCAGTATGGATTTGTAAGCTACTATCTGAGTTATTTGATCTACCATTGGAGGCTACTGGTATCTTTTGTGACAACCAGAGTTGTGTGAAGTTCTCTGAGAACCCAGTGTTCCACGACAGGTTGAAACACATAGAGATCAAATACCACTATATCAGGGATATGGTGCAGAGAGGAGCTGTGAAGCTCCTGTATGTTGCGACGGATGAGTAGATTGCAGATTTGTTGACGAAGTCACTAGCCAGAGTGAAGTTTGAGTACTTCAGAGAGAGGCTTCGTGTTCTTCAGATCGACGACACTTTGAGGAAGACGTGATGGAGACATTTTGCTGAAGCCATTCCAAGCATGGTGGAAGGAGGATATTTCACATGGCTATGGATGTAAGCGCTGGATGATGAGCATCGGGATGATGTTCTAGTTTCTGCTCTGTATCATCAGTTGGATCATTTATGTATGTATGCATAATGTTGGATGCTGGATATGATTAGTTGGATCATTTATGTATGTATGCATCATGTTGGATGCTGGATATGATCAGTTGGATCATTTGTATGTATTTGTATATGCATCATGTTGGATGCTTGGACCATGTATCTATATATGTATCAGGTGGATACGTTGTATGATCAGGTAGATCATTAATGTTAATATGTATCAGGTAGATACATTGTGTGATAAGGTGGATCATGTATCTATGTATGTATCAGGTGGATACATTGTATGATCAGGTGGATCATGTATGATGATATGTATTAGGTAGATACTTGGTATGCATCAGGTAGATGCATTGTATGATCAGGATGATCATGAATGACGAGCTTTAGGATGTTTCTCCAGATGACATGCATCAGGATGATGTAGTGATGATGATCAGGATGATCATGTGTACATCAGGATGATTTATGGTGAGTATTAGGATGATACTCTGTGGCTGTGTAACAGGTTGTATAGATGAGCATGTCTGGGAGATCCTATAGGTCGGAGTTATATACCCGTAACAGCCTAGGATGCTCTTTCAAGACATTGCTTTGGGAGGACATATAATAGCTCCTTGGTAGATCCTATAGGTCGGAGTTGTGTACCTGTAACATCCTGGGATGCTCTTTCGAGGTTTTGTCCTATGGCATATAATAGCGCCCAGGGAGATCCTATAGGTCGGATTTGTGTACCCGTAACAGCTTGGGATGCTCTTTCAAGGTTTTTCCATGACCACATATAATAGCGCCCTAGGAGATCCTACAGGTCGGAGTTGTGTACCCGTAACATCCTGGGATGCTCTTGCAAGGTTTTGTGGTGACCACATGTAATAGTGCCCTGGGAGATCCTACAGGTCATATTTGTGTACTCGTAACATCCTGAGATGCTCTTTCGAGGTTTTGTGGTGGGGTCACATGTAATAGCGCCATGGGAGATCCTACAGGTCAGAGTTGTGTACCCGTAAAATCCTAGGATGCTCTTTCGAGGTTTTGTGATGCATGTAATAAGTCTTGAGGATTCCACAGTATGGCCAGTGATGATGAAGACCTGCAGGTGGTGGTCCTACATCTAGTATGAAAAAGGATTGGCTCTGTAGAACTTCCTATGATGAGTAGATTTAAAGATTTATTGAAATAGCAGCAGCAGTGACAATGACGATGATTCAAGGACGATGCATCGATGATGATGATCCAAAGAAGAAGACTTGTGCTAGATGATCTGTGTCAAGAAATACCTTCCTACTTAAGAGGGAGTGTTGATGTATATGTAACTTCGGAATTTATTTCATATATATATTTACTGTAGTCCTATAGAGATGTATTATTCCTCTATACGGAAGTGTCTTCATTTGTATTGACAAGTGCCACAAGTGTGTTAACTTGCCGATGGATTATTAGACCACCTTGTACGGGGTCGGCCCGGATTAATGTAACATGAGGTTATTGTGCTAAGCTAGACATGTCGGCCCCATAAGTTTAATGGGCAGTTAGGACAAGTCTAAATAGAGATCTCCCAATCTCTATTTGGATCACTTTAGAACTCACTCTTCCTTCACTCGGAAAGTGGCGCACATGTGAGGAGAAGGATCAGCTGCTAGGAGGAGTCTATCTCTGTGTACTTTGGTTGTACTAATGCTCTATCTATCTCTAAGGAAGTTGTGGGGTTTTTCACCTCAGGGTTTTCCCCACAGAAACTCTGTGTGTCTATTGTCTCTTATGTTTGCATCTTATGATGATTGATATGCTTGCTATGATTGATATGCATTGATATACTGTACAAGTTATTCTCTCAGTAAAGATCCTAGAGTATTGTGAATTAATGCTAAAAAATTAACACAAGTCAAATAAAAGGAAACTATCAAAAGCAAGCAAAATCAGGAAAAGAAGAAAAGATGGAAAGTAATTAAAGTAGAAAAAAACAAGAAAAGATGTCAGAAAAAAGTTTAGCAACTTCAAAGCAAGCTCACAAAGGCGCACTTGCTAAAACCAGTGGAGGACAAAGAGAGAAAAGTTTTTTCAAGTAATAAGTTTCTATTTTCCATAAGGAGGGCGCTCTTCCTTATCCACACATGTGGATAGCTTGAGTAACAAGATACTTCAGCTATTTATTCATGTTTCCAACTGCATCTCATAACTTTTGTCATTTGTAATTTTTGTTTGAGAGCTCTGAGCCTCTCTAGTTGAGTGATGTGCCTCAACTGTTTCTCTTGGGTGATGTGCCCCAAGGCCCTATAGTATTCAAGGAGTGTTATGGAGGTCAATATCAATATTATTCAGCCATTATCAGTCACTACCATCTTTCATTGAAGTTCTCCACTCTATTGGAAGAGGAGATCTCTCATACAATGAAATTCTAGCTAGTTTTGGTGAAGGTTCTCTTGTTGAAGATGAATGCTCCAATGAATGCACCCAAGGATTGAAGGAGAGTTGGTACAGCCATATTTTCATTCAATAGAGATTTCCAGTATCAGAAAGCAGCCTCATAAATGATCCACCCTCTTCTTCTCACTCTTTCTCACGACCATAGCTAGATTTGGAGGCGTTTTTCCTATAAGGAAGAGAAGAATTGTGGATAGCGCCCCATACTTTCTCAGAGACTCTATGTTCAGCCCATAATATGTTTCATACCTATAGAAGACCATAATATACCTTCAGAATAGAGATTTGGTCATTACATCTCTTCTTACAGTTCTTCTATGGCCCTATGAGGGGGTTTTCTAGTCTACAAGACATTGTACTGAAGAGGAGTTATTAAAAGAGTACAAAATTGGTTTAGTGAGTAATATTTTGACTTTATACTGTTCATTACACTATATCAGAGCATATTAATATTTCAAAGTAGAGTATTTAATTAAATAAAGTCATTTATTAACTCAGATTGGGAGACTAGCTCATTGAGCACTGTTTATTGACTAGTTTTGCAAGAATGACTACCAAATCTATTTTAAATGTCAGATATACTTTCTGTAAGTTTTAGGAGGTCAATAATACATGATATAAGCCATATCAGTCCCTACTTCAATAATTTGGGAGGATTTAACCACTGTTTGTAAAGATTGAAACTTGGCTAGCTTTGTCATCCCGGTAGGGCCTAAAAATTCCAAACCACTCCTACTCTTCCCAAATATTTCTGAATGTTATCCAGTACACCCATTGAAATTATTTGAATGTCATAAATCAGCCTTGAAATCTCAAGAACCTACCCAGTCTAGTAAGCATATGCTGGTGTGCCTAGGAAGCTTTGGAGTAGACTTCAGCCTAGCTGATGCTCGAAACATAAATGGCCCAAGTGCTTTGTGCTTAGGACTCTCATTCTGATCTGATTTGATTCTTTTGCACATTCCTCATATAAATTATAGAATTAAATGTTCATCCTACCATCCTCATATCTTGCCTCAGTCCCCGTCACTTACTTCCCGCTCTATTCGAAGAAATTGTTAAAAATTTAACCAGTGAACTTTATTAAAAAATATGAAGTTAGAGTTAATATCTTGGTCAAATTTTCCCAAGGATATTACAGTGGTATCAGAGCTCTTTCCTCTACTCTTGTGGAAAGAAGAATCTTAATTTAATGAATTAGCAGTCATGTCAATATTCAATGAAGGAGATTCTTACTATGATGAGGATTTTTATGACCAATATGATGATGAATTTGTTGAGCATTATGAAGAGTATTGTAGTCAGTATGAGGAAGAAGAATTCATATAAGTATCCTCTACAAGTATGAACCATGAAATCATGATTGGCAGAAGAGGCTATGGTTATTCCGATAGCTATATGCAGGAGAAGGTTGCATCTTCCACAACCAAATATCAACCTACTTCTGAAGAGTACCTAAAAGAAGCAATAGCTTCAGTGGATGCATGTTATTTATTGCTCACAAGAATGTTTGGATCCTCTTACAAAAGAGCCTCCAAGAATCCTAACCCTAAAACAACCAAGTTAGAACCTTCATTATTTTGTTTTGGGAAGCAAGACCCAAACACTAATCATGAGGTTGTTGATAGATTGGGAGCAAAATCTACTGCAAGATTCAATGTAGAGGATTCCAAGATCACCTCAGAGGAGCTTGGAAAGCTTAAGGATGGTAAGACATACTTTGGATCAGATCCAAAAGAAGAACCTAAATTAGATCCAAAGTCACCACATGAGCTACATAGTGAAGTAGAAGATGACCACACATTAGTTGGATGTGAACCCATAGATTGGGTGGCAGAACAAGGCACCACAGCTCCGTTGTTTGAAGGGAGAAATATGATGAAAATGTATGGACCTCAATCAGATTTTTGTACCCATGTTCCTTTTGGCAATCAACAAAATAACATAGAATACATTGTCCATAAGGTGTGCCATGATGTGGAGAAACTAGTTCCGCATAATGAAGCATTTAATTCTCAATGCTTACCTCCTCAGAAACCAGTGACTGTGGGAACATCAAGAGACCCGCAAAGTGTGGAAAAAAGAGGGAAAACCATGGCTATATATCATCGTATTTGCAGCATACATGAGGATGATGAGTCACCAAATCCTTCATCAGAAAGAGAGGAAAAATATCCCTGCACAAATAAAGATCCAGCAGTCAAGCATTCGATTGTTGGCAATATGGAAGGTGAAATCACTCCCAATTTCTTCGTGGGTGATTTCAAGATAAGTGCAGAAGATATGGGGAATATTGATGATGGTAGGACATATTTTGGATCAGATCCAAAAGGAGAACATCAATCAGATCTGAAATCATCATTGGAACTTCAGGTTGAGGTGGAAGACAAGCACAAATCAACGGGGTGTGAACCAAGGAATTTGGGAAAGAAGCATGCTGCCATAAAAACACCACATGAGGAGAAAATTTGGGCACAAAGGTATGTCTACAATTCTGATTTTTGCATGTCATTGTTGCAGCCCAAGATGGAAGCCACTTCCAGTGAGAATGATGGATTAGAAGATCCTTCTAGTGTCAGAATTCAGAATTGAGAGAAGGCTGAATTGCAAGAAGCAGAAGAGGAGGTTCACCAGCTAGAACTTCTTGCCTTGATTGGACCATTGAATATGAGTGAGGGAAAAATCAAGGAGGAACTGAAAAAACCTCCATGAACTTAATTCTTTGATCTCTCACTGCTGTTGGAGAACTGCATCAATGGAGGAGCAACCCTCTGTTGAAAATTTTGTGCACATGTGGGAAGCAGTAGGAATCCTAAAATGGAATTTCTCTCAGTTGCTTTCTGATAGAGATCACTTGCTGGAGCTTTTGAATGTGTACTATAATGCTGCAATCAGGAATGATGAGGAAATCATCAAGCTCACACAAATTTTGGAAACCACCCAGGATTATTTGATTGGTACTCATGGTGCTTGTTAAGAATCTGAGAATCAGATTGAGCAGCTTAATGAGAAGCTGCCAAAATCACTTTTTTACCTCCCATCTTCCACAAAGTCACAATACAATGACTGAATTATTCCATGTTGCAAGGGAGGAACCTCATGATATGATGGATCATGAGGATCATTTATCTTTACATGCGCTTGAGGAGTGTGCATGACAGTTTGGTGATAACCAAGCACCTGATCATTTCCTAAAGGAACTTGAGCTGTTCCTTGGAAACAGTCACTCTCCCATGGAAAAGTGGGATGAGAGCACCCAATTTGGGCCATCCAATAATGAAGAAGTTGCAGCCATAAGTTTTAGTACTGAAGGTTGCAGACATACAAAGAAGGTTTACTGTCCTTCCCCACATGTCATGGATTCAGCAATAAAAATGGGGAATGAACAGTGGGTGAAGAAGTTTTTCTTCTTGATGCCACATGTACCACAAGTGGATCATGATCTGATCCTATGAGAGATAGATCTTATTGCAGCAGAGATGGCTGATTTCAGCTCATGTGAATCAGCAAGCAAGATTTCTGATTCATCCATTGGATGGACGGATAGAGGCAACACAAAAAAATGAAATCTCGAAGGTAAAAGGTTTTCTTGTTTCTGCAATAAATTTCTTATTATAACTGACATTGTCTTGAATTGTGAGCAGCAACAAAAGTATACTTTGCAGCCATTCGATGTCACTCATCCACATATGGATTGGGTTAAAGATTACCTAACAAGCATGAAACCTCCTTGCAAAAATTTGTATGCTCATGGTCAAGGGGAGGTAGCTAAGCGGGAAAGTTGCCAGGAAAAATTAATGGAACATTTTACTTGCATAAGTTGGTCTATGTGGAGGGAATCCACATGCTGGGAGTGATGCTTGAATTTTTTCTACAATGACAGAGAGTTGAGCCATTGGATGTTTTCACTAGAAGAAACATTTTTCTATCCACTTGGTTTAGTTGGCAGTAATGTCCTTTCAGTTATTCCTTGGATGAAAAGGCACATGTTTGATGACAGATCCACTAAATTGATTTTGATGATTGGGAAAATGTAGTTGATACTTTGGGATCGGGGCATTCATTGGAGTGAAAGAAAAATTTTGGTCCTTGTAGGAGAAACAACGTGATCCAGGAATTCTACTCAGTTATCCTAACTGGGTTGAAAATTTTGTTTATGATTTAGTGCAGATAGATATTATAGTGCAGTTTTTATTTTCCTTTCATAGTCATTTTTTTGGAGAAGGACCAAGTTTATGCTTCGGAATGATCAGTGGATAGGGACAAATTTAATCAGAGTGGTGTAGCAGAAGCTTGGCGGGATTCTAAAATTGCTTGAGTAGAAGCGATCTTCGGAAGGGAGGACTGTCATATCCCCATATTTTGCTATGGTCCATGGGGTAATTTTTTCCTAAGTCACCTAGGCAATAATCATTTAATTAATGAGAAAGTATGGAAACTACCTCATGGAAGATGCCTAAGGTTGTATTTTGGAATTAAATGGACAAGGTGGGCCCACCATGTAGCTATTAACCCCATGACTAAGTCTAAGTGATTAATTAAATGAGAATTTAATTAATGGGGTAATTTTGAGGCAATTATACCATAGTGGTTGATTAATTATTAATTAATTAATTAAACTCTGATTTTTGGAGTGATTGTGAGTTTGTAATATTTTTATTAATAATTTTGGCTAATAAATATTGGCAAGTGGTGATGACAAGTCTTGGAGGTCGAATTTGTGCAAGTAGGGCCAATCTTGCCTAAGTGGAAAACTCAAAAAATCAAGGAACACATTGGAGGAAAAAAAAAGACGTAAGTCAAATAAAAGGAAACTGTCAAAAGCAAGCAAAATCAGGAAAATAAGAAAAGATGGAAAGTAATTAAAGTAGATAAAAACAAGAAAATAAGTCAGAAAAAGTTTAGCAACTTTCAAGCAAGCTCACAAAGCCGCACTTGCTAAAAACAGTGAAGGAGGACAAAAAAAGGAAAGTTTTTTCAAGTAAGAAGTTTCTATTTTACATAAGGAGGGCACCCTTCCTCATCCACACGTGTGGATGGATTGAGTAACAAGCTACTTCTACTATTTATTCATGTTTCCAACTGTATCTCAAAACTTTTGTCATTTGTAATTTTGGTTTGAGAGCTCCGAGCCTCTCTAGTTGAGTGTTGTGCCTCAACTGCTTCTCTTGGGTGATGTGCCCCAAGGCCCTATAGTCTTCAGTGAGTGTTATGCAGGTCAATATAAAGCTTCTACAGCCATTATCAGTCACTATCATCTTTCATTGAAGTTCTCCAGTCTATTGGAAGAGGAGATCTCTCATAAAGTGAAATTCTAGCTAGTGTTGGTAAAGCTTCTCCAATTGAAGATGAATGCTCCAATGAATGCGCCCAAGGATTGAAGGAGAGTTGGTAAATCCATATGTCCAGTCAACAAAGATGTCCACTATTAGAAATCAGCCTCATAACTGATCGAACCTCTTCTTATCACTCTTTCTCACAACCACAGCTAGATTTGGAGGCATTTTCCCTATAAGGAAGAGAAGAACTGTGGATAGCACCCCATACTTTCTCAAAGACTGTGTGTGTAGAAAATACTATGTTTTATACCTGTAGAAGACCATAATATACCTTCAGAATAGAGATTTGGTCTTTACATCTCTTCTTACAGTTCTTCTATGGCCCTATGAGGGGGTTTTCTATTCTACAAGACATTGTACCAAAGAGGAGTTATTAAATGAGTACAAAATTGGTTCAGTGAGTAATATTTCAAGTTTATGCTGTTCATTACACTATATCAGAGCATATTAATATTTTAGAACAGATTATTTAATTAAATAAAGTCATTTATTAACTCAGATTGGAAGACTAGCTCATTGAGCACTGTTTATTGACTAGTTTTGCAAGAATGACTGCCAAATCTATTTTAAATGATAGATTTACTTTCTGTAAGTTTTAGGAGGTCAATAGTACATCATATAAGCCATATCAGTCCCTACTTCAATAATTTTGAAGGATTTAGCCATTGTTTGTAAATATTAAAACTTGGATAGCTTTGTCATCCTGGTAGGGCCTAAAACTTCCAAACCACTCCTCCTCTTCCCAAATATTTCTGAATGTTGTCCAGTACACCCATTCAAATTATTTGGCTTTCATAACTTAGCTTTGAAATCTCAAGAACCTACCCGGTATAGTAAGCATATGCTGGTGTGCCCATGAAGCTTTGGAGTAGACTTCAACCTGGCTGATGCTCGAAACATAAATGGCCCCAGTGCTTTGTGCTTAGGAATCCCATTCTGATCTAATTTGATGCTGCTGCACATTCCTCATATAAATTCCAGAATTAAATGTTCATCCTACCATCCTCATATCTTGCCTCAATCCCCGTCACTTACTTCCCGCTCTGTTCGAAGAAATTGTTAACTTTATTAAAAAATATGAAGTTAGAGTTAATATCTTGGTCGAATCTTCCCAAGGATATTACATCAGAATCCCAACTACATAACTTCTCGGGCCCATAACTTTCTCATCCCAAGCCCATTTTGGGAAAATTTGGTACCATTGGAAGTCTCTCGGCGAGCGCTATGCAACAGAAGGATCTACATCTACACTTGAGGACTCTAACTTTTCCATTTTTCCAACGAAATTTTTTCCCCAAACCTCATCACTGCCCCTTTTATCAATTATTCCTTAAGTAGCATTCATGGATCACTACCATAGTTTAAGGTACTCTTACCACAGTGCTATTCTAACATTCATGGATTATTTGAGAAACTAAGCCCCATTCATTATGAACACATTCATGGTAAATAAATTCACAAACCATCTAAATGAGTGTGCAATGCATGGTAACATACACAGTGGAATTAGATCTAATTAAGGCATATACAACATGAAAGACTTAATAGTATATTTAACATAAGTAAATGATGCAACAATCATATATGAACCATCTCATGTTCATGATTATACACAAACTTCCTACCGATTATTTATATGTGATCATTTCATTCACATTAACTTGAAATAACATATAACTATATCATAGGAATTGGATTCATTCAAAATCACAGAGAGCACTTATCTTTAAGGTGAAGATAACCAAGCAACTGGCTATGTGAGAGCAATGTTCCACCCAACCATAGGTCTCTATCCAGCCTATATTATTTCAGCTGAGAGACCACCCCCGAGCTGGGTTGTGTATCCACTAAGGAGGTACTAAACAGGCTTACTCACAGCCATGGTTTCACACAACAGTCCCGCTAATCCAGTGCACAGTTGGGTTTATCAAGCATGCAAAGAGACACAGGAGGAGAATGTTAAGCCAGTGACCTCAACCACATAGCTACATGAATATAAAACTACATCGACTAGGCTTGGAACACAAAATACCTACCACACCCAACACAAGGAAGGTCCCCTTCTCTTATACATAGTCCCTCAGGCGCCCCTTCCCTCCATTTCACTTCAAAATGGGAATAGAAAGATCCAAGCTGTTGATTCCTTGAGATTCTATCCTTCACTAGGTTTATCAAGCAATTCGTCCCTCTGTTCTTTCTTCCACTACGTCCTTCACACTTGGATTTTCTCGGCTTCTATTGCAAAAAAAACTATGTCCCGCAACTCGATTCTCGACCATCACATTTTGGGTTTTCTCCTGTGTTTTTCATCATCTCACACTCACAAATTCTCTCCATGATTCCTGATTGAGATATCCCACATCCAGACTTCCTTACCTACACAACGTTTTTGCCCCCCGATTTTTAACTCTCCAACGTGGTTTTCCCACCCATATTTTTTTGGGCGTTTCGGCTTTCCCCCACGTGGCTTCCCACACAGAATCACGATCTTTCTCCTTCTTCACTACTGGGATGTGTAATGCATTCCAACTGATATTTGTTGTTCCACGATCCTTGAACACTGATCCTTGTTGTTCCATCATCCTACAACTCCCTCACCTCTCCCTAGTGGATACACATGGCACCCTGTTGGTCACCCTATATGTCAGTTAATTAAAGCTAACACACAGGATGGTCAATATAAATTGTCAAACCCAGGGAAGTCTTTTTGTTTAAATGGTAATAAGCATAATCTGTGCATAAACATGTCAAGCAGTTGATTTACTAAATGTAGATAATGATCCTACCAATCTATCCAGCCAAACTCACTCCAGAAAGCAAACTAAGCTAATTCACACATCTAAGGATTTGATTGAAACTACCTTCCTACAGAAATCACCCAGTAGTTATAAATTTAAGAATAGAAATAAACCAGATTGTTTTTGCAAGAAGTTAAATCCTACAATTATCAAACTACCAATAATTGATCTTTACCAAAATGATCCATCCAGCAGTTACTGTTACTCAATCCTAATCTGCCTACTTTAAATCATTTGAATATACAACAGCAACCAGAATCTAAAGCTTGAACTCGAACTGATAATTACTGGAAATCCTAGAAAGAATAAACAACTGTAAGATATTGGAATTGAGCTTGGCTATTACAGCTGATTCAAACACACATGCATTAAATGAATTATCCTACACAGTCAACTGCCACACCAATCTGCTACAGCTATTCAAGATGCAATTATGAACTACCAAAAGGAAAGTTAATTCTTTGTTGCAACTACCAATAACATCTACAATAATTCCCCACCACACAATAGAAGGAAAGCTAAATTACTCTACCTACTTAAACTGTCTATCTTTCTGAGAAGGCGGGCCCTGGCCTTCTAACAGAGACGCCGAGAATCACAACAAATTAAGACACAGAAATGAAGAACTCTGCTCTCATATTAATGATGGAATTTGACAGTATCAATGCTCTGTTACAGCTTATGTAAAATGGTAATTGTCCAACCCCAGGATATGAGAGCCTTCTGGAATTTATACAAGGAAAATACAGTTTCAGATCCACCATAATCATGTAGCAATGAAGATCTATGATCTTCATGCTGTGGAGTTACAGCTAACTAATATAGTTGTATTAAACAAGGCTGTTAATCGTGAAGGATGTTGTTTCTCTAATAATTAATGGATCAACAGACTCAGCAACTGGAATGCAACTTGTCTGTCGCAGCTAGCTTATGTTTCAGTGGAATCTGTTACCGTGAGGATATGTTATAGCTCATGTGGAGGATGCGTTGTTCCTTGGGGTATGATAAATCGGATCTGGAAGAGTAACAACTGGCATCAATTGGATTATACACTTGCGTTTCATACCTTAACTAAATGAAATCACATAGATCAATATAAACCAAGGACTAGGATCTCAAATCTTAACAATCTTAGGCATAAAATAAATAAATCAATAATGAATTATACCTATCAACATCATTGATAGATTTGGAGAAAGACATGGATATAGCTTATGAAAGTAGGATGAACTCAGGGCAAAATGATGTAATAAGGATGGACAAAAAGGGGCATTTCCTAGACCCAACATATCTCCCCAACTATCTAATTGCATGTCCTCATGCAACAACCTCCCCTAGTCTGAATCTGAGTCTGAGTTGAATCTGTGGAGATTTGTAATATTATAGGCAAGTTTTGGTGTCTCCCCTCGAGGCACAAACCCATAGCAGGATATCGAATGCTCCCACCACAACTCTTCTTCTTCTACTATCAAAGCATAGTTGTTTCTGTAAGGATTCAAAGGCAGCCATATGAGAGGGAATTTGAATACCAAGCCAATCCACCAGGACCCTCACTTTTTCATGCACTGCACATATCTAGGAATCCTTGTCAAAGCTTGCCTGAAATTTTCAAATCCATATGGATCCGTTTCCTTTAGAGATGAGGAAGAGTACAACCATCTGTATTCACTACCTTCCAGGGCATCCTACTGCATATTAAGAATCATTGGGACACATGTGGTAAGAATTTTATCTTGCAGGATTTCAATGTATTGGGAAATTGAAGGAACCCTGAGAGATTTAGCATGATTTTCTATGAATGCTTTTGGATTCTGAGGTTCCCCCCTAATCCAGAGAGTAGAATTCTCCTCATTCCCGAGGATGGTTTGGAAAGCATCTTGCCATCTTACATGGTTAATGACAAAGGAGGAAAATGCCCTCAACTGAACATCCCCTAGACAAGGTAATGGATTAGATGGAGAGTCAATATAACAAGCCCTGTCATGTAAATATAATTCACATAAAAAATGTTGATCCTCAAAAAAACTCTTCAGAAAAGTCTCCAAAAACTGAGTAGTTGTTTCCACATCAAATGATCTTCCTTCCTTAAGAGCCCTTAATTGAAATAAAGTTTTCTGCTCATGGAGAAAGACAGGGTAAGAGGGGGATGGAGCCCTGCAACTCAACAATTCTAGGGAAAGAGTATACATTTTGTCTTTTTCTCTTTGCAGGGACTTAAGTTTCTTCAAATCTTCCAACTTTTCTTGAAGTTTCTCCCACCGGATTTTCCGGAAGAACAACTCCTCATCCCACTTTTCTCTCAGGCCTTTAATGACATTCCTATGTTCTTAGAGAGAGATCATACCTGTCCTAAACTGATCAATCCACTTGATCCATTTATCCAACTCGAGATTTAACCAGAGAATCCTCTTTTCCAACCTTTGAAATCTCCTGTCTTCTACCTCCTTTTCATCATCAGAGTCAAGATAAATGACTGACTTGTTTTTGTTTGGCACTGTAACAGCTTCATCCTCTATTGGAGTGGTAGTGGTCTGTGCATGTGGTGTAGTCTCAGCCATGGATTTTGGGGATGATGGTTTTTGTGTAACAACATCCTTCATTTCCATATCAACCTTAGCCCCCTCAGTCTGTGTTACAGTCTCAGCTTATATTCTTAGGATTGCTGGTTCTTGTGTGAAGTATCCCCCCTCTCCATTTCAATCTCAACCATCTCAGTTTGTGTTGCAACTATAGCAAATGATTTTGGAAACACTAGTTCTTGTGTAACAGTGTTTTATTCTTGGTCCTTGATATCAAATGTTGTTGTCTGAGTTACAACCTCACTAAATATTTTCAAGGGTACTGGTTCTTGTGTAACATTCCACTGTTCTTCAATTTCTTTGAACTGCTGAGATTGTTGTTGAGTTATATCAAGTCTTTTTGACTGATGAGACTAGTCCTGAAGAAGCTCGGTATCCCCTGATAGCTGGGACTATATTGTTTCATCTCCTAAATTCAAATCAGGGATCTCTACAATTCTTGGATCATGTTCCCCTATCAATTCGATTTCTGGCATTCCTTCTTCCACCTCCTCTATCTATACATGCCTTTGTGATACATCTCCCAACACAACAACTCTATGTCCTGCTACAAAAAATATATCTCCACACTCTGGACAAACAGTCTCTCCATACTTCTCATTTTCAAATGCAAAAGATGAATTTTCAAATAAGTTTGTAGCATTTGCTAATGTGTTCAAATTCTTCTCTGCTTGCTTTCTAACTACTCCCTTCCATCTTTCCAGCTCATTTCACAATATTTTCACCTCCTCTTTTAATAATTCATTTTCAAGCAGGAGATTTTCGATTTGAGGTTCTTCTATGGAAGGTTCCTTCATAGCAGCAGATGACTTGGGGTTCAAAATGGGAATCTCTATATCTACCCCTGTTACAAGTGCTTTCTCTACCATAGATGACTCCCTATTTTCTCTGACTGCTCCTGCTGTCTCTGCTAAAGGTGCTTCAATATTACCCCCAATTGCATCCATTATCTCAGCTTCTTCTGCTATCTCTTCTACCCCTACTGCTGTCACAGCTGCTTCTGCTGTTGCAGCTGCTTCTATTGCTGCTGCTCCTGCTATCACAACTGCTTTTACTGCTACCCGCCGATTGAGTCCTTCTTTTCCTCACCATTCCCACTGGGTGTTCCTCATTGCCTACTACTACTAGTGCTTTGATAGTTCTGATTTTCCTTTTCTTTGTTGCAGTGGGTGTCTAACCCCTGTTTCCTAATCCTACTCTTTGTTTCTTTCACACAGGGGTTTTTACCTCAGTCTTTTCTTCTTCAATAATGGTCCCCCTTATCTTCAGAGAGGACACAACCTCCAAAATTTCCATAGTCCCTTCTTCTACTATTCCTGTCTGATATCCTTCCTCATGAATTCCAATTTCTGCAATTGCAGCTTCTACTATCGCAGCTTCAATAGCTGCTCCAGTTTCATCTTCTTTTATTTGAATATCTACTTCTGCAGTTACAGCTTCTAATTTTTTTGCCTCATGCTCCATGGTTTCCATCACAATTTCCTCAGCAACAAGGTTTTATGTTAATGCTGCTTCTCCCTTGTTTACTTCCTCTTCATCACTGGTCTGGTTTTCTAATGCTCCATCCTCCCCCCCAATTGGATTTGAGGAATGCCGGTCCTCACTATCTTCACCAACACCCTCCATTTCTAATACAGGTTGTATGATTGCCACATCTCCAGCCAAAAAATGTTTCCAGGTTAAATTGCGATTTGCAATGGCTCTTAGGACTAGTAATTTAATTAGGCCATGATTAGTAAGGGAGGAAACTGGGTGTAGGGCGGTTCTTGCATATCCAGCCATGGTTTGTAGGGCTTTAAGTAGATAAAATGGTATATTCACCAAATTTCCATGGCGTAAATGAGACAATAAGGGGAGTTCAGAGAAGGAAACAATTTGGTACCTACCTCCACAAGAGATGTATCTTTTCACAAAGATTTCCACTTGATTCCAGGGTGGTGGTAAAGATGCTAGTTCCAGTCCACAGTGCTTTGGAATAACCTGCTCTCCAACTGCCAAAAATTCCCTCACCACATTTGCATTATGTGCCTTCCGTACAAATAACTTCTTCCCAACTAGGGCTAATCCAGTAACCTCGGCTATGATTTCTTCTGTAACATCCACATGCAGTCCCCTGACCTCGGAGTGAGTATCAGTCAGGTTGAGGGAAAATTGCAATGCGGTTTCTGTGTGGAAACCGTTTAACCATTCAAAGTATGCCATCCAACCTACTGCTGTAAAAATATTAAGAACTTCTGCATTGGCATGTATAGCATCTATGTTTACTAGCTCATGTTGGACTGGGTTTCCCATTTTAATCCCTCCTCAAAGTTCACAACGAATGCAACAATTTCCAGTCTAGACGTGGAAGTTGAAGTTTTACGAAATGCAAAGGGTCGTTGGGGTTCAAAAATCAGGTTTTAGGTAAGTTTGCGCCAGTATGAACATTCCGTTGAAACGATGAAGTTGGCAGAATTGGGGTAACATGTGCAAATCGGGTAAGGTGATAGGAAATAAATACAACCATGATCCTGACATAATCCCTAGAGGTTAATTCATATGGGTTCGTTAATCGAGGGTTACGACAGTACATAATCGTTATTACTATATTTAATTTTCTGCCAAATCATGTAAAGGATGCGATCCGTACCTTTGCATTTATGAGTTTGAGCCATGGATCAATCATTACAGCCGGCCATCATCCTCGCGAGTATGAATGCACATGTGCTGAAGTGATGTGGCCACCACCATGGGAGATGACTGCTACTCAAGACACTCAACATTTTCTTTCATGGCAAACCATGATTGGTTCTTGTGGAGCGAGCAACAAAATTGACACCTAATTGAATCATTATTGGAATCATCAATCGGAGAGAAGACAAAATGGCGAAGTCACAACTACTATACTTAGCAAAATAAGAAAAAATGGTGGAGTCGCAACTACTAGACTTAGAAAAATAAGCAAAAATGGCGGAGTCACAGCTGTATGGAAGGAGGGGAAATGAAGTGGAAATAATAGAGTCGCAGCTACTGAATTTGGTAGATAGTCAAGAATAGCAAAGTTGTAGCTGCTAGGTTTAGCGGAATGGGAAAAGGTGGCGGAGTCGGAGCTGCTAGAAAGGGGTAAAAATGAAATGGAAATAGCGGAGTCGCAGCTGCAGAATTTGGCAAAATGGACAAAAGTGGCAGAGTCGCAGCCACGAAAAAGTGAAGTAAAGGGAAAATGGCGGAGTCACATCTGCAAAAATAGGAAGAATGAGCAAGACAAGGAGTCGTAGCTGTGTCAGAATGAAGTAACAAGCAAATTTTAGCTAGCTATGGAAGACTACAAATCATCCATATTTTTCAAAGAGCTTTATTAAATCAGGAAACAATGTGGGGTGTCTGCAATCATCTGGCCCAGTCACGACTGTTGTTCCTCCAATTAGTTCCTGCACACAGTTCTTCAAAACAAACCGATCAAGTGCAAAAAAATAAAAATAGATAAAATACAGAATGAAAGAAAAACCAATTATATATTTACAAAATATGTATGGAAATTGCAGCTTTTAGGAATTCATAGGGTTTGAGAAAGATCCCTGCCTTGGCGTTAACTGTTACTCTGGATCAGCTACAACATGTGAAATAAAAGCATCTCTTGAGATCGGCTTGTGATACAGTCGCAGTCGATGACCATTCACGAATAATGGTGTCTTGTTCTCATCATGGTGATTAGCCAAACTGTTCCATTGTCGAATACCTACTCTATTTGATAGGGTCCCAACCAACGAGTGCGTAGCTTGCCTTTGAAATCCTTTTTGAATCGTGAATCATATAATAGAGCCCAGTCTCCCTCCTAGAAGACCCTTTTTTTATAAATTTATCATGCCATTTAGAGCGCTGTTGTTGGATTAAAGCTGTATGATGTACTGCAGTTGTGCGCTTCTCATCCAATTCATTTAGCTAATTCAGTCGGTTCCTCTGTGCCTCTGATAAATCCAGGTTTGCTTCCACAGCTGTTTTCAAGGTTCTGATTTCAAATTCAATTGGAAAAACAACATTCTTACCATACACTAACTCATATGGGGAAAAACCAGTGGTGTTACGCCACGTGGTACGATAGGCCCATAGTGCCTCTGGATTCCTTTCAGCCTAGTCTTTACAATGGCTCTTCACTGTTTTTGTCAGAATAGCCTCGATAACCTTGTTTGTGCTCCACCCTTGGCCACTGGCTTGTGGATGATATGGCCACGTTATTCTGTGTTGAATATGAAATTTCTGTAACAGTGCTTCCAGCTTGTGAGACACAAACTATGGTCCACCATCTGTAATGATTTCCTTAGGTACTCCGAACCGAGTAAAAATATCCTCATAGAGAAAATCAATCACAGCCTAATCATTGGCCTTAACCAAGGCTACAGCTTCTACCCATTTGGTCATGTAATATGTGCAAACCAAGATGTGAACTTTCTGCTTTGAGGGAGGGTTGATAGGCCCTACAAAATCTAGAGCCCACCTATCAAATGGTTCAACCACAAGCTGTGGTTACAAAGGCATCTCATCTAATCTTTGGGTTGGCCCATCCTTTGGCAGCTATCACATGCCTAAACATACTTCTTTGCATCCCTGAATCATGTACGCCAGAAATAGCCCATTCTCAAAACTTTATGACTTGTCCTTTTGTCAGCAAAATGTCCCCCACAAGGCTCATCATGGGAAGCTTTAAGAATGCTAAAGATTTCATCTTCTCTAACACATATTCTGATCTCTAAATCAAGCCCTGTGTAGAAAAGATGGCCATCAATCCAACAGTACCTAGCACTTTGTTGTATGATCTTCATTTTTTCTCTCTTTGACAGATTTGTTGGGAGCTTACTTGCAGCCAAAAAGTTAGCAATATCTGCATACCATGGGGAATGATTTGATACTGCAAGCAAATGTTCATCAAGGAAGGAATCTTCAACTGGTAAATTGTCATCACTGTTAGTAAGTCGAGAAAAGAAGTCTGCAACAACATTTTCCTTTCCTCGTCTATCAATAATTGTGATATCAAATTCCTGTAATAGTAACAGCCATCTTGTAACTCTAGCATTTGTGATTGGTTTATTCATTAAATACTTGATAGCAGAATGATCAGTGTGCACAAAAGTAGAATATCCAGTAATATAATGTCTAAATTTGTCAATGGCATACACAATGGAAAGAAATTCCTTTTCCCTGACAGTATAATTCAGTTTAGCAGGAGACAAATTTTTACTAATGTAGTAAATAGCATAAGGAGCATTACCTTCCTGCTGTCCCAAAACTGCTCCAATGGCAATATCTGAAGCATCTGAAGAAATGTGAAAAGGAAGAGCCCAATTGGGCCCTGATAAGATGGGTGCCGTAGACAGCCTTCTCTTTAGCTCAGTAAACGTTGTTTGGCATGCATCATTCCAGACGAATTGTGCATCCTTCATCAACATAGTGAACAAAGGAGAAGCTAGTTTGGAAAATTTTTCTATGAACCTTCTATAATAACCAGCATGCCCCAAGAAACTACTGCTATCGGACAATCCACTATGGTGGACACGAGCCGGATCTCCCTAGTTCAAGTGAATCTAGAACAAATGGAATAGAATACAAAACTCATTTCCTAGATCTAGTTACAGATCGAGTACTTAGATATCATACCTTTTAGATCACAGATCCTTCTCCTTGTTGTTGCTCCAAGTCTCACGGTCGTTAGATCTCTTGCTGCAAGACCTATCAAGACAATATGGAAACAATACAAGCAGTACAAGATATCTAAACAATAACTGATCTAAACTAACAGTTGAGGAAGAAAGTTCTAAACATCATCAACAAGACAACATTTATGGAAAGAGATTATATTAACTATATAAAAAGTGGGAATACATAGAAAGGATGAAGCTACAACCAAAGCCTCAACGTTGCATCCTCCATCCAACATGTCCAAGCCAAACCTCCAAGATGGTACAAGCTTCCCAATCACCAATATGGGTTCTACCAGCATAAGGGTACCATAGACCTTCCCCCCTCCCATGGAGAGAGTGTATGTTTATATAGGGCTAAAGAGATAGGGTAGGTTGAGGATTAGGGGGAGATGGTTGAGGGATCTTTACATAAGGTTAGGAACTGAAATGCCACCTCACCTAGAGCCTAGGGATAGGCCTCCACATCACTCATCTTCGAGAATGGGCTCGAAAATACTCTTTTATCCAAATAACTGACATCGTCGTAGGTTGAATTAGGACAACCTGCGACGTCGCATGTTGAACAAGGGCAGACTGCGACGACCTTGAAAAGTAGGTCAGTTAAGCCCTCCAGTCATGGGAATCTTTAGGGATGTGTTTTTACTCTAAAATGAGTTTAGGTATAATAGAAAAGAGTTTACACAATGGTCAAGATGACAACATTATCACAATGGTCATAATGACAACAATTGGTCATAATGATGGTAATTGCAACGGTCATGATGATGACACTAGGTCAGGATGATGACACTTGCAACACTTGCGACACTTGCACAAGGGTGATGACATTTTGGTGTAACAACTACATACATCCTTCTGAGTTCCAGGAGTTGGTATGTTTTCAATTACCTAGATACCATCATAAGAGATGAAGTGCCCTAGCACTATGCCCTCACTGATCATCATGTGGCACTTTTCAGTGCTCAAAGAGAGTTGGCTTTGTTCACAGTGTTTCAATACCTTTTCTAAGTTCCTCAGTGCTTCTTCATAACTATCACCATATGGAGTAAAGTCATCCATAAAAATGTCCATGCAATCATTCACCATTTCTGAAAAGATTCCAATCATTGCTCTCTGAAATGTAGCTGGTGCATTGCACAACCCAAAAGGAAGTACTTGGTAGGCAAAAGTTCCCTAGGGGCAGGTGAAAGTGGTTTTGTCCTGGTCTTCTAGAGCAATCTGGATCTAGTTATAGCTACTAAAGCCATCCAGAAAGGAGAAATACTTTTTCCCAGACAAGGTATCAAGGACCTAATCGATGAAAGGTAAGGGGAAATGGTCCTTCTACGTTGCTTTGTTCAATTCTCTATAATCCACGCATACCCTACATTTCCCATTCTTTTTTGGCACAACCACAAGTGGAGAAACCCACTCACTGTCTGAAATCAGGTATATGAATCCTGCTTCCAAATTTTTTTGGATTTCTTCTTTCACTATGTCTCTTAGGTTCGGGTTCATCCTTCATTGTGGTTGACATACAGGCCTAGAGTCACTCTTAATATAAATGTGATGGGTGCACAGATGAGAAGGAATTCCTTTCATATTTGTATACTCCCAAGCGAAAGCTCCCCTACGCTGTTTCACCAAAGTGACTAGCTGTTCCAGCTCACTAGGTGCCAGATTAGGATTGATATTCAATGTTTTTCCTGGCCCAATTTCTAGTGGAACTCTCTTCGAATTCTTAAGTACTGGAATTATACTGTCATCATCGATTAGAGTTTCTTCTGTAAGATTTTCTTGTTCTGTTGCAGCTAGAGTATTGTCCAAGATCTGATAGACATTTTTATTGACTGACGTGGGCTCACTGATGAAACTATTAATGGCATCATCCTTTGTTTCATCTTTAAACGTTAAGGCTCTCCCTATGGTTAATAATGGCTGCACACCCTCTTCCTCCTCCAAATTTTCCCATAATGGAGTCTCAGCTTCTGTGCTTGGTCAAGCTAGAGGGTATGGGGTTAGATTCTTGATCTCAGTTCCATCTGAAATGGTCATAGATCCTGACCGACAGCTAATACAAGCATCTGCTGTAGCCAAACACGGTCTTCCCAGGATCAGTGGGTGTCCCCCCAACTGGGATTTTAGCTGTAACACCAAGAAATCCACAGGGTATTCCCACGAATCGACTGAGATCACGAGGTCATCTAGGATCCCTTCAGGCTTGATCATTGATCTATCAGCAAGTTCCAAAACAGTAGGGCTTGGACGAAGATTAGTGAGTCCCAATTATTCACAGTTTCTATGGTCATAACGTTAATAGCTACGCCTAAATCCACCAAGACATTTGGAATTTATGTGTTCTCTATGTGAATTGTACAGTCGAGTTCCTAGGGTCATCGTACTTTGCCACAGGGGCCTTCCCCATTATTAATTCTGAAAGCTTTCCCAACACGTGGACAGTGGGGGGGTCCCTGGGCCTTCTTCCTGGTTTCTTGACACATGAATCTTTAATAGTCTTGGCATAAATGGGCACATCATGGAGGGCCTGTAACAGTGGAATTTTAACATACAAATTTTTCAGTTCTCCCACGAGATCAAATCGGGGTTGTTCCACTGTTTTCTGCAGGGCCAATCGTTCAGGGTATGGTGGTTCTCTATTCAACTGTGTAGGCTGTGACACATCATGTGTTACTTTATGAGTTTCAGCTACTGTTTCAGTAGGGGTATCAACATCCTCAATGATGGGGCTTATTGAATTACCCATGTTCTCATAGTGTTGATTTACTTTAGTTTCAATCACTCGGGATGAAACATCCTCAGTGATAATAGGTTCCACCACCTTCCTTGATCGTAATTGTATATAATTGCTAGGAATTTAAGTGATGGAATACGCAGGCATGTTGGCAGTCTCAAATTGATGGATTACTTTATTGTTTGGGTTCCGGTTAGGTTGTGTGGGTAGTTGTGGTCGAAGTGGTGCATTCATAGGTGCGACATTGTTTTGGAAAGGGAGTTGTGGTTGCTGATACTGTTGGTGCTGATACTATTGGTGCTAATACTGTTGATGCTGATACTGTTGAGGAGGGTACTGTTGATACTGAGTCTGGTGATGGGGAAAGTTATTTCCTTGGTAAGAATTTCTCGAGTTGGAATTCCAAGGAGCATGGTTTGACTGCTGTGACCATGGTGTCCATGAATTAGGATTTTGCATTGGATTCTGAGATGGATGCCATTGGTTGTTAGAATAATGTGAAGGGAATTGTGTATTCATATTATGCATATTATTTATTCCATTCATATTATTCAGAAAAAAATGCTGGGTCTGGATTCATACCTTGGTTTCGAGGCTGCCATGGTTTCTTCTGTGCCATGAAGTATGCTGGCTCCACATCCAGAATGGATTCCTACAGGACTGCTTTGACCTTAGGAAAGGAAGGACATTCCTTAGTATCATGCTCGAGTTCACATATTCTACATGCCTCTGCTTTCTCCAACGGGCATTCCTTCAGTGGGTGCTTTTTCCTACATCTAGGAAAAAATACACCAAGTGTAAGATCTTCTACCACTTGCCTCTGCTTTGCTCTCATGGCATCTAATTCCAAGGAAATTGAGCTCATCATGTCTATTTTAAAATTCTCCAGTAAGTTTCCTATTTCTGCTCGAGTGGCACCTCCACTAGCTGACTTCTGAGTCCTAGTGAAGACATCCTGGTCTCGGTCTTTGTCTCGTTTGTTGGTTCTAGAGGATCCCCTGGAGTACCTTCGGCAAAATTCAACAATCTTTTCGAAAGATTGCTTCGATGTATCCCCTTTTCCCAGCAGATTTAACATATCAAGGAATTCTTCTCTAATTCCGCTTAGTAAGATAATCTTGAGCACATCCTTTCCAATCTCAACATGACCATATATTTGTAAATTGTACAACAATCTTTCCACAAAGTCTTCCAAACTTTCTTCATCCTTCTGAATCATTTTAAACAGCTCCTCTTTTCTATCCCTAGTTCTGGAATATTCTTGGTACTTACAAAGGAAGGTGTTTTTCATTTGGTCCCAAGTGGTAATGGTCTCACGACCCAGACTCATGAACCAACGCAGAGCATTTCCTTTGAAGGTGGCTGGGAATAACTTCAATTTCTGAGCACTAGAGGTGTAATCATAGCTGTGACAGAGGATATCAAACTCAAAAAGAAACTCATCAGGATCCTCAGAGGACTTACCATGAAAATTCTAGAGAACTAATGGTGAGATGTTTTTCATAGGGGTTGTTCTAGGTATCTGGAGGATAGGGAATTCTAATGTAGCCACAGTATTACCAGGCTGATTATTTTCTCCTTCTTCCTCCTGGTTATTCCCATGTTTGTTCTCGCCCTCCTGTTCTCTACCATCCATGGTTCTAGTCCAAAATTCAACAGCTTCATTTATGCGTTCTTCCTCTGCTTTAGCTTCTTCCTCCCTTCTCCTCTCTTCTTCTTGCCTTCTCTCTTCCTCTGCTATTAAACGAGTCTCCAACCACACCTCTTTACTAACTCTGGTTCCGTTGATATGATAGATCTCCTCTCTATCTGGTGCACCTACAGCGCTTCCCTTATCTTCAGGAGGTTTACTTTCTGCAATAGGAGTTGAAGGTCCCATTGTATTCTCCACTGTGGATGTTGAATGTTCAATATTGGGAGGAACATAATTTCCCTTGCTTGTAGAGTTTTCCGGTGGTCTAGTGGAAGAATTAGCTCTAGCAATTATCTCATCAATGTATGTGTGTCTTCCCTGACCTGCATTACGACCTCGACCTCTTCCACCTGCAATGTTAGTATTCAAAGGGGGTTCCCGATTTTTTTTTCTTGTATTCACGCATGCTGTAAATAATTGAACTAAAATAAAATCAAATGAAACCAACTACTAACTCTGTCTATCTATTACTATCCCCGACAACAGCGCCAAAATGTTGGTCACCCTATATCTCAATTAATTAAAGCTAACACACACGATGGTCAATATAAATTGTCAAACCCAGGGAAGTCTTTTTGTTTCAATGGTAATAAGCATAATCTATGCATAAACATGTCAAGCAGTTGAGTTACTAAATGTAGATAATGATCTTACCATTCTATCCAGCCAAACTCACTCCAGAAAGAAAACTAAGCTAATTCACACATCTAAGGATTTGATTGAAACTACCTTCCTACATAAATCACCCAATAGTTATAAATTTAAGAATAGAAATAAACCAGATTGCTTTTTCAAGAAGTTAAACCCTACAATTATCAAACTACCAATAATTGATCTTTACCAAAATGATCCATCCAGTAGCTATTGTTACTCAATCCTAATCTGCCTACTTTAATCAATTAAAGATACAACAGCAACCATAATCTAAAGCTTGAACTCTAACTGATAATTACTGGAAATCCTAGAAAGCATAAACAATTGAAAGATATTGGAATTGAGCCTGGCTATTACAGCTGATTCAAACACACATGCATTAAATGAATTATCCTACACAATCGACTGCCACACCAATCTGCTGCAGCTATTCAAGATGCAATTATGAACTACCAAAAAGACAGCTAATTCTCTATTGCAGCTACCAATAACATCTGCAATAATTCCACACCACACAATAGAAGGAAAGCTAAATTACTCTACCTACTTAAACTGGCTATCTCTGTGAGAAGGCGGGCCCTGGCCTTCTAACAGAGACGCTCAGAATCACAACAAATTAAGACACAGAAATGAAGAAATCTGCTCTCATATTAATGATGGAAATTGACAATATCAGTGCTCTGTTACAGCTTATGTAAAATGGTAATTGTCCAACACCAGGCTACGAGAGCCTTCTAGAATTTATACAAGGAAAATACAGTTTCAGATCCACCATAATCGTGCAGCAATGAAGATCTATGATCTTCATGCTGCGAAGTTACAGCTAACTGATATAGCCGTATTAAACAAGGCTGTTAATCATGAAGGATGTTGTTGCTCAAATAATTAATGGATCAACAGACTCAACAACTGGAATGCAACCTATCTGTCGCAGCTAGGTTCTGTTTCAGTGGAATCTGTTACAGCTCACATGGAGGATGTGCTGTTCCTTGGAGTATGATAAATCAGACCTGGAAGAGTAACAGCTGGTGCCAATTGGATGATACACCTGTGTTTCAGACCTTAACTAAATGAAATCACACAGATCAGTATAAACCAAGGACTAGGATCTCAAATTTTAACAATCTTAGGCATAAAATAAATAAAGCAATAACGAATTATACCTGTCAACATCATTGATCGATCTAGAGAAAGACATGGATATAGATTATGAAAGTAGGATGAAATAAGGGAAAAATGATGTAATAAGGATAGCCAAAAAGGGGCATTTCCTAGACCCAACACCCCCTCTTATTGGTTTCCTCCATATCTAGTTCTTTTGCTATTTTTACTGCAATATTAAATATTTACATTATTGTTTAAATGTTCCATGGCTTGATAGCACATGGCTAACATAACATCAAATAATTTCATTTTAAATTAAATCTGAGTGTCCACTAGCAGGGAATTGGCCTTGAGCTCCACTCTAGGGAAACATACATTGCATGTAAACAATCATTACATTAAAAGCTGATATATCCTAAGGGTCAAAATGGGGGTATTACATCAAGAAACCTCTTCACCTTCCTATTCTCCTAAATCTGTGTCTTTCACGTAATGAATGGTCTTTGACCTTGCGCTTTCCTACTTCACAAAAATGAGAAGTCCCACCCTACTCAAAATGGTCATTCAAGGTACTATAAGAACAAGAAAGTCTTACTTGATTTCTTTCCTTAAATCTAGACTCCCCATTTCCTTTGGAAACAATGTTTCCCCACTGATCCTCCTTGGTCAAATTGGCATTTCGTACTTTAACAAACATGCACTTACAATACATTCCTCCCTTAGCATACCCATTTCTAAGATGCACCCCTTTCAAAACCAATCCCTTGCAAGCCTCCAAGAACAACTCCACCATATTCGATACATCTTCATTGACAAGATGAGTTTCATTGGACCAAAATTAGTAACCCATATTGATGACAACTTACATGAAGCCTTCCCTTCCTAACACACAATAACATTTGGTGGTAATTCCATCATCTTTCTTGGTGACTTTGGACAATTGTTCCCTGTAAAAGACTATTGACTAATAACAAAGACATCTTCATGTATGTTGACACTTCATGAGTAAATGATCTTTGGAATATTTTTGACACTTATGTGACACTTTCGACCATCTTTCGAAAACAAGGAAACACTCGTTCTCAAATTTACTTTCACCAACTCCTCCTCAACCTTCAAAATGCAACACTGACTCTTGAAGACTGAACCCTCCTCATGTCAAGGAAAACTTCCTCCCTTTGCAATCCAAATTATGTTCCCATCCCTCCCATAACAAGGGGTTCATGAAGGAAACTACCACATTGTATGGCATGGGGTTTAACAATACATAAAGCACAAGGCACCCTACAAAATGAAACAATAGATATTGGAAACATTTATTGACAAGGCCTTACATTCACTGTAATATCTAAAGTTAAATATTTTCCACGCCTTTGAATATATCCATCTTTCAAGTTTTCTAGATATTCATGAATAGAAGGAAATCCCTACATCAAAAATATAATACATGAGGAGAGATTTGTTGCTCGAAAATATTTGCAACCATACCTTTCTTAAAACTTTCCTTTTCTCCCTCTACACCTATACCTTCCACTGATATTCTTACTCTCTCTTATCCTTGTAATTATTGCCACATGTATAATTTTTTACATATATCTCTTTTCTCTTACTCCTGTGATTGAATAGTTTACTAGAAAGGATAATAAATAGAAAGAAACATTTCTTCCTTTTTTGTTGTTGTAAGAATGAACAATATATTAAAATAAAGCCTTCAGTACATGTAGGTCAGGACTTACAGGGTCTAGCATGCTCAAATGTTCTGCATGATTGTCTACAAATATTCCTCAACTACCTATTTTCTTCTTTAAACTATCCCTTTTACAAAAAATTATCTTCCCTGTTAACCCCATTACAAATATCACATTCAAAATTAGTCTGATAGTACCCACAAAAAGATTCAACATGATTGTAGAACTTACTACTAAAGTCGAAGCAATACACATTGCACTGCATAACAAGACCGATAGAAACTGACATACAGCCTAAACAAAATAAGACACATCAAAGAAAAAACCCCAACCCAAACAAATAGACACGAGATCCATCACTTCGGAACCTGAGTGACGTTTCGGTGGATCATGGTCCCCGATCAGAGGCCACCTAGCTTGTTATCTTCCACAGATGCAGGCTAGACTGGCCGACTATGAATGGGGAATGTACCCCAAGGGAGAACCAAAGAACTACCAACCTCAATATGATCAATATCCGACATTAGACCAAGCTTCAGAGAAATACGGTCTATTTTCTTGTGCATCATGCCATTGTCATGTAGGTGTTCCTTCTAGGATTTCATAGGTTCCTCCTCACCCATGGCTTTATTTTCCTTGTCCATCAGAACGTGGGAAAACAATTCCTTAGTTACCCAATAGGTAGTGACCATACGGTCATGGGAAGAGAGTCTACCAGCCATGGTTCTAGGGTCACTAATCCATTCTTCCCCCTCATTCTTGATTGTTTCCATGTTCATGGCTTGCACCTGATTCCACTGGTCGCATTCAACCCTCTCTATTTCGTCATGAATTAGTGGGGGAATATGCTTCCTGAATAAATGGGCCTTCTTCCCAGCTTTCCTCAGTTCCCATGAGGGATTCCTCCTCCCACCACCACCAACATTTTTGCCCTTTCTCGCTTTCCTGTTAGGAGCCATCAGAATAGTTACCCAGTGCTACAATTGACACCACACCAGTTCCTGCTTGCTCACCAAAAAACTCCTCAAAAAATGAGAAAACAGAATGTGAGGATGGGATGTATGCCTTGAATAAATAACCAGGTTGCTCATCCCAATTTGGTTAACCATACTAATTCATCTGTACTTGTTATTGATTAGCACGGTACTCGAGCATATTTCTCGACTGCTCTCCTCGGTTCTTCGTACCTTTCCCACCATTTGACGTATATGGTTGTAGGATTTCCCCATTATTGATAATCGGTGGGACTTCATTGGAATTCATGTTCTGATTAAACATGGAGGTTCCAACATCGATCAATGAGTGCCTGTTTTTATGACTCCAAGTGTTGAGTAGGCTTACCATGTCTTCCCAAGACATGTAATCCGACTCTTGGCTCGTGCACCCCATCAACTCCTGGTAAACCCTAATGGCATGGGCCTCCAAGTGGGATCACTGGATATTCCATTCGTTACCTCCTTCTTTAGACAGTTTTCCTTACACAATCCTCGCTTCACTTTGCTCTCCGATGTTTGCCAGCAAATCCTCCACCTTGTTTCCATCATGTTTGACGTGGGAAAAAGACCAGACGTGTCATCCTCGGATGAGAACATCTAGCCTCTCAAACTGACACATCATGCACCGATTTTCCATGACTTTGGATACCTTTTGTCCTCCTTGTAACTTTTTTTCCATCTGCATGATGATGTGGGAGTCACCTTCTATGATCAGAGGTTACCAACTATTGTGAATAGAGAGTCAGATGCCATGAAGTAATCCTTCCAGCTTGGCTGCATTGTTAGTGTCTGTTTGTTCTAGGTCTGTCAGCTAGTTTTCCTAGGCCCTGTATTCATCTTAAAAAAATTTATCCTTGGTTTTTATTTCCCCTTTTTCCTTAAAGTTTGGATTGTTTTAAATTTCATTTTTTGAATGTTATATGCATTTATAATATCTAGTTTCTTAGCCTAAGCTCCTATAGACTATTTAATTTTATTCATAATTCATGAAAATTCTAAAGTTTCGAAGCATTGCTTATGTTTTCAAATAGGCTGGAAGCACATTACATGCATGTATGCTGCCAGCTTGCCGAGGGTTAATTTTATGTGCAAGAATCATCATTATGCAAACAGGCTTTGGAGTTTGTTCCTTTTCAAAGACCGACATCTAGTTTTGATCTGTACTGGAGTAAAACACTTGTACAGTTCCACATACTTTCATTATTTTTCAACCTAACAGCCTGTACTCTGAAGAGGACCTTGAGGATCTTCAAGAAGCAGATTGGAATGATATTACTGAACCCTAGCTTGAGGAGTTGTTGTTGAGTAATCTGGATACAATATACAAAAGGTGCGATAAAGAAGATTGCATCATGTGGTTATACAGAGGATGAGACTCTGAAAGCAATTTTGAAATAGGGTTGATGCTTCCGAATGAATTGCAATGGGAGACTCTCTCCATCATTATATTCTGGGTGCAAATAATTCAAGTATACAGTTAGTTTTTGTGGCTGGGTGCAGACATGCCAACAAGGTTGGAATAAATTAATTTGGAATGGTTCTAGAGGAAGCATCAGTAGAATCTCTTACACACTCATATGGTGCCTATCCTTTATATGTTATTTTTTCTGTTACATGCCTTAAAAGCTTAACTTGGAGCCACCATCAAGAATACTATTGTTACTATCCCTGCATATTTCAATGACTCACAGAGATCAGATTGCACCTAAAAGATGAAGCCGGTGAATATTTGGATGAGACTAAATTAAAAGAGCTGGTGAAGAAATATTCTGAATTTCTCCATCTATCTCTGGTAAGCAAAGAAGGTGATGTCGAATTCAAGTCCATTCTATTCATTCCCAAAAGGCTCCCCAGAATCTCTATGTAAGTTATTACAATGCCAAGGAAAATCTCAAGTTGTATTCCAGGCATGGGTTTGCCAAGGATGCATTGAGTTTGTTTTGCTATATGTTGGGAAACGAGTATTAAACCAAATCATTCACCTTTGCCTCTATTCTTCCTGCATGTGTCAGCGTGAAGGCTCTGGATCAGGGTATACAGATTCATTAAGAAATAAATATTTGCCGGTTACATTTTGATATCTTTGTGGCAAATGCTCTCGTTTGATATGTATTCAGAATGTAAGAGAATGGAGAATGCATGTGATGTATTTGGAAAAATGGGTAAGTGAGATGTTGTCTCTTCGACGGTTTTTGGTTGTAGTATATGCACAAAATGGGTATATAGATGAGGCCATGAGGCTCCTTCAAATAATGCCTGAATGAAATCTGATGTCCGGGAATGTGATGATTGCTGCTACGTTGCAGTTGGCAGGGGAAGAGATGGGTATTTTTAATATTGAAAGAAAACAGGTCGATGATGCATATTGCAAGCAGAGAGAACTTCATCCGTCAGTCTAACATTCTATTTGCAGCATTGTGTTCTTCTGATTATACTAGCGATTCCATCTCCAGTTTCCCATATTTATCTTCAAATGTGGAATTCCTCTACAGGAAAAGTTCTCATCATGTAGACCATGAAGATAGAGCAAGGAAATTGATTGTTGGTTGAAAAGGGTCTCGAGATTTACATGGAAAATCATTTGTTAGAGATTGGGATGTTTGTCTGCGGAGAAGCTTTCCATCCTTGTAGATCTTCATGCTAATTTTTGGTCAAAATCCCAAACTTGGAAGGATTCCAAGTTTGGAAAGAGATTAACTCAGCTTCGGAAAGAATGCAATGGATTTAAAAAGAGGCACATGCACTTTAGGGCTTGGTGGTGCTGGCAGAAGTAGCTAGAACGTTTTGATTCGATGATTCAGTTTAGTTAGAAGAGACACTTCCCATGTTTTAAACTTTAATTGCCTATGTTTGTACAATTGAATCGTAGGAAAGTGGATCTAGGAACAACTCAGTTAAATACCACTTTTCCTATATATTGTAAGTTTTGGTTTTGGTGAGAGGAGACACAGATGGGAGTCGAAAAGGCTTGGAGAATGTATAGTCCTGCAAATAATTTACTTGTGTAAGGATTTCTTGCTTTATGAATGACCAATTATCTATATGGAGCTAGGTTTTAAAACTTTTATTGTATGTATATTCTTCGTTCTGTTTGAACCCTTGTCTACTGTTTCATTTATGTAGATGTTTTTGTTTGCAAGTGAATATCTATGCTTTTTGATGTTTAAGATATTATTTTGGGCACCAATACTTCTACATCTGATGCATTGATGAACTGTTTGTCTTATCTTTGTATTCATATGTTTTTGAAACCTATCTGCTGATACTATAACGATGTTCTGTCATTCCTTTGCAAATTTTCATCCTTATACATTTATCATTTGAAGTTTTCATATTTTTTGTTCTCTGTACCGATCTTTTCATTATCTGATTTTACATTGTTATCCAAAAATCACAAAAACAACCCTTACAATCTGAGGTGCCTAAACACTGCTATCCCGTAGTCAGTTAGCAGACTTTAGGACAAACATCTTTTGGCAACCATACTGGGGACCGAAGTGAAGATTATTTTCCCCAGAAAGAACCATAACGATCAGAATCTAGTTCTTGATGGTAGACAGGAACATGACATCAGTTTGACTACAGTTTTCTACTTGGTGACTCCACATTCAAAGAATTTTCTACTTGGCGACTCGACATTCAAAGACTCCAATGGAGAAAGGACCACCTTGCTGACAGAGAGATGAAAATATGGAAGGGAAAAACTAGGTATCAGCTCATTAGCATTCTTTATGAGCTTTTATTCTTCTTCATTAGCTCATTCTTGTCTTTCCCTTCACATGTAAAAAGGATTATTCTTTGCTTTGTTTACTCTGATAATCATCAACAGTCATTTGTATATCCCTCATTGAAAGAAGTAGATCTGCATTCCTCATGCGTTGTATATTTTGATCATGTCTTATCGCCTCCGTCTATTCAAAAGAATGATGTATGCATTCAAGTCCTTCTTGAACATGATCATCCTAGTAGCTTTGAGTAAGATAAAACTGATTCGAAACCTTCTTAGATCTCAGCACCTACTATCATCACCGCTGTAAATTCCCATCAGCATGTTGAAGTTAATCTCCCTTCTACTAAATTTCAGTCTAGAATCAGAAATAAACTTTTTAAACCGTTGCAGCTTCCATCTATTCTTCATCCTTACCCTCCCAAGTTTTTTAAGTATCTTCCCCGCTTCTCTGGAAAAGACCTTGTCACGGCAGAAGAGCATTTGAGAGATTTTAAGAATTTCATTGATAATTCTGAAATGGTACATGAGGATGTTGTTTTGAGATTATTTTCAAAATCTTTGCTTAGGGATGATGCCTTATGGTTTGAAAATCTAGGAGTTGGTTCTATTTGTTCATGGGCTAAGTTATATGATGCCTTTTCAAGATACTGGCGAGAGAACAAGTCCTTTGATCAGTGTTTAATTGATTTTTATGCTTTGAGAAGAGAAAAGGATGAAGCTTTGATGTCTTTCAACAGGAGGTTTTATAGTTTCATTTGCAACATGCCTAAGGAGATTAGACCTTCAGAAAAAGCTGCTATGATATATTATGCATCAACTCTTCAACCATTTGATTTAGTCCTTTATCTCAAAGAGATACTGTCATATTCTTTGCAAAAAATGTTCTCGAATGCTATAGATGTTGAACACAACCTACGAGCTTGTGGAAAGCTTGTAGATCAAAGAAGAAATGAAGATTTGAAACAAGAACAAGTATACCGACAACATAATGCAAATTTGGATGAAAGGGGATATGAGGAAGAATATGGGCTAAAAAAATATAATCCAATGTTTCATTATGCTTATGCATCTCCTGTTGATTTTATTTTTAAAAGTGATGATGATCATGAGAAAGAGTATGCAGTGAACGATGATATTTTTGTCTCAGAAACTACTTATTATTTTGCTATTAATACTGAAAATCATATGCCTTTTTTAACTTTCAATGATTTTCATAATTTTACTCTCTCAAATTTCAGTCAAGGATATGACTTACAAACAGAGAATGAAGTTGAATATATTTATACCAAACATATGCATGAGGAAACTTATAAGCAGAACTCAGATCTCATTGTTCAAAAATTTGAGGTTGTCTTTGATTGTAACAAAACAAGTGATGTCCATGGGTTATTTCAAGAGAATTATTGGTTTATGAATGAAATAGAAATTGTAGATCAGCCGTATGGTCTTTTATATTAGCTAAAAATCTGTCATGTTTTTCAGGACCCAGTGGCCATTTACATGGATTTAGGGTTTTCAAAAGGTTTCATCTTTCTAGAATGTGAAATTAGAGAAGATAATGCTGTGCAAATTAAATTTCTGCTTCAAATGATAAAGTCTTCTTTGATTTCTATCTACCTGCAAGAAGTTGGTACAATCGGTTGGATGCTATCATGGCTTCACTGGAAGTATGATTACACTTGATTTGGTGTGTTTCTACTGATTAGAACTAGGAGTAAGTAGGAGAATAAGCTCACCATAAGAGCATGTAGATTCTTTTCAGTATGTTGGCTTGTAGCAGTATTTTATCATTTCAGAGGTTTGTGTTCAAAGTTTGAAAAGATGCAGAGATTTGGTAAAATGACTCCATAGCCCAATGAATCAGTAGATGGTTGACAGAAAATAAAGGAACTTGGTCTACAGTTCTTGGCAAATCACAGGGATATTCCATCCCCCAGTTGGAGCCAGTGTTTGTTCTAGGTGTGTCAGCTAGTTTTCATAGGCCTAATATTCATCTTAAACATTTTTATCCTTGGTTTTTATTTTCCCTTTTTCCTTAAAGTTTGAATTGTTTTAAATTTCATTTTTTGAATGTTATATGCATTTACAATATCTAGTTTCTTATCCTAAGCTCCTATAGACAATTTAATTTTATTCATAATTCATGAAAATTCTAAAGTTTCGAAGCATTGCTTATGTTTTCAAATAGGTTGGCAGCACATTACATGCATGTATGCTGCCAGCTTGCCAAGGGTTAAGTTTATGTGCAGGAATCATCATTATGCAAACAGGATTTGGAGTTTATTCCTTTTCAAAGACCGACATCTGGTTTTGATCTGTACTGGACTAAAACACTTGTACAGTTCCACATACTTTCATTATTTTTCAACCTAACAGCCTGTACTCTGAAGAGGACCTTGAGGATCTTCAAGAAGCAGATTGGAATGATATTACTGAACCCTAGCTTGAGGACTTGCTGTTGAGTAGTCTGGATACAATATACAAAAAGTGTGATAAAGAAGATTGCAGCATGTGGGTATACAGAGGATAAGACTCTGAAAGAAATTTTGAAATAGGGTTGATGCTTCCGAATGAATTGCAGTGGGAGACTCTCTCCATCATGATATTCTCGGTGCAAATAATTCAAGTATACAATTAGTTTTTGTGGCTAGGCGTAGACATGCCAACAAGGTTGGAATAAATTAATTTGGAATGGTTCCAGAGGAAGCAGCAGTAGAATCTCTTACATGCTCATATGGTGCCTATCCTTTATATGTTATTTTTTATGCGACATGCCTTAAAAGATTAACTTGGAACCACCATCAAGAATACTATTGTTACTGCCCCTGCATATTTCAATGACTCACAGAGATCAGATTGCACCTAAAAGATGAAGCCGATGAATATTTGGATGAGACTAAATTAAAAGAGCTGGTGAAGAAATATTCTGAATTTCTCCATCTATCTCTGGTAAGCAAAGAAGGTGATGTCGAATTCAAGTCCATTCTATTCATTCCAAAAAGGCTCCCCAGGATCTCTATGTAAGTTATTACAATTCCAAGGCAAATCTCAAGTTGTATGCCAGGCATGGGTTTGCCAAGGACGCATTGAGTTTGTTTTGCTATATGTTGGGAAACGAGTATTAAACCAAACCATTCACCTTTGCCTCTATTCTTCATGCATGTGTCAGCGTGAGAGCTCTGGATCTGGGTATACAGATTCATTAAGAAATAAATAGATGTCGGTTACATTTTGATATCTTTGTGGAAAATTCTCTCGTTTGATATGTATTTAGAATGTAAGAGAATGGAGAATGCACGTGATGTATTTGGAAAAATGGGTCAGTGAGATGTTGTCTCTTGGACGGTTTTTGGTTGCAGTATATACACAAAATGGGTATATAGATGAGGCCACAAGGCTCTTTCAAATAACGCATGAATGAAATCTGATGTCCGGGAATGTGATGATTGCTACTACGTTGCAGTTGGTAGGGGAATGACTTTGAGATGGGTATTTTTAATATTGAAAGAAAACAGGCCGATGATGCATATTGCAAGCAGAGAGAACTTCATCCGTCAGTCTAACATGCTATTTGCATCATTGTGTTCTTCCGATTATACTAGTGATTCCATATCCAGTTGCCCATATTTATCTGCAGATGTAGAATTTCTCTACAGGAAAAGTTCTCATCATGTAGACCATGAAGATAGAGCAGGGAAATTGACTGTTGGTTGAAAAGGGTATCGAGATTTACATGGAAAATCATTTGTTAGAGATTGGGATGTTCATCTACGGAGAAGATTTCCATCCTTGTAGATCTTCATGCTAATTTTTGGTCAAAATCCCAAAATTGGAAGGATTCCAAGTTTGGAAAGAGATTAACTCAGCTTCAGAAAGAATGCAATGGATTTAAAAAGAGGCACATGTACTTTAGGGCCTGGTGGTGCTGGAAGAAGCAGCTAGAACGTTTTGATTCGATGATTCAGTTCAGTTAGAAGAGACACTTCTCATGTTTTAAACTTTAATTTCCTATTTTTGTACAATTGAATCGTAGGAAAGTGGATCTAGGAACAACTCAGTTAAAGACCACTTTTCCTATATATTGTAAGTTTTGGTTTTGGTGAGAGGAGACACAGATGGGAGTCAGAAAGGCTTGGAGAATGTACAGTCTTGCAAATACTTTACTTGTGTAAGGATTTCTTTCTTTATGAATGACCAATTATCTGTATGGAGCTAGGTTTTAAAACTTTTATTGTATGTATATTCTTGGTTATCTTTGAACCCTTGTCCACTGTTTCATTTATGTAGATGTTTTTGTTTGCAAGTGAATATCTATGCTTATTGATGTTTAAAATATTATTTTGGGCACCAATACTTCTACATCTGATGCATTGGTGAACTGTTTGTCTTATCTTTGTATTCATATGTTTTTGAAACCTATCTGCTAATACTATAACGCTGTTCTGTCATTCCTTTGGAAATTTTCATCCTTATACATGTATCATCTGAAGTTTTCAGATTTTTTTTTCTCTGTACCGATCTTTCCATTATTTGATTTTACATTGTTATCCAAAAATCACAAAAACAACCCTTACAATCTGATGTGCCTGAACCCTGCTATCCCGTAGTCAGTTAGCAGACTTTAGGACAAACAGTGTCCTAACCAATATTCCCATGATAGTATTGGATAATACCACCCTCTCTATTTCTGATAACTCCACCAAAACCTACCGGGCTTGGGTTCCCTTTGGAGGGTCCATCAAATTTTAACTTGAAAGGTCCACTTCGAGTAAGGTACTAGATACGTGGACTCGCGAGAGCCACTTTCTTTACCTTAAATATCCTCCATCCTTATGGAGAACAATCCATTTCCCATCCATCCAAAATTCACTTCTCGTTATCATCAATTTCCCAATCTCTCTCGTTCCATTGGGTAATTTTGATAGTATCTTGTACATGCTTATTGATTTGGTTCCAAACTGTCTGAGGCATATTTTTCTTTCCTTCAAAGATCCTCCCATTTATTTCCGTCCAAATTTCCCACATCAAGGTTCAAGGAAACATGAGCCATATTTTAAGAATGACCTGATTTTTGAAATCCTCCTTATCCCAAATCTTAATCATCTATTGAGGTTGTCCTCTTACTTGGTCCATGCTCCTAAATATTGCAGCTCCATAGTCCCATAGGGTAGTATTCGAAAAGGTGATTCATCGATTCCTCCTCACCTTCACATAGAATGCTTCAGAAAGGGCCATTCATGCCTCTTTTCATTAAGTTTTCTCTTGTAAGAATTCGTCTATAGGAGACTAGCTAGATAAAGGTAGGGATTTTAGGCAATGGATTATAGTTCCATATCACCTTCCATGTCTTGTTGATGTATTTGTAACTTCGGAATGTATTCACTTGTATATTTTATATTGTATTTGTATTTTATTATTGTACCTCCGACGGAGATGTTTATTCCTCCAGTCGGAGAAGTCATTATTGTACTTGGGTCATGTAAAGTCATTGAGGTCAATTCTCACATGTATGTTGGGGCATTAGATCCTAGACTTAAGTTATTAATGGGTTATTAGAGTCTCCTAGAGAAGTCGGTCGAGTCTGTTACACTTAGGAGCCGACCTATTTGGGTTTAAGGCTAAGTGAAAGGTAAAGTATAAATAGAGAGTGTGCTCCTCTCTATTTGATCGTTCACACACTCACTCACTTCACATTAGTGTGAGAGAGGAGGAGTTTGCACAAGTGGAGAAGGAGCAAGCTGCTGGAGATCATCTCTTTGTTTTGGGGTCTTGTATTATTGCTCATTCTATCTCTAAGGAAGTTGTGGGGTTTTCTCCTTTATGGTTTCCCCGGTGAAATGCTTTGTGTCTCTTGTGTTTGATTTGCTGTGAATCTTATTCTCTCAGTTAAGATACTAGATCATATTGAATTAAATGTTGAAAAACTAACATGGTATTAGAGCTATCCCGAAGGAAGGCATTGTATGGCATTTACGACACTTGTTTCACTTGCGACAATTTGAAAGATAGGGCTTGGTATAGAAAAACCTAGTCATCGTGGAACTTTCGCTATAAATCCATTTTGGCGAAGTTTCAGGATTTGAAACTTGGGTAGGATGAAGATGAAATTTTCCTGTACCTTGTGTCTGAGTTTCAGCCTCATATTCGTTGTACTTTCTAAGATATGATCCGTACAAGTTAGGGTTTCCACCTCTTCCAGAATGAATCCATAAACAGGTGACCTAGGTAAAAAGGTCATATATTGGGCTAGGAGGCTCCAAACGGAATTCCATAAAAAGTGACAGTTAGGGAATGGACTGTAGTTTCATAGGTCCGAGTTTCAGAGGCTGAAGTTGAAACAGTGACACGTGGCACTTCGTACAAGCTAGCTATGTTATTTCATACCTAAAATAGGTCATGTTTGTAAAATGAGCATATCTATATGATGGCGAATCCAATGAAGCTAAAACCTGTGGGGTTGAAAATATGACAAGTCAGGCTACCAGAGGCTGATGCAAATCTGAAATTTCAGATATACACCAGAAACAATATGGAACATATGAAATGGCTCAACGGAGGAAATCAAAGAAGAGGAGGAAGAAGCTCTCAATTAGGGTTTTCAGTTTTTAGGTATGGCATGACCTGATACAATGTTGGAGACACCTGATGCACCATTGGAAACTTTGAAAATGGATTTGGAATCCATTCATCATAGATATTAATCCTCCATCAAAATGTTGTGGGAGGAAGGAGATTGAAAATTAGGGTTTCCAAGTAAGAAGAAATCCTAGCAAAGTTGGAAGACTCATAGGGAAGCAATGAAGTATGTTTAAATGGAACTGATACTCTATCATCCTAGAACCATGAACCTATATAATATGTTTGCAAGTGATCTACATTGGATGGTTAGGGTTTTACCCTTATAGAGAATACTACAAGCAATCTCGACAGGTGTGACTTGAGGAGATGCAGGTATGTTTTGAAATATGTTTCATTTATTTGATGATTAAGTTCATGATATGTTTGTCTTCATATTATTGAGGTTAGTAAAATCATGATTAATTTTAGATTGTCTGATCACCTTAGTAAACGTATGAATGCATGTGAATAACAGAAGACATTCATTAATTAGGGTTATGACACTTATGATTGTACTAATGCATTGTGGTGTTGTATGAGGATGATGTTGTCCGCTAACATGAAAGGTACATCAAGAAAGACAAATCAAGTTCTAGATCAAGAATATATGACCATGGTGACATGAAGACAAAGATTCATCCATAGTCATTGATCACATAGGAGCTCTACTTACAAGGTACATATAATTTGGTTCTACAATGCTTAACTTATGAGATATGGAGGTTACTAGCACAAGGCCTCTAAATCATTGAAGAGAACAAAGAAGACATTGTTTCATTATGTTAGACATAACCAACAAACATGATAATCCAGGTATGTTTTCCTATATCGAGTTAGGTTCCTACCTTGTGTTAGGATCTTATATAAGTATACTTTTTATGATTGATAATGATTATTCATGAAGTTATAAGTTTGAGTAATCATGGGTTTATGCATATTATGCTTCTTAGTTTAATTAATGATATGACAAACTAGAAGAGTCCTATGGTCAAATAAGAATATGCATGAGTAAAATAAGTACTCCCCGAAACCTTGAATACTAATGCTTGCGATAAATTACATGTGTATGAAAAGATCATGACCATATATGTTTAAGATTATTTAGAATCATAATGTTTTGATTGAGATTATACTAATGAATGTATGATTATGTATGAGATATTGAGGATGACACAATGATGAAACTAGTGCACACTTAAGCATGCATAGTGGTACAGGATGGATAGAAGTTCAAAGACATATAATCATGATGCTATCACAAAGGGAAAATAGAGATCAAGATGGAGCACACTCCAGTAGTTCTTGCAAGGAAGCAAATATTGAGAGGGAGTCCACCTTACAACCAAACAAATATAAGTTTTTGAATTGTCATTTCTTGTATATATGATTACTTAAATGATGTTGTTCAGTCATGTACATACTTATGTTCCTAGATTTAGGATGTATATTATGCATGTTAGAAAAGTTGCATTAATGAACAAGATACTACTAATATGCAAGTAATGGGTAAGTGGCCTATGGTACTGTACAACACCATTGCTACTTATATAGATTGAAACCTCTTTGCTGACATGTTGGAGTAGTGCACACTCTTAACAATGTTTTGGTAGAGATGGAAGGCATCTAGAAAGTTACGGAATATGGATAAATGTTGCATTGAAGCATTCGCTAAGATAATTGCATGACTGTATGATCTATGTATTTATGCATAAGAATTCGTTTTGAAAACTATGAGATGTTTCTAATCATGCAATTGAACTTGAATTGTAGGAAAGATCGTATACCATCACCTACAAGAGAGACTTGTTTCGAAGAACAAACGACGAATACTCAGCATACAACAAATCCAAAAAGCTGCCTGTTGAAGACATTGAAGAACAAGAACCACCTAGGATCCGAGATACAACAATGAATGATGTAAATCCAAAAGAAGACCGTGAGATAGAAGATCTACCATGTGAGAATAATTCTCACAAGAGGAAACCATCATGGGTACAAGAGGCAGTTCAAGATGTAGAGAGATATGGTGCTCCAAAAGGAATGCATAGTGAAAGCAAGAGACCAAGACCATTCTCTATAGCTATGTATCCCTGTTGTGTGTGTAGCTAGGGTTTTCACCCTAGATTTTGCAAATGAGCACCTACTAAGGAGAAGGGCCTCCTTAGTAGTAGTTTAGTAAAATAGTAAAACTTGAAAGTAAAACAAAGTAAAATCTAAGCTAACATGTGTATCAACAGAAATAAAAAGACAATGACAATATAATAGAAAATTTTCTTTTGTATTATGGTATGACCAAAGTTACATTTACCTCATATATGGAGGTTGGTGTAGCTCTTGCAGTAGTCCAGGAGGGATGCTTCCGTGCTCCAATGGGTTCCTTCTCCTTCTCCAAGGTGTTTGGATAATGGGCCAAAAGGGGCACTCAAATGGGAAGCTAGCTCAAATGGTAAGCTAGGGTTTCAAGAGTGATTTTGGCAGAGTGAGGATAGGATAGATTGTGGATGTGAAAGGGGGAGCCTCCATCACCTATTTATAGGGTTTTAGTGGTAGAGTATTGACCCATGGTTTTTGACACCATATGGTTTAGGTCAATTGTTTTAGGGTTTTTGCTTCCTTCTCCCCTCTTTTTCCTCTTTTTTATATTTTTTATTCCCTTTTATTTGATTTTTGGGAATTTAGAGCCTTTTTAGAGGGTTTTTGCTATCTTTTGAGGAAATTTAAATTATTTTTGGGGAAAAAAGGGGTTTTTTGGCCTTTTGGTGGCTTTTTAATGGTTTTTTGAGGTTTTGGAGGCAAAGATGGTAGGAAATCTAGACAAATGAGTCATGTAATGAGGGAGATGAGATGGTGAACACTTTTTGGGTGTTAACAGTGTGACATCATTGACAAATAGCCTTCCAACTATGAGGAAGCAGGTGAGAAGAAAGAATGGAAGGAGACGATGATCAAGGAGTACCAGTTGATCATGAAGAATGATGTTTGGGATGTGGTCCCGAGACCAGGAGGGAAGACTATAGTGACTTCCAAGTGGATCTACAAGATCAAGCATGTTACAGATGGAAGCATATAGAAATACAAGGCACGATTTGTGGTACGTGGCTTCTCCCAGAAAGAAGGAATAGACTATGAGAAGACATTTGCACCTGTAGCCAGATACACTTCCATCGGAATAGTACTTGCTATGGCTGCAATGATGAAATGGAAGATACACCAGATGGATGTCAAGACAACGTTCTTGAATGGTGTAGTAGAAGAGGAAGTGTATGTGTAGCAGCCACTCGGGTTTGAGACACATGACAGGGAGACTCATGTGTGCAAACTGACGAAAGCCTTGTGGGGTTTGAAATAGGCACCCAGGATGTTGTATGGAAGGATAGACAACTTCCTGAATAGTTTGGGCTTTACCAAGAGAAAAGAGGATTCTAACCTTTACTACAAGGTTGAGGAAGGGAACCCAGTGATACTCCTACTGTATGTAGATGACCTGTTTGTGACAGGTGAGGATGGGTTGATTGTTGACACGAAGAGGAAGCTTGCTACCGAGTTTGAAATGAAGGACTTGGGTATGATGCACTATTTTTTAGGCATGGAGGTGTGGCAAAGTGCAGATGGAATCTTCATTGGACAAGGGAAGTATGTAGTAGAGATCCTGAAGAGGTTCGAGATGATGGAATGCAAGGCCATGGCCACACCTATGGCATCGAACCTGAAGCTATTGAGTGATGATTCATCAGATTCGGTTGATGCCATGATGTATCGTCAGATGATTGGGTCTTTGATGTACCTGACGAATATGAGACCATATATCTTCTTTGTTGTGAACACATTGAGCCAGTTCCTAACGGATTCGATACATGTTCAATTGATTGCTGCAAAGCATATTCTGAGGTACCTGAAGGGTACAGTTGATTATGGGCTCAACTATGATGCAAATCAGAAGATTAACCTGGAGGGTTATGTTGATTCAAATTGGGTAGGAAGTGGCATGAATAGGAAGAGCACTTCGGGGTTCTACTCTAGTATGGGATCAAGTGTGATCTCTTGGTTTAGCAGGAAGCAGTCCCGCATGGCATTGAGTATAGCTGAAGCAGAGTATGTCGTAGCTTGTTCGGCTAGTTGTGAGGCAGTTGTTGGATTACAATACTGTTCTAGATGTTTCCAATGTAGACCCAGTTTCTTCGCGATTTTAATGAACCAACAAAACCCCTTTTCACCGGCCCTTCTGGAAACAATCTGTGAATGGACTGAGGTCTCACCCGAGGTGAAGCTGAGGGGGTGACTGCGGAATTAGGTTTCCACAACCTGGCGATGCGAGTGTTGGTAGATTGATGAGCAGAGCGCTACAGAGATCGCACTGTGGACTGAAAACTGCACGATGTAGGCAACTTCGCGGCTGATACTTCTACAAGTTGAGACACTTGCACAACCAACGCATCCAAGGACTGCGCGGTTCGGATAGGTTTCAACGACACGACAATGCAACTGACGAATACACTTCAACTTTGGACTTAACCAACCTTGATAATCTTACTTAGTTCTCTATTCATTCATCCACTGCCTTAGATTATTTAGTCTTACGTCTTATGCAACAAGATGAAATACACTCCTTTGCGCACTTCTGGAGCTGTGCTTCAAGGGAGTCGTACAGCACGATCTCTCCTACTTAGGTGTTTATCTAAATGACTTATGCATTCGTTAACTCAGAAATACTGTGCATTCAACATTCATCCATACATGTGATACTTAACATATTATTCCCATTCCATTCTTCTAGCGACTACATATCAAAGTATGAACATATCAACTGATAAATGAGATTTCAAGCATTCATTGTAAGTAAACTGACAAGTGCAAACACATAAAAAATCACACTACACAGTATTTACATGGTTCACTCCCAGGATGGGAGCTACGTCCACAAGAACTGTTGTTTTATTAGACTTTTGGAAAGGTACAACAGTTCCAGTCTGCACACTCAGCTGTAGATTCTCCTCTCTCTAAATACGCCTTTGCACACACAACTTGTAGAGCCTTTACAAAAGTGTCTCTCAACAGAGATCTATTCAGTCTTTGCACTTAGAATATTTTTCAATACTAAGCATCAACAACAACAATGAGAGACTAACCCTTTCCCTTACAAAATATGCCCCTTTTATACATCATGCCCGTAGGTCATGACATTACAATACCGAGGCGAAACCCTAAGGGTTTCCAAAACTATCACGGTTTTCATCTAAGCAGACTTGTTGGTTCAGGTAGAAAATCTTCTGTCATGGCCATCCTCTGCACATGGTCAAATCGCTATCATGCCCCCTATCGCACGCATACCAACAGGTCACTTTCACCAAGCCATTCCTTCTCTAACAGATTTATGTAGCTAGTTCATGTAGTGGTTCCTTGCTTGTGCTACTGGTCGCTTTCTTCCCCTTTACTCCTTACCTACCGCTTGGTAATCTTGGGAAATATTTACCAAAGATAGACCACCGATGGTCTAACCGAAATATCTGCCATCTTTAGTCCAACATTCTTCCTTGCTAGCTCTCTGTAGATCGGGCTCATCGCAGCGCTAACTCCTCTGTAGTGTTGTACCTCGCATCTCTTCCGATGCTATGCTGCACTCAACTTCACAGCTCTTCCGACGTTGCGCTACGCTCAACTTCACAGCTCTTCCGACATTGTGCTGCGCTCAAATTCACAGCTCTCCCAAAAATTGACTTGTTCAAAAAGTCTTCAACTTTACTGTGCTTAACTTCGCAGTGCCAAAACTTGACTTGCACAAAAATGCCCCATTTGGGCCAAGCCTAACAAGCCCCTAACACTTACATGTGGCTCATCCCTGAACCACCTTCAACCTCTACTTATCCTAGCTGTTCTTCCTCCTATGGAGCTAGCTTCGCAGCGAACTCTTTATATCTTGTACTTAACTTTTCGATCGTTTCCATGCTATCTTGCTCAATCTGCTTGATTATCTCTAACACATCAGCTGTTATCTCATCATCCACTTGCTCTTATATTGAATCTTGTCCTTCGCGGAGTTCCCTCAATGCTTGTTCAAGTTCCTATGTTAGTCCATGGGATTCTTCTTGGAGGGGATGTGACTTATCTCCAGCCTCAATATCCCTTTCTCTCAACACTTGCATTTCTTTTTTCAATTCCCTCACTTCATGATATCTTTGGAAGCGGTCTCTCGGTGGCAGAGTGTTGACCTATGCGTCCAACAATTCTAATGTTTCTTTCTTATCCTTCAGGGTGTTCTTGAGTTCCATCAACTTTGGGTCTTCTTCAAGCACAATAAACGATTTTGTCACCTTGTCCAATAGAGTCTGGCACTTATCCACTTCAATGGCTATAATTTCTACTGCAGCTTTCACTTCTTCTGCTCACAACTGTTGCTGATCAGGTGGTGTCTTTGGCTGATTCTGTGCTTCCAACCCAACAATATTTTCTTGATAACTGATCTCCACATCCTTCATCTTCGCTTTAAGATTGCTAACCACCTCGTCGATCTTAATGATAGTGTCCGTAGGTTCTGGCTGCTCATCACATTCTGATATCTCAACGGGTACCACAGTGACTGTAGACTGTAGTCTTATTCGATGGTCGTGCTCATCTTGAAGTTGCATGGACCTCTTTAGGCTTAACTCCTGCAACTACTTATAGTTTTCCACTAACTCATGGTGCTCATTCCTGGAAACTACATCCCTATCATGGATCTCCCCCACAACCTTCAGGTGCAGATCATGTAGACCCTCCATTGGTAGTATTGAGATGTCAATTTCCACATGTTAGAGATCCTGCTCACCCACAGTTAACTATTCATGTGGTGGTAATATTACACTCAGTGGATCAAGTCTGGTGATGCACGACTTCATTGGAAAAGTCAGGGCTAGTTGCGCTATCTTCGGCTACGACGTGCCTCCTGAATTCCCTTCTGACTCCGAGTCTTGTGGAAAGGGTAATCTGTGTTGTACTTCCTCGATATTTTCTGTAATGCCTTGTAGCATGGTCACATTCTTATGTAGACTCTTCTTAATTGCCTCATTCTTTTTATCTTTTTTGGTCATCAGGTCTTCCATCTGCGATGTTACTGTATTTGTGATCATCTCGTAATCCTTCTCATGGAGTTTTTCTTATGATGGGTCCTTGACTGCTTTCTGCTTCTTCTTTTGTACCTTCTATTGTAAAGGACTCTCGACTTCCTTTCTTTTTCCTATCCTTGTGCACGGTTCTTCAACAATGGGTGTAGGAATCGGATTGCTCTCCGTAGAGTCACTTTCGATTTCCACAACTTCAACTCAAAATTCAGCAGGTCATTCCTTCATAATGGTATCAATGTCTTCTTCATTCATGTGGTATCTTCCCTGGAACCATTCAGGGTTCTTCTTTTGTTCCTTGGCTGAAATATGAATGGAACGCATGTCAGCATAAAATTTGACAGTGTGAATTTACTTAGTTGTTACCTCTTTTGTTATCCATGATGTGTTGATAATGGCTTCGCGTAGCTACTCATAGTAAGTATAGAAGACTTCGACTGTCGCGTGTTGTCTTTCTGAATTAATATTTTCCAAAAGGTTTGCATAATGGGATTCTCTGCAATCATTGTTATCAGTTCTTATTCCAATGTAATCCTTTCGGTCCTTCCACCCTACAAACACAATTAACACTATCAACCATGTATAGTGTAAATTACCACCATGTGTCTGTGTATCATTCAGTTCCTCCAGGAACTCATTCAACAGGTACTGACACCAGTTGAATCTTCCTCCCTCCGTGACTTTTGTGCCAAGCAGCACAGCGCCCGCGGGTACTTCCAGTGGCCTTTCTTTTCTCATAATTTTACCAGCTAGTAGTTGTGTGACAAACTGTGTAGCGTCATCATCTATGTCATCCATGACAAAGCCCCTCTTTCCTTTGATGACGGTTTGCGTTTTCTTCATCTTTGCGGCAACCTCCTTGTCCCTACTTTTTCCTTGAAAGAACTACTTCGGATCTTTTCCTCTCTTGCTTAATCTAGTGATCCGGTGGATCAAGTAAATGTTCGGGTTGATATTGCAATCAAGCCATAGATATCCCTGTTGAATGCGCGACATAAGAGGTCACACCACCGCATTCAGCTCTGGCATTCTGTCAAAGTGTGGAAGTCGCAACAGGTTGAGCAGTCTTGATTCAATTACTCCGGATAGCGAACTTTTTGCAACCAAGGTAGGATTTCCTTTCATGTCTTTCTTCCAGCACATGTACTGGTCTGGCTGGAACTGCGGATACTTAGGTTCATTGGGGTCCTTCTGCATCTGAATCAGGTCGTAATATTCCCACTTACATTCCAGGATCTTACCCAACATATTTCCTCCCACTTTGACATGCTTTGACATAGGTGAGATCGGAATCTCATACTTGGCATTTTTCAATAGCTTAATTGTCGGTGCATCCTGTGCATGCAGTGATATATACTCAGGGGTTAGGTTCAATGGTATTTCCTTTTCGCCCAATGGAACTTGTGGCACTGTGGAACTCATCATTTTTATCTTCATTTTTGGCACCGCCGGTTCTTTGCCTTTATCTTGCATTGCTGTAGCATGTCTTGGTGATCTTCGGGAAGCCTGACATTGTTCTATTATAAGTTTCTTGATGGGGTTTCTCATCAACCCTTCAATTCCTCCATATCTAAACACCTTCATAATCTCCTGGACCGTGAACTCTTGCTCAATAGAGGACCTCTTAGACATTCACTTGATAGATCTGGACAGAACGATGGGATTGCTGATAACTTGCTGTAAACAATAGCAAAGTATCACTCGCAATAAAATTCAAAGGTTTCAGTAACGCCCGCGAGTCCAAATACAATAGTATTTATAGGCGCAGTTATCCTCCTCCATGCCCCTCAATGACTAGATAAGTATTAAATGCAGTATCTTTTGGCCAAATCCGATGAAGATTTCAGTCCTTTCCTTCATTAAGTCATTCAGAACAACTATTTCTACGTTAAATGCTCCAACGGTCGTTGGAAAAAGTACTGTATAATGGCTATATTTGCAACCGACATTCTAACGACTACTTTTATGGAGTGTTGCATCGAACTACACGGTGGGTCATCACTACTCTGGCGCAGTCACTTCACGGTGCTTGATTTCTTGCTTCTGAACTTAGCCTCTTTTCTCTCTTTTTTTTTGATGTAGCTTCACTTCTTAATAAATTCTGCGTGTATAACATTTTCTTCATCACACTTCGCGTATAGAATCTTTCCCATTTCTAGGGCCCAATTTCAATTGTACTTTGACACATAGAAACTTCATCCTTTCCTGATCATTAAGGGTTTTGCGAAGTAGGACTATCCCGATAGGGTTTTAGTCTACTTCCATTGACTAGGCCGGGCAATTTATCTCCTGTTAACGTGGCTAACTGGACTATGCCACCATTAGTTACATGTAAAACAGTATATGGGCCAAGCCAATGCATTTTAAACTTTCCAGGAAACTTGATAAATTTGCTATCATACAGGAGGACTAGATCACCTACCTAAAAGGTCTTGTTTTTGATATGGTAATCATGCCATGCTTTTTCTCTTTCTTTCTGGACTTGTTGGTGAAATCTTGCAATGAAGCGATCTTCCTCCATACCAACCAAGTGTAGAATCATTTCCTCTAGCGCGTCACGGTCTGCCAAGCCTGTGAATGCAACTATTCTTAAGCTGGGAACAATGTAATCCATTGCCATTATTGCTTCCTGTCCATAGGCTAGCTTAAAAGGTGTGTGTCCAGTCAACCTTTTGCAAGTACTTCTATATGCCCATAAAACAACTGGAATGTGCAGGTCCCAGTCATCCCTATTGACATTGCATATCTTTGTCAGTGCATTTTCTAGTGCCTTATTGAATGCTTCAATAGTTCCATTTGCTTGCAGATGATATGGCATCCTTCGTTGATGATGAATTTGGAACTCTTATGTCAATGCCTCAATAGTCCTGTCCAAAAAATGAGTGACTTGATCACTCATCAAAATATTCAGGCATCCAAACCTTATAAGGATGTTCTCAAAAATGAACTACGCGACAGTAACTGCGCTACAGTCCTTTACTGACTTTGCTTCTACCCATCTGGTGAGGTAATCAGTTGCAGTAATAATGTACCTTGCACCAGTTCTCTTCCCCGGTGGGTTTATAGGTCCCACAAAATCAATGGCCCATTTCTCAAATGCTGTAATGTCAACTATGGATTCAATGGCATTTCGTCTCTTTGCGATGGCCTTCTTGTCCTCTGACAAACATTGCAGCTCTAGCAATGTTCTTTCTAGTCTTTGTGAATCGTAGGCCACCATAGCCCTACTCACAATATCTTCTACGCAGTGGCTCATCCTGCATAGTGACCTCCTGCTGCTCTTGAATGTGCATCAGCTAGTACAAATGGCTTCTCATGCTCTAACACACACCTGCACAACACTTCATCCGGCCCCAATTTGTATAGCTATCCGATAATTACAGTGAAGTTTGTTGCTCTTACTATCAGTTGATTCTTCTACTACATAGTAAACTCTATGGGTGCCAACCTAGTAGTCAAGAAGTCTATGATATATTTATAGTAGTCATTGGAAATCTGAATAGCAAACAACTGCGCATCAGGAAGATTGTCTTCAAGGTTCGTAGGTTCTTCTCCTGACTCAATCCTTGAAAGATGATCAAGTCCTAAATTCAATCTACCAAGCTTAACCACTATTTCAAAGTCATACTCCTGAAAGAGTAACAACCATATGCAAATTCTCCCCCCTAACACTAGCTTGTTGACCAGGTATTTCAAGGTAGAATGGTCAGTGAACATAAATAAGTGCACACCAAGAAAATAGTGCCTAAATTTCTGCAGTGCGTAGACCATAGCTAGGCCTTCTCTCTCAATGGTGGTATAATTCTTCTCTGCAGATGAGAGCTTCTTGCTTGAAAATGCAATGGGATGGTCAATACCTCCCTCTCCTAGATAAGCTAGTACAACACCCAAGACTATACATGAAGCATCAACATGGACATGGAATGGCTTTTCTGAGTCTAGAAAAAATAAGATTGACGCAGTTACCATTTTCCTTTTAATGTCTCAAATCCTTGTTTACATTCTACGTTCCAGATGAATGACGCGTCTTGATTCCATTTCCGCATCTCTGCTGCTAAGAATCGACATGCCTCAATGACATGATCAAAGGATTTACAATAGCTACAAGTAGTGCATTCATTGGTAAAGTCTCTGGACATATGGCTAGGCTGACCACAGTTATAGAAGATTACTTTACCTCGGCCTCTTCCTTGCCCTGGGACGGAATTACTTCCTCTCTCACGGTATCCTCCACCATGGCCTCTATATACGCCTTGATCATACTACGCATTTTCTTATTTTGGTTGATTTTGTTCCTGAACTCTGTAAGCTCCACTACCTCGCAGATTCTCCATGTCTCGCTTTATTTTGTTCATGAGATCATATGCGCGGCAATTGGATTCATCATGTCCAACTGACTTACATAAGTTACAATACAGGTTCTTAGGGATTCTAACATACTTCTATATCAAATAATAGTCTTCATGCTGGTGTCCTCTAGTTTCATAGATTTGACACCATGATGCCTGGTTCTGATTGAGTGGATTTGGTGCTCCACTGTTAAAGTAGTCCTGAAATAAGGGGTAGTGTTCTTTGGTGTGGCCTTCTCCTTTGCATCCTGTACACCATACCTCTTGTCTCTCTTATTTCCCTTTATTCATATCCTATAGTTGTAATGTTAGCGTAGGTAACTGGGTTTGAATATGAGACATCCCAGAGCTAGTCTCTCCAATCGGTGAAGCCTCTAACTTCATCACGATTTCTAAGGCCTCTGCTTGCGATGCAACTTTCTGTTGCATCAACGATAGTTTGATCTGAGGCAACAACGCAGCTATGAACCATTATTGGTGCTGTTGCAGATCTATGACAAAGCTCACTTGGTCCAACAGTGTCTTGAATTTTTGGTCAAATTCCTAGACTGTCTCATTAGGTTTTTTCTTAATCTCTTTTAACTCTGTAATACACTGTGATTCTGACTTTGGCTTCTTAAATTCTACTAAGAGTGCAGCCCTGATTTCTACTAGGGTTCTATTTTGTCCCTGCGAATATTTCATGAACCAATGCAAGGCTCTATCTCTGAAAGTAGTGATGAGTTGCGCTTGCTTCATAGCATCATCCTGCACCTGCTTAACACTCCACACAGCTTCACATAGAAACCAATGTTGATCAGTGTCTTCTAAACTCGTTCGTTTGAATATCGACAACATAATATCGCCAGTCATCCTCCTTCTAGGTGGTGCGATACTATGATTAGTGCTAGGGATAATATTCTAAGGAATGATCTGAGGTTGGACGTTCTGAAGTGGAACAGTCTGGCCACCCGCTCCTATTGTGTTACAAGTACTGACATTTTTTGGAATAGGAATACTAGCAACGGGAGGGTTCTGAACTGACGAATTATGAGATAGGAGAGGCGTGGTACTTGCAACCGACAGATTCTGCAAATTGACAAGTTCAAACACATAAACAATTACCACCAAATAGGATTTAACGTAGTTCACCCCCGGGATGGGAGCTACATCCACAAGAACTGTTGTTGTATTAGTCTTTGGGAAGGGAACAACAGTTCTAGTCTGTTCAGTCAGCTGCAGACTCTCTTCTCTCTCAATAGGCCTCTACGCACACAGCTTGCAGAGCCTTTACAAAAGTTTCTCTCAACAAAGATATATTCTGCCTTTGCACTTATAATATTTTTCAATACTAATCATCAACAAAAACAACAAGAGATTAACCCTTTCCCTTACAAAATATGCCCCTTTTATAGATCATGCCCATAGGTCATGTCTTTACAATAGCTAGGCGAAACCCTAAGTTTTTCCAAAACTGTTGCGATTTTCAGCTAACCGGACTTTCTTGCTCTAGTAGAGAATATTCCATCATGGTCATCCTCTGCGCATGGTCACGTCGCTCTCAGACCCCCTATCGTGCACACACTAATAGGTCACTTTCACCGAGCCGTTCCTTCTCTAATGAATTTATGCAGCCAGTTCATGTAGTGGTTTCTGTTAAGTTAAAACCAAATAGACTAGCAAGATCACTGAAAGAAGCATAATCACAAGATAGACACAGAGTTTACCCTGGGAAACCCTCATGGGGTAGAAAACCCAGCAAAGCTTTCCTCAATAAGATGATCAACCAAAATACAAGATGTGCTCCCTCCTTCTTTAACTCCTTAGCAAATCTCCCAGACAAGTGTGCCACTTTTCACAAGTGAGTGAGTGTGTCTAATGAGGAGTTCCACCTCCTCTATTTATACTAACCCTCGACTGACCAAAATACCTAATGGGGCCGACCTCTCCTAGAGAAGTCTAATAACCCCTAAAATATAACCTCAGGGCCGACCCCCACATGGTGGGTCTAATAACCCTAGTTAACACAAAATCATGGAGGAATAAACATCTCCAGATACATGATAGGGTTACCTCGGAGGGATGAAACATCTCCGGAATAATAAAGTACAGATATAATATTCTTAGAAGTTACAATATTCAACACTCCCCCTTAACAAGAAGGATATTATAACAACGTCTGCAGGAGCAAGGAGTCATGGACTACATCATACATGATACATCTATATATCATCGGAAGCTTTCTTCAATTTATCATTATCATCACACGATCATCAGCATCGTCATCACACGATCATCAGCATCGTCATCACATGATCATCAGCATCGTCATCACATGATCATCAGCATCGTCATCTCACGATCATCAACATCGTCATCTCATGATCATCAACATCATCATCTCACGATCATCAACATCGTCATCACACGATCATCAGCATAGTCATCTCACGATCATCAACATCGTCATCTCACGATCATCAACATCGTCATCTCACGATCATCAACATCGTCATCTCACGATCATCAACATCATCACGATCATCAGCATCGTCACGATCATCAGCATCGTCATCTCACGATCATCAACATCGTCATCTCACGATCATTAGCATCGTCATCACACTATCATCAGCATCGTCATCACACGATCATCAACATTGTCATCGATACAAGTATCCATAACAATACAAGTATCCACATCATTAGTACAAGTATTCATGCCAATACAAGTATACACATCATCAATACAAGTATCCATACTGATATAAGTAACCACATCATTAATACAAGTATCCATACCGATACAAGTAACCACATCATTAATACAAGTATCCATACCGATACAAGTAACCACATCATCAATACAAGTATCCATATCGATACAAGTAACCACATCATTAATACAAGTATCCATATCGATACAAGTAACCACATCATCAATACAAGTATCCATACCAATACAAGTAATCACATCATCAATACAAGTATCCATACCGATACAAGTAACCACATCATTAATACAAGTATCCATACCGATACAGGTAACAACATCATTAAAGAATTACTTTCTCGTAGACATATGTCTACGGATCAATTCAGGGAACCAATGTCCAGGGATGATATAATCCCTATCTGTCCACTAAGGACTTCATTTTCGGAGACCATACGTCTACGGATCAATTCAAGGAACCAATGTCCAGGGATGATACAATCCCTATCTGTCCACTAAGGACTTCATTTTCGGAGACCATACGTCTACGGATCAATTCAAGGAACCAATGTCCAGGGATGATACAATCCCTATCTGTCCACTAAGGACTTCATTTTCGGAGACCATACGTCTATGGATCAATTCAAGGAACCAATGTCCAGGGATGATACAATCCCTATCTGTATCCTTATCAATACAGATGTCATCAAAACATCTATTCTCATCAATACATCAATAAAACATGTATCCTCATCAATACATCAATCAATAAAAGTAAGTGAGAGAAAATAAGTATTCTAAATATAAGAGTCCTAAGTCTAAGTATCTAAAACAGGTATTCATATCATCGACCTTGCTGTCGATGAGGCAATCTCATCAATAGAGATCACACTACTCCCCCTTTCGAGAAGGGTCCTTTTGAACCACACCAAGTTTGTCTCGGAAGTATTCAAATTTCACTCGAGACAAAGGTTTGGTCAAGATATCAGCAATTTTATTCTCAGTGCTTACATACTCGAGCTTAATGGCTCCTCTCTGCACCATATCTCGTATATAAAAGTATTGGATCTCTATGTGTTTTGACTTATCGTGAAATACTGGATTTTCTGTCATCTTGATACAACTTTGATTGTCACACATAATCACAGTAGGATCCAATTCTAAGTCAAATACTCCAGATAGTAGTTTCCGAAGCAATACTGCTTCACAGCTAGTAGAGCAGGAAGCTATATATTCTGCTTCAGCAGTACTGAGAACCACACTGGATTGTTTCTTGCTAAACCAAGAGATCATGGAGGATCCAAGTCCATAACATCCACCTGAAGTACTCTTCTTGTATGAAACACTTCCTGCCCAATCAGAATCTGAATAACCATGTAATCTAAGTTCATGATTTCTGAGGTAGTAAAGACCAAAATCTAAAGTACCTTTTAGATACCTCATTACATGCTTTGCAGCTATTAGGTGAACCTTTCTTGGTTCTACTAGAAATTGACTCAGAGTATTTACAGCAAGGCATATATCTGGTTTGGTATTTGTCAAATACATCAATGACCCAATGATTTGTCTATATAGAGTTACATCCACTAATTCTGATGAGTCATCAACTAATAATTTCAAGTTGGAGTCCATGGGAGTAGCCATGGCCTTACATTCCAACATGTCAAATATTTTCAAGATCTCCATAGCATACTTACCTTGATTTAGGAAGATTCCTTTTGGTTCTTGCCATACTTCTAGACCTAAGAAGTAGTGCATTAATCCTAGATCCTTCATTTCAAATTCGGAAGAAAGCTTCTTCTTACATTCGATAATTTGGTTTTCATTTCCCGTCAGACTAGATCATCCACATACAGTAGTAATATAACAGGTTCATCATCCATAATTTTGAGATAGAGATTTGGATCAGCTTTACTCTTGGTAAAACCCATACCTGTTAAGAAACTGTCAATTCTTCCGTACCAAGCTCTGGGAGCTTGCTTCAATCCATACAAATCCTTTTTCAGCTTGCATACATGAGTTCTTCTATCTTTAACCTCAAAACCTTGTGGTTGTTCCATGTACACTTCTTCTTCAATGACACCATTCAGGAAGGCTATTTTAACATCCATCTGGTGTAATTTCCACTTCATCATAGATGCAAGTGCCATGATAGTTCTAATTGAAGTGTACCTAGCAACTGGTGCAAATGTTTCTTCATAGTCTATTCCCTCCTTTTGATAGAACCCTCTAGCTACAAATCTTGCTTTATATTTTTCAATGCTACCATCTGTAGCATGTTTTATCTTGAAAATCCATTTGGAAGAAACCACACTTTTATCCTTTGGTTTGGGAACTATGTCCCAAACATCGTTTTTCATTATTGACTGGTACTCTTCTGTCATAGCTTCTACCCACTCCTTTCTTTGAGCTGCTTCCTCATAGCTGGTGGGTTGATGATCCACAAGATCACATATTAATGCCACATAGTTGGATACAAACTTGGGTTTCTTCCTTTCTCTAGTGGAACCTTCAGGAGCTCCATATTTTTTAGCTCCTTGAATAATGTCTCTAGCCCATGCTGGTCTTCTTTTTCTAGAAATATTTGGAAGGGAGGGTGCTTGAGGTTCTATCATATCATGATCTTCTGGAGTATCATCTTCAGGAATGGGTACATCTTTTGTAACTCTAGGAGGTGAATCTTCTTAATATATTTCTTCAAGTTGGCACTTCCTAGATTTCTTGATAGCTGCTTCTTCATCAAATGTTACATCTCTACTTATTTCCATATGATGCAAACCAGGTGTGTAAATTCTAAAAGCTTTGGATGTTTCACAATATCCAACAAATATTCCTTTCTTTCCAGAGGGAGCCAACTTGGTTCTCTTTTCTTTTGGAATGTGAATGTACACCGGACATCCAAATATTTTGAGATGACTTACCTCAGGCTTCCTTCCTGTGAAAACTTCTTCTGGAGTCTTAAATTCAAGAGCACTATGAGAAAGTCTATTTTGAACATAGACAGCTGTCCTGGCTACTTCAGCCCATAGATACATAGGAAGATCTTGATCATGTATCATAGTCTTTACAGCTTCCATGATAGTTCTATTCTTCCTTTCAGCAACCCCATTTTGTTGGGGATTGTAGGGAGTGGTTAGTTCCCTTTTGATTCTAGCTTCTTTACAAAAGTCTTCAAATTCCTTTGAAGTATATTCTCCACCATTATCTGTTCTGAGAATCTTGATTTTCTTTTCTGAGAGATTTTCTATTAAGGCCTTAAACTCTTTGAATTTTCCAAAGACTTCATTCTTACCTTTTAGAAAGAATATCCAAGTTTTCCTTGAGTAGTCATCAATGAATGTGACATAATATTCATATCCACTCAAAGATGTGGAGGGCATTGGTCCACATACATCAGAGTGTATTAACTCCAGGGTACTTTTAGTCTTAGTTTCACTTCTGGGAAATGGGTTCTTGACATTCTTCCCTTTTGCACATCCTTTGCATGTGCCATCATGATTAGTCTTTAATTCTGGAAAACCTATAACTACCTTGCTTACATAGGGTAGTGCCTTGTAGTTAATGTGAGAAAGTCTCCTATGCCATAATTCATTTGGGATAATAGTTTCATGAACAAGAGCTGCTTCTGGAAGGCCCTTAAGCTTGTATAAGCCTCCTTCTTCTTCACCAATGATAATTGCATCCTTGATAGACTTACCTTTGGACCACATTAATACTTGTCCATCAATGAATGCAATCCTGTAGCCTTTCTTATCCAATGCTGAGATGGATAACAAGTTCTTCTTTAATCCTGGTACATACAATATTTCTTTCATTTTCATGGAGGTACCAGAATCAAGCTTGTAGCTTGCTTCACCAATTCCCTTGATGGGATATTGAAAGTCATCTCCTAGAGATACCTTTTGGGGAGAAGTCTTTTCTTCAAGACTTGAGAGAGTCTTTTTCTGACCTGTCATGTGCTTTGGAGCACCACTGTCAATAAGCCATGTATCCTCTCCAGGGGTTATAGATCCAGAGAGTGCGGAGAAAAGGGTTTCTCCTTGATCTTCTTTTGAAGAAGGTCCTTTCTTCTTCTTCCTCTTCACTTCTAGGTCTTTTATTGTGAGACCTTTCTTCCTCTTCTTCTTCTTCTTCACTATCATCTTCTGCAAGATGTGCTTGATGTCTTTTGTAATGAGAACCCTTTTTCTTCTGTAGAGGGCAATCTCTAGAAAGGTGTCCTATTTTGTGACAAGAAAAACAATCGAAAGAAGAGTAATCTCTTCTTTGAGTAGTTCCTCTTTTCTTTTGAAATCTGAGTGGAGGATGAGACTCCTTGTGACTAATCTTTTTGGAGTAGGATTGATTCTTTCTTCTCTTGGTGTGGGTGGCCAAGGCTTGGTCATCCTCTTTGAGCAAGGCTTCTCGGTTTGCAACCCTAGCCTCCTCTTGTACACAATCCTCCCAAACTACATCAAACTTCATACTTTCTTTTTTGGCACACATAGTTTGAATGAATGACTCCCAAGGTTTAGTGAGACCATTTAGAGCTGTCATCACAAGTTCATCTTCATCAAGAGTATCACCAATGGCATCTAGTTTCTCCTTGATTTGGGAGACTCTTGAGAAGTAGTCTTGAATGGATTCTCCTTTGTGCATCTTGGTGCTTTTCAACTGAGTCCTTAGTTTCATCTTCCTATTGATGTTCTTTCCTTCATACATTCTTCCTAGGGCATCATACATTTCCTTTGGAGTCTTCTTGGAGGCCACTTGGGGAATAAAGTGGTCTTTAATAGAATCAACTATGATTCTCTTTGCCCTAGTCAAATCCTTCCTATGCTTTTCTTTGGCTTCATCTCCTTCTAGTTCTGCAACTTCATCCTTGATATAATGAGCAAGATCATTCTCTTCAAGAATGAGACCAATTCTGTATTTCCATGCCTGGAAATTCTCTATACCTTCTAGCTTGTCTTCAAGATTAGTATTTGGAGCCATATTCTCTTGGGGGAGTCCAAGAGACATAATAGACTTACCTGGAAATGTTACCTTTTACTTTTTCTGGATCCTGGGACAAAATTTTATCGCACTTTTGGTAGAATTAGGGTTTTACTTTCCAGGAGTTCTACCCAACCAAAAAGTTCGATCTAGGGCTCAAAAGATTGGTCTTGAAAAGGGCTATCCAGCCATGTAATCAGATTTCAACAATACCAACTTTCTGCTGAACCCAATTTCTGGTTTATCGCACTTTTGGTAGAGTTAGGGTTTGACTTTCCCGGAGTTCTACCCAACCAAAAAGTTCAATCTAGGGCTCAAAAGATTGGTCTGGAAAATGGCTATCAAGCCATGCAATCAGAATTCAATAATGCCAACGTTTTGCTGAAACCCTAGATTTCATCAGAGAGAGAGAGAGATTCTTACCTTGTGAAAGATGTCCTATTCAGTCCAGCTCTGATACCATGTTAAGTTTAAACCAAATATACTAGCAAGATCACTGAAAGAAGCATAATAACAAGATAGACACAGAGTTTACCCTGGGAAACCCTCATGGGGTAGAAAACCCAGCAAAGCTTTCCTCAGTAAGATGATCAACCAAAATACAAGATGTGCTCCCTCCTTCTTTAACTCCTTAGCAGATCTCCCAGACAAGTGTGCCACTTTTCACAAGTGAGTGAGTGTGTCTAATGAGGAGTTCACCTCCTCTATTTATACTAACCCCCGACTGACCAAAATACCTAATGGGGCCGACCTCTCCTAGAGAAGTCTAATAACCCCTAAAATATAACCTCAGGGCCGACCCCCACATGGTGGGTCTAATAACCCTAGTTAACACAAACTCCTGGAGGAATAAACATCTCCAGATACATGATAGGGTTACCTCGGAGGGATGAAACATCTCCGGAATAATAAAGTACAAATATAATATTCTTAGAAGTTACAATATTCAACAGTTTCTTGCTTTTGCGACCAGTTCCTTTCTTCCCCTTTACTCCTTACCCATTGCTTGGTAATCCATGAGAATTTTTACCAAAAATAAACCACCGATGGTTTAACCGAAATATCTGCCATCTTCTGTCTAACATTCTTCCATTCCGGCTCTCCATAGATTGGGCTCATCGCAGCGCTAACTCCTCCGCAGCGATGTACTTCGCAACTCTTCCTACGCTGCGCTGTGCTCAACTTTGTAGCTCTTCCGATGCTGCGCTGTGCTCAACTTCGCATCTCTCCCAAAAACCAACTTGTTCAAAATGTAACATCCCCAAAAATTCACTAAAATTTAAAATTTTTTAAGTAGCATAAACTGCCGTGACTACGATGCTAAAGTATTAAATGTTAACAACAACATGCTAAACTCTAAGCAAAGTATTTCAACGATAACAAATTTCCTAATCTGTTGTTAGATTACTTATGAATTCTAAAACAATGTTACAGCAGCGGTTTACTAAGTCTTAAATGTCGTAACCTCTATTAGCGTCAAACTAAAAATCATCATAATGTTAAATTAATTCGGTTGCTTGTATTGTGTACTTTCTTTTTTCAAAAGCATATCTTCACTTACTTTCTAAGTTATGCATTTTAATTCTAGCGAATAAAAGATCAATTTTATGTACTGAAGGGGTCCTTGAATAACCCAGAGGATTACTTAGCTATCGCTAGCTAAGGCTCCTAAAATACCATTTACAGAGAATAGGTATGACCAAGAACTTCCACTCGCTGTCTACTTGTATGTTTCAATTATCCTACAGCATAATACTGGTCTTTTTATCGTTTATGATTGTGTAGAGGGTTATTTTCTTTGAAATTTCTCTCAGGTACTTTATCACAATTATCTACTTGTCTTCATTACTTTGTAATCTCAAAGTTTATTATGCAGAGGGTTTGTGTATTGGAAATATATAATTTTTATATTAATAATAAAGATAATATTGCATAGTTTTACAACTACATATTCTTCACCAAAACCTATGGTGAGAACCTTGTCATACTACTTTATTACAAGGATCATAGATCAAACACCTATATCTAGCAATATAATATAGTATTTATAAACTATACATTATATTAGGAATGCAATTATGTAATCTAAATGCATAGACTTTTAATAGGAAAGGGTATGTATTAATCTATTTGCAAACTTTATACGTATAACTATTACGATAACACTACCTTTGGAAAATTATGCATGACCCACGCATTTAGAAATGTAAACGTAGATTATAATGCAAGTGTCGTTTCTATGGTTTGAAACTATACAACCTTACCTAAAATAAATTATATAACAACCATGATGATGAGTGAAGATTTAACTCTTTATAAGTATGCGTTGGCAGGCACTCTTTCCAAAGGTGGTGTATTTAATGCCCCCATATATGCCATCGCAGTGGATTACATGGTGGCTACCTTCATGGCTAGTTTCACCTGTTAATACTGGAGCTAATGTATTGACATAATGTCTGGACATGTGATCAATACCGAGCTGGGCATGACATGCTATGGTATTGTCTTGTTGGACCTCGGTGTTGGTAGCTATATTGACAATGGTGAACCAAGTTTTAATTGAGGTTTTAAACGTAGTTGGTGAACATATTTCTAAGTGTTACGGTGGCTGGATCCTTACCGTTGATCTTGGGTATCTTGGGTTTTGGAATAAACCCTTCTTCACCATATCTCATCGAGATTATGCTTGTAGCATTCATTTCTATGGGAGAGTGGGAAGGGAGGACAACAAGCTCTCTAGATTCCCAGGGTTTGTAACTTACATTCTTGCTTCGGCCTTCTAGGGTTTCGATGGCATGATGAGCCGCGTGTAACAAGTTTGTAAGGATACTATTAGAGATGATGTGAAGTTCAAAGTGGATTTCCAGAATGTGGTTCGCTCGAGTCTTGATACCGTGACCTATAACAAGAAGAGTTCTATTGAAAGTTCGGTGGTTTTGGAAAATACCAAGTTGTGTGAATATAACAATGTGAACCCCCTTATGGGTACGTCATGAGCATTATTGCACTAATCAGTAATTAGGTTTCTCATTCGATGTTGGAGTGAACCGGGTCTGGTTTCTACTTTAAGGGATTTTTGGAACAGTGCTTCGAGTACATACAATATGCCTGGAGAAACAATGTAAACATAATTAATCAGGTGATGTATTAAACTTCTCCTTCGTTTTTCAGTTGTTATCTGTTAGCTTTGTAGTTTCATAGTACACTTTTATCCTCATTTTTAACCCCTACGCAAAATTCCTTGTCTTTGCAGGTTCTGATTTTATAGTGTTGATGTTCGTTTGCAAGAAATGGATACCTACTATCCGGGTAAGCCTCAGTGACATCCTCCAAGGGTTTTTCCCATAGTTGCAAAAAAAAGGTTTTTGTTTTGTTTTGTCTTTGTTGGGATTCGAAGGTGTAAACATGGTTGTGCAGAAGATTGTTATGTTCTTCATTTAAGCTGTGAAGAAAAAATATATTAAGGGCTTTTCCCTTTTAGTTGTAGCTCAACGTTTTATTTTCCTCTCAGCCACTATATACAGTGATTTTCACTGAGGTTTTTTTTATATAAGGGTTTGGATTCAGATATCAAAAATTGATTCAATTTATTTTGAGCTATTTGTTTTGTGTAATTCAAGTGAATTTGTCAAAACAATGAAGGTATTTAAAAAGTAACTCATGCTGGTTTAGTATATGGTACGAAGGGTTGGATCTTCGACCTACTCGAGATTTCATTTTCCTTGGTAACTAAAAACATTTGAATTCTAAACGAAAGTAAGTATATTCATAAAAGAAATAGGGCTTTCCCATACTGTGTTTGGAAAAATCAATTAAACCATAAGGATTTGTTTAAGAGATTTAAACCCTAATGTGGATATTTTTTTGATAATAAGTTGAGTTTGTAATGAATGTTTAAAGTTTACCTCAGGGGTTTCGAACCTGTAGCTAAAACCCTACTTGTAAAGATTTATAGTGTTGTTGTAGAGCTTACACTAGATTCGTATTCGTATAATACAAACAACAATATATGTATTGTAAATAATGAAGGTGTAAATTTATTCATTCTCTGTTGTAATACTAAAGTCTGTTTTAAATATTATGAAATTTTTGTCTAGGTTGATGTTTATTTTATACAAAATTTCTTAAATAAACATTAACGATTATTGCGCATATATTTATATTGAAATGAAAACAAAACAAATATTCAAAGGGTTAATTCATTTGATTTATTATAATGTATCATTTAAATGGAAGGTTTCAACTCAGAAAAGTATGGTATATGTTTTACGATTTGAAAGGTTTTAAAACCTAATCAAATCCTAAGTTTGGATAGAATATAAAATCGTTTATTTCATTTACTATGAATGTTCTGTATCGTAAGAAATAGTCGATGTATTAGGTATTTGTACTAATCTTAAGTGGATAGTACTAAAGATATTTTTATTCATATAATTCCCATTACAATACGGAATATAAATTTAACTCAGTTATAAATAAATCATTTAAATCTATTCATTACATAAGATCATTCTGATCTACCCTAATTATCCTTTCCTGTACTAGAGTATGACACTATAGCTAGTGTGTGCAAAAATGCAGGAAAGAATTTTTATCCAATCATTCTATCATTTAACTACTTCAATCATATGCATGTTATCCTAACAGTTATAATTTACAGAAGTAAAGATATTCATTAAGGGTATAGGATATCTGAGATTTAATGGCAGAACTGATAATAGAAAACATTCAGATTTAAATTAATAACTTGACATAGGTAAATAAATAACACAATATGAACTTGGAAACTGTAGAATAAGAAACAAACATCCAAAGGAGCTCGTTCCACCCAACCAACTCCTAAAGACAGCCAAGCTACTTGCCTAAGGACCCCCGAGCCTGTTCATTGAACCACTAGGACGAAGATGCTGTTTGGAATAATGGAATAAATTCCCTTGCAACTTAGTAGTAGTACTTAGCAGTAGCACTTCCCGCCTTTAACAATATTGAAATCATCATTGTGGTTGTACTAGTTGAGAATGCAGTCTTATTTCACTCAAACACTTCTAACTTTCCCCTCATCAAATATCTTGTGCTCAGAAATTATCACAAGGTAAGAATGAACAACCTCCTACTGAATTTGATGTGTAGGTAAATAGCCTACCTAGATCTTTTGGTCAGTTTATTTTAGTAAATGATCCACCTGCTCAGTTCCACTTTCTTGGGGAACATGACCACAAAATTTGGGAAATTGCCCCCTACAAAAGTGAAGTGAGTTGAGGATGCTGCCAAGTGTCCATGTGCTCTCCACCACAGTCCATTCCCCCTAGTGGGTCAGTGAACACTCACTCAACAGTCTCCTTTGGATATTTGTCTCCACTTTGATTTATTAATAATAAAATATTCAAAGTAATTAATTACAGTCATCCATGACCCCACTTGGTCAATAGTCATAAAACTTTACAAAAAATAAAACATATTTTTTTTTTCAGTAACATAAAATGTCTAGAGAACTTGGGTATGTGACAAACACCCCTTCTTAAGTTCAACATCATCCTCGATGTTTCTTTATTCATCATCCTCTTGTTCCTCCTAGAAAAACATTGGATATGCCACCCGCATATTACTTTCCAATTCCCAATTTGCTTCATCCGGACTAAGGTGCTTCCGCTGCACCTTAACCTCTCCAATGGTACGATTATGAAGTAAAATTTTCCTCTTGTCGAGGATACAGTCCGGTTCCACTAGAAAACCTCCTTATGGTTCCACCTATACATCATTCCAATTAATCACATGAGTAGTATCATGCACATAATTTTTCAAAAGAGAGATGTGAAATGCATTATGTACTTTAAGATTTGGTGGAAATGCTAACTGATATGCCAGTGGTCCTACCCTGGACAAGATTTGAAAAGGTCCACAATACCTTGGTGCTAATTTAGCACAACTTCCCAGTCTTAGGGAACTCTTCTTAGGTTTTACCTTGAGGAACACATGTTCACCAACTTGAAACTCTTTCTGAGTTCTTTTTAGATCTGCCCAACTTTTCTATCTATCTTGTGCACTTTTCAAATTGCCTTGAACCTGTTTCACGGTTACTTCCAATTCTCTTAACAAATCAGGTCCTAGCATTAACCTGTCAACTGGATTACTCCAAGAGATAGGAGTATTGCATTTTCTGCCATATACAATTTCAAAGGGACTAAACTTTGCTGAAGCTTGATAATGGTTATTATAAGAAAATTCAACAAGATATAAATAATCCTCCCATTTACTTGGTTGATCTCTAACATACACTCTTAGCATATCCTCAAGAATTTGATTAATTCTTTCAGTCTGCCCATCTGTTTGTGGGTGAAATGATGTACTGAAATTCAAAGTAGTATCTAAACCTTTAAATAAATATTTCTAAAAATTCCTTGTAAACTTTGAGTCTCTATTAGAAATGATAACTTTCAAAATACCATGCAAACGAAAAATCTGCTTCATAAAAATTTCAGCAATATTAGCAGCCTTGTGAGTTGTCTTAACAGGTATGAAATGGGATGCTTTGTTGAGCTTGTCCACAACTACCATGATGGAATCATTCTATTTCTGAGTTGTAGGTATCCAGTAATAAAATCAATACTAATTATGTCCCACTTCCAATTTGGAATAGGTAGTGAATGCAACAATCCAGTTGGGTGTTGGTGTTCAGCCTTTACTTGCTGACACTCTATACACCTAGCAATATATTCAGCTACTTCACTTTTCATACATGGATAGAAATAATATTTTCGCCACATAGTTATCATCTTTTGGTAACCAGGTTGTGTTGAGTATGGACTTTTATGCAATTCATTTAAAATCAACAACTTAATTTCAACAACATTAGGCACATAAAGTCTGTTTTTGTACAGCGGTAACCCCCTTTCATCAATTATGTAATCTTTTATACAATTTTCAACATTATCTCCAGTAATTTTAGTAAGTAAATTCTGATATTTTACATACATTCTGATTCTTTCCTTAATCTGATTTTCCAGATCAGTTTTATAAGTGCTGATTGCTGAAATAAAACTTACTTTTGCATTTCTGCTTAATGCATCAACAACCTTATTTTCCTTTCCTTTAATGTGTTGAATCTCGAAATTGTACTCGATAAGGAAATCTAGCCACCTAGCTTGCCTTGCATTCATATTCGGTTGATCCAACAAGTATTTTAACCCTTTATTATCAGTCATTAAAATAAATTTTCTTCCAATTAAATGATGTCCCCACATTTTTAATGCATGTATTACAGCAGCCAACTCTAGGTCGTAAGTTGCATAGTTCTTTTCATGAATCTTTAACTTTAGAGACTCATATGCAATTATGTGACCTTCTTGTGTTAAGACCCTGCCAAGTCCGTCATTACACACGTCCGTGCATACAATGAAATCCTTGTTAGGATCAGTAATTTTTAAAATAGGACTTGTTGTTAATAACTCTTTTAGTTTCTTAAATATTTCTTCACATATTTGATCCCATACAAATTTCTTATCTTTCTTTTGTAAAGATGTTATAGGATTTGTTATCCTAGAAAATTTCTCGATAAACTTACGATAATAACCTGTAATTCCCATAAAAGATCGTACACCAGTTACATCTTTCAAGGCAGGTCATTCATTAATTATTTTTATCTTGTTTGGGTCTACTGCAATCCCATCCTTGGATATCACATGCCCTAGGTACTGTATTTTATCTTTATAAAAATCACATTTGTTGAACTTAGCGTAAAGTTGGTGTTCCCTTAACACTTGTAAAATTATCTTTAAATGTTCGTCATGTTCCTCTTTTGTCTTAGAATAAATTAGAATTTTGTCAATAAAAACCACTACAAATTTATCCAAGTACTTATGTAATACGTTGTTCATTAAACACATGAATACTGTTGGGGAATTGGTTAGCCCAAAAGGCATAACTACGAACTCGTAGTGTCCATAGCGAGTTCTAAATGCAATCTTAAAGATGTCCTCGTATGTAATCCTAACTTGATGATATCCCGACCTTAAATCTATTTTAGAGAATATTGTTGTGTCGCATAACTGATCAAACAGATCATCAATGCGGGGCAAAGGATACCAGTTCGTTATGGTAATTTTATTTAGCTGACGATAATCTATGCATAAATGCATAGATCCGTATTTCTTTTTAACAAAAATTACAGGTGCTCCCGATGGAGACACACTGGGTCTTATATAATTTTTATCAATCAATTCGTTAAGCTGTGACTTAAGTTCATTCAGCTCCAAAATGTTCATTATGTAAGGAGCCTTTGAGTTAGTTACCGCTCCTGGTACTAACTCAATGGTGAAATCGAGTTCCCTTTTCAGAGGTAGTCCTAGAATTTCTTCCGGGAATACATCAGAAAATTCCTTAAGAATGGCTATGTCTTCCAGCTTTAACTTATCTTCAATAGTAGACTGTTCATTATTAATTACATTTACAACAAACAACTTACACCCCTTTCAAACAACTTTCTTAACTTGTAATGCAGAAATTTGCCTAACAGATATCTTTCTAGGAATCCCTTTTACCGTTACAGTTTCAAATGCATCATTTAAACAAGTAAAAGTCCTTTCAAAGCAATTTAGTACAACTCTATGCTTTTCTAACCAATCCATTCCAATCAAAACGTCATAAGATCCTAAAGGTAACACATTTAGTTTAACATGAGTTCTAAACTGATTCATCAACAATTCACATTCTTTTACATAATCAGTCACTTTTCTTTTCGTGCCAGTAGCTAATTGAACCAACCATGATTTATCATACTTATCTACTTTCAGATTGCAACATTTAACTAAATCGGGTGAAATATAGCTAAGACTTTCCCCTGGATCAATCAAAATAGAAACAGGTTTATCTTTTAACATACCTTCCACTTCAACCATGGAAGTTTGATGATATGCTTGCATGTTCTCCAATGCTGCATTTATCCTAGGCATCTCCCTTTCCAAGTCACCAACAATAGCCTCCTCTTGTATAGTGTGTATGTTCTTGACATCCTTCTTTCTGAGTGGGCAGTTCGATGCATAGTGAGGTCCCTGACATTCCCAACACTTAACAGGTTCTTTCTGTTCATTAATTTTAACAATGTTTCTAGGTGGTTCACTTTTCCTTGCAAATGTAAATTTTGACTGTCTATTACTTGCTGCATTATTTCCTGAAAACTTTTTGTTAGAATAATTACGTGAATTATTATTCCCAAAACTACAATTAAAAGAAAATTGTTTCTTCCTTTGCTCAAAGTTGTTAGGCCTTTTTGCTTTCCAGTTTGGTATGCCTTCTCTTCTCTTATTTTGTTCAAAACATATGTTCTCCTTTCTCATGGCCTCTTCAAGATTTTGAGGACTATCATATTCAATTCTGTCTTTTATGTGAGAGGGAAAGAAGCTTAGAAACCTATGTACCTTGGGCTTTTCTTCAACGAAATAAGGCACATACCTTAATAAATTTAGAAACTTGTTGCACAACTCTCTCATATCCATGGAACCTAGCTTTAACTCATAAAAATCCTTAGCTCGTTCCTCATAATACTGTTCTAATAGAAATTTTCTTTTAAAATATTTCTTAAAATTACTCCAATTTACACTTTTTTTCTTTTAAACCTTTAACTCGTTTCAGATCTTACCACCAAATGTCCACTTTTTCAGTTAAGTTATAAACTACCATTTTAGTTTTTAGATGACTTGAGTAATTATAAATCTAGAAATATTTGTTCATACTGGACAACCATGCTTCAACTGTCTCACTCTTTTATGTTTCTCCATTAAAAGTTGGAGGTTTGATCCGTTTAAACTCACTAGAAATTTCTTCATAGGGCCTATACTTCTTTTTCTTAATGTAGCAGTCACTGTCACTACTATCACTATAGTACTTATGCTTTTTCCGATGTGCCCTTCCATCAGATTCAAAAGATGAACTGCTTTCATAATTAGTTAATTTTATCTTTTTATCCTTACGTTGATAGGACATTGTTTCAGATTCAACATTATTTGTTGTTTTGTTAACTTTATCATTTTTATGAAGATTATTCAGTCAGATGTGATTTAGCTCCTCTTGAGCTTTCAGGATTCATTCATTTTCTTCCTCAACTGTTTTTTATCTCAAATTTTAAATCTTTTACAGTCCTTAATAATTGAGATGAATTATCATTCAATTCGACAAATAAATTTTATGTATTTATGTGTCCTTGTTCATTATTAAGATGTTTTTTATTAAGGGACCTATCCTCAGTTGACTTTGTTGATCCTTCCATACCAGCAGACTCAATTTATAAAATGCTGAAACTGAAAACCAAATAAATTAAATCAGTAATTTGTAATTTTGTTATAGATTTGCATTTGCGCGCATGAGCCACTTCAGGCCTAGTATTTGAACTTGCTCTCTGATACCACATGTAACATCCCCAAAAATTCACTAATTTTTTTTTTATAAATTTAGTAGCATAACTGATGTGATTATGATGCGGAAGTATTAAATGTTAACAACAACATGCTAAACTCTAAGAAAAGTATTTCATTGATAACAACTTTCCTAATATGTTGTTAGATTACTTATGAATTCTAAAACAATGTTGCAGCAGCTGTTTACTAAGTCTTGAATGTCGTAGCCTCTATTAGCGTCAAACTAAAAATCATCATAATGTTAAATTAATTCGGTTGCTTGTATTGTGTACATTCTTTGTTCAAAATCATATCGTCACTTACTTTCTAAGTTATGCATTTTGATTCTCGCAACTAAAAGATCATTTTGATGTATTGAAGGGGTCCTTGAATAGCCTCGAGGCTTACTTAGATATTGATAGCTAACGCTCATAAAATACCATTTGCAGTGAACAGGTACGACCAAGAACTTCCACTCGCAGCCTACTTGTATGTTTCAATTATCCTACAACACAATACTGGTCTTTTTATCATTTATGATTGTGTAGAGGGTTATTTGCTCTAAAATTTCTCTCAGGTACTTTATCACAATTATCTACTTGTCTTCGTTACTTTGTAATCTCAAAGTTTATTATGGAAAGGGTTTGTGTATTGGAAATATATAATTTTTATATTAATGATAAAGATAATATTGCATAGTTTTACAACTACATATTCTTCACCAAAAACTATGGTGAGAACCTTGTCAAACTACTTTATTACAAGGATCATAGACCAAACACCTATATCTAGCAATATAATATAGTTTTTATAAACTATACATTATATTTGGAATGCAATTATGTAATCTAAATGTATAGACTTTGAAGAGGAAAGGGTATGTATTAAACTATTTTCAAAATTGATACGTATAACTATTACAATAACCCTACCTTTGGAAAAATATGCATGACCCATGTATTTAGAAATGTAGACATAGATTATAATGCAAGTGTCGTTTCTATGGTTTAAAACTATAAACCTTACCTAAAATGGATTATATAACAACCACGATGATAAGTAAAGAGTTAACTCTTTAGAAGTATGTGTTGGAAGGCACTCATTCAAAAGGTGGTGTATTTAATGCCCCCATAACTACCATTGTAGTGGATTACATGGTGGCTACCTTCGTGGCTAGTTTCACGTGTTAAGACTGGAGCTAAGGTATTGACATAATGACTGGACATGTGATCAATACCGAGCTGGGAATGACATGATAAGGTATCGCCTTGTTGGACCTCGCTGTTAGCAGCTATCTCGACAATGGTGAACCAAGTTTTAATTGAGGTTTTAAATGCAGTTGGTGAACGTATTTCTAAGTGTTATGGTGGCTGGATCCTGACCGTTGATATTGTGTATCTCAGGTTTTGGAATAAACCCTTCTTCACCATATCTCGTCGATATTATGCCTATAACATTCATTTGTATGGGATAGTGGAAAGGGAGGCCGATAGGCTCTTTAGATTCCCAGGGTTTGTAACTTACATTCTTGGTTTGGCCTTCTAGGGTTTCGATGGCATGATGAGCCTCCTGTAAAAAGTTTTTAAGGATACTGTAAGAGATGATGTGAAGTTTAAAGTGGATTTCTAGGATGTGGTACACTCGGGTCTTGATACCATGACCTATAACAAGAAGAGTTATGTTGAAAGTTCGATGGTTTTGCAAAATACCAAGTTGTGTGAATATAACAATGTGAACCCCCCTTTGGGTACGTCGTGAGCAATATTGCACTGATCAGTAATTAGGTTTCTCATTCGATGTTTGAGTGATCCGGGTCTGGTTTCTACTTTAAGTGATTTTTGGGACAGTGTTTCGGGTACATACAGTATGTCTCGAGAAACAATGTAAATAGATTTACTCAGGTGATGTATGCTTCGAGTACATACAATATTCTCATTTTTAACCCCTACGTAAAATGCATTGTCTTGGAAGGTTCTTCTTTTATGATGTTGATGTTCGTCTGCAAGAAATGGATACTAGTTGTCTGGGTAAGCCTCGGTGACATCCTCCAAGGGCTTTTCCCACAGTTGCAAAAAAAATAGTTTTGTTTTGTTTTGTCTTCGCTGGGATTCAAAGGTGTAAACATGGTTGTGCAGAAGATTGTTATGTTCGTCATTTAAGCTGTGAAGCAAAAATATATTAAGGGATTTTCCCTTTTAGTTGTAGCTCAATGTTTTCTTTTCATCTCAACCACTGTATATAGTGCTTTTCACTGAGGTTTTTGTTATATAAGGGTTTGGATTCGGATATAAAAAATTGATTCAATTTATTTTGAGCTATTTGTTTTGTGCAATTCAAGTGAATTTGTCAAAACAATGAAGGTGTTTAAAAAGTAACTCATGCTGGTTTTGTATATGGTAAGAAGGGTTGGATATTCGACCTGATCGAGATTTCATTTTCCTTGGTAACTAAAAACACTAGACTTCTAAACAAAAGTAAGTCTATTCATAAAAGAAATAGGCTTTTCCCATACTCTGTTTGGAAAAATCAATTAAACCGTAAGGATGTGTTTTAGAGATTTAAACCCTAATGTGGATATTTGTTTGATACTAAGTTGAGTTTGTAATGAATGTTTAAAGTTTACCTCAGGGGTTTCGAACATGCAGCTAAAACCCTACTTGTAAATATTTACAGTGTTGTTGTCGAGCTTACACTAGATTCGTCTTCATATAATACAAACAACAATATATGTCTTGCAAATTTATTCATTCTTTGTAGTAATACTAAATTTTGTTTTAGATATTACGAAATTGTTGTCTAGGTTGATGTTTATTTTATACAAAATTTCTTAAATAAACATTAATGATTATTGTGCATATATTTATCTTGAAATGAAAACAGAAGGACTATTCAGAGGGTTAAATCATTTGATTTATTATAATGTATCATTTAAATGGAAGGTTTCAACTCAGAAAAGCATGGTATATGTTTTACGATTGGAAAGGTTTTAAAACCTAATCAATCCTAAGTTTGGACAGAATATAAAATCATTTATTTCATTTACTATGAATGTTCTGTATCATAAGAAATAGTCTATGTATTAGGTATTTGTACTAATATTAAGTGGATAGTACAAAAGATATTTTTATTCGTATAATTCTCGTTACAGTATAGAATTTAAATTTAACTCAGTTATAAATAAATCATTTAAATATATTCATTTCATAAGATCATTCTCATCTACCCTATTTATCCTTTCCTGTACTAGAGTACGGCACTATAACTAGTGTGTGGAAAAATGCAGGAAATAATTTTTATCCAATCATTCTATCATTTAACTACTTCAATCATATGCATGTTATGCTAACAGTTATAATTTACAGAAGTAAAGATATTCATTAAGGGTACAAGATATCTGAGATTTAATGGCAGAACTGATAATAGAAAACATTCATATTTAAATTAATAACTTGACAGAAGTAAATAAATAACACAATATGAACCTGGAAACTGTAGAAGAAGAAACAAATAGCCAAAGGAGCTCGTTCCACCCAACCAACTCCTGAAGAAATCCAAGCTACTTGCCTTAGGACCCCCGAGCCTATTCACTGAACCACTAGGACAAAGATGCTATGTGGAATAATGGAATGAAATACCTTGCAACTCAGCAGTAGGACTTAGCAGTAGCACTTCTTGCCTTTAGCAATATTTAACTCAGCAATGTGGCTGCACTAGTTTAGAATGCAGTCTTATTTCACTCAAACACGTCTAAATTTCCCCTCATCAAATCTCTTATGCTCATAAATTATCGCAAGGTAAGAATGAACAGCCTCCTGCTAAATTTGATGGGTAGATAAATAGCATGCCTAGGTCTTTAAAAATTTCCCCATTTGGGTCAGGCCCAACAGTAGTATGGATAAGGAAGCTACTGTCTGATTTGTTTGATCTCCAGTTGGATGCGACTTGTATACATTGCGACAACTAGAGTTGTGTGAAGTTGTCTCAGAACCAAGTCTTCCATGACAAGTCGAAGCACCTTGAGATTAAGTATCACTATATCAAGGATATGGTGCAGAGAGGAGCAGTGAAGCTCCAGTATGTTGTGATGGAAGAGCAGATAGTCGTTGTATTGACCAAGCTGCTGGCTAGAGTGAAGTTTGAATACTTCAGAGAGAAGCTTGGTGTAATTCAGATCGAGTTTCCTTCCAAGGGGAATTGATGAGTCTAGAAAACACAAATGCACATGAGCCATTCTCACATATTGGTAGGAAAGTCCTCCTATGGTGTATATGTAAGGGCTGGGCCATTCTCACATAGTGGTAGGAAAATCCTCCTATGGTGTAGATGTAAGGGTTGGGCCATTCTCACATGGTGGTAGGAAAGTCCTCCCAAGGTGTAGATGTAAGGGATGGGATTTTTTGACATGGTCAGAGGTTAGTCCTTCCATGGTCATTGATGTAATTTCCGAGGCTTTTCCAACATGGTCAGAGGTTAGTGCTTCCATGGTCGTTGATGTAATTTTTGAGCTTTTCCGACATTGTCAGAGGTTAGTCCTTCCATGGTGGTTGATGTAATTGCTGAATCTTTTTGGACATGGTTAGCGGCTAGTCCTTCCATGGTTGTTGATGTAATTTGTGAGCCTTTCCCGGATGGTGATAAGAAATTCCTTCCATGCCGGTGAGTGTAAGTGTTGTGTTATGTGCATCTGGACTGTGCTTCGTTGATGACGAGATGATCTGAAGATGATGAGGTGATAGTACGGTATGCAGGTTTTGCAGAGGCATATAATTAGTCCTAGGATGATCCTTTAGGTTTTGCAGTGGCATATAATCAGTCCTGGGAGATTTTGCAGGTTTTGCAGAGGCATATAATGAGTCTTGATATGTACAGGTTCTTGATGGCTTGCTCATAGAGATGATGAAGACCTACATGGAGGCTAGGCCTACATCCAACATGAAAAAGGGATGGCTATGTAGAACTTATGATGATGAGTAGAATGGATATCGATGATCGAGATAGTAGCAGCTGTGACGATGACGATCCAGCTTTGATGATTACCCAGCTTTGACGATAATCCAGTGATGAAGACTTGTGTTGATGAACTGTGTCAAGAGAATACCTTCCTAGTTAAGATGGAGTGTTGATGCATTTGTAACTTCGGAATGTATTCACTTGTATATTTTATATTGTATTTGTATTTTATTATTGTACCTATAATGGAGATGTTTATTCCTTCGATCGAAGAAGTCATTATTGTACTTGGGTCATGTAAATTGATTGAGGTCAATCCTCCCATGTATGTTGGGGCATTACATCATAGATTTAAGTTATTAATGGGTTATTAGACTCTCTTAGATAAGTCATCCCATTCATTTACACTTAGGGGCTAACCTGTTGGGGGTTAAGGCTAAGTGAAAGGTAAAGTATAAATAGAGAGGGTGCTCCTCTCTATTTGATCATTCACACACTCACTCACTTCGCATTAGTGAGAGAGAGGAGGAGTTCTCACAACTGGAGAAGGAGGAAGTTGTTGGAGATCATCTGTTTGTTTTGGGGTCTTGTATTATTGCTCATTCTATCTCTGAGGAAGTTGCAGGGTTTTCTCCTTTATGGTTTCCCCGGTGAAATGCTTTGTGTCTCTTGTCTCTTGTGTTTGATTTGTTGTGCATGTTATTCTCTCACATAACATCCTAGATCATATTGAATTAAACATTGAAAAGTTAACATGTCTCCCAATGCTGCATGTCTTCTTGGTTGAAGATAAGATCATAAGCCTATTTAGTATTATAAATCCCCTTTGAGTGGTACCCCCATCTCAGTTTATCCAAGTGATTCTGGATGCAAATACATCGATTCTGTAGGGCCTCCATAATCTTGGGTATCTCCTCAATTGGGAATCTTTGGTTCCACCAATTTTGTGGTTTCCATTCATGAAATTCCTCATGTTCTTGTTCTTCTCTCTAGAATTGTCGGACTTTTATCAATCCCACATATTTGGCTCTCGACCAGCTAGTGTGCAACTCATGTTGGGAGATGATCTTCTTCATCTGTTTCCAAGAGTCATTCTAGAAATTGGCATCTTGTCATCCTCTCATTTCCCAGAAGCTATGTTCTTGGATTATCCTTCTGTTCACATGAGCATAATTCTATATATGGGGTCCTTTCATATTTTCATTAAATCTTATGAGATCTTTTTTTGGTTTCCCCTAAGCATACTTGTTGTGCCAAATTTTTTCCCAAGGTTCCTCTTTGTGTGACACCCAATGCCACCATATCTTCGCACCTAGGGATTCATTGTTTCTCTCAGGGTATCTCATCCCTAGACTACCATGAGCCTTGGGTTTATATATAGTGTCCCAGTTAACCAATGCCCAACGATTTTTGACCTAGCTGCCTCCCCATAGGAACTGTCTTTGTATTGTCCTGATTTGCATTAAAACCGATTTTGGGGCATCCAGAGTATAGAAAAGGTATGGGAATGACTTGAAGCACCGATTTTACTAACACAACTCTACTTGCAAGGTTGAGAGTTCTGTAATCCCAATTCTCCAATTTTCTTATCATTCTCTCTAGAAGCTCTTCACAGGATAATTTCCTGATCACCCCTTCAGCTAGAGGAGCACCAAGATATTTGGATGGAAGGGAGCTCCCTTGGAATCCTAGGATACGAAGTATATTCCTCCAGTGAATCCTTGGATTGTTAACGAAGAAGCCCTAGGACTTAGTGTTATTCACTTCCATCCCTAAAGCCTTAGAAAAAGTAGTCAGGAATTTCTTTACGGTCCTTGCTTCTTGAACTGATGAGTGTCCCATCAACATTCTACCATCCACAAATTGTTGGTGGGAGATAGTCTCAGAACTAGTGTGTAGATTAAAACCTTTGAGCTCCCTACTTTCAATCTTGTCTTTGATAACCTTGCCCGGCCCTTCCGCCATAAGAATGAAAAAAAGGGGGACAAAGGGTCACCTTGTCAGATATCCCTCGAAGGTTTGAAATTTATAGCGGGGGATCCATTCAGGAGGATAGAGAAAAAGGTTGTGGAAGTAATATTCATTATCCAATAAACCCAATCCTAGTGAAAACCATAGGCCTCAAGCATTTCTTTCATAAAATGCCAGCTTAGTTTATCATAGGCCTTTGAAATATCAAGATTCAACAACATACCTGGTTTTTTAGTGACTTTCACAGAATGGATGAATTCGTGGACCAAAATGATTCCATCCAAAATTTGGCGTCCTTCTACAAACCCTAATTGTTCATGGGCTACCAGGTCTGGAAGAAGGGGCTTAAGCTTGTTTTCTAACACCTTTGTTATAATTTTCTAAATGAAATTAAAGAGCGCTATGGGTCTAAATTTTCTAGGGGATTCATCCCCATCCTCTCTAGGGATGAGAGTGAGAAAGGTATAACTAAATGCTCTTAGGACTCCTTTATCATTCCGAGAGTCGTCCATAATTTTCCAAACTTCGTCTTTCATTAAATACAAAAAATGGTGGAAGAAATTGGTAGTGAACCCATCAGGTCCCGTAGCTTTTCCATTTTTCATTTGATTAACAACATCATGCACTTCTTAGAATTCAATGGGTTTCAACAAGAATTCATTTTTGTTTGTCGTGAACTGCGTAGGGATGTGTCTAGTAATTTTCCTTATGTATTTAGATTTATCATGCTGGTCTTCCTTCATGATTGTTTCGAAGTACTGAACAAGTTCAGCCTACATTGCTTCTCATGTTTCGATATACTGACCATCATTTTTTTCTTGCCTCATTAATTTTTCCCTTTAACAATTTTGAATCACTGAGTGATGGAAGAATTATGTGTGTTCGTTCCCCTTCCTGCATGCATTGATTCCTTGATTTTTTTTTCCAATAGATATCATCTTGTCGTTATATTGCATTAAGCTGCTCCAAGAAGATTTGTTCTCAGTGTTTCAGGTCTTCAGTGTATCTAGAATTCATGCCTTCCCGCTGAAGTTCGTCCAATTTTTCATTTAGAAGCTTCTTATCTTGGAATATGTTCCCAAATTCCTCCTTGTTCCAAGTATGGATTTTTTCCTTTAACTTTTTCAATTTTTGCTGGAATTGGTACATCAGAGTTCCCCTGATAGGTTCCATCTCCTCCCACCATTTTCTGACAAGTTCCTTGAAGGTTCCATGTTCAATCCAAAATTGTTCAAATTGGAAAGGGTGCCTGATGGGGGGTCCTCCATCTTCATAAACCAAACTAATTGTGCAATGATCAAATCCTGCAGAGGGAAGGACTAGAGTGGTCACTTAAATATCCCCACTAATCATTGCCTCGGGTAAAAGGAATATGTCTAAACAACAGGATACGTGATTCTCACCACCTATTCTTTTATTCCATGTATACCACCCATTCCCAGTTTCAATCTCAACCAATCCTTTCTCCTATATAAATTTTTTGAAAGAAATATTGGTTGCTTCTAGAGTTCGTTCCTCCCTTTTTCTCTTCTAAGGAGATGATCTTATTGAAATCACCACCTACAACCCAGAATTGGCCATTAATTTATTTCCCTTCCTTATCCAGGTGCGATAAGAAGGTCAGTTTCTAAGACATAATACTTGGGCCATAGACATTGGTGAGAATCCCTCTTATCTCAGAGTTACAAATCTGTAAATCTGCACCGATGGAGAACTTGGTTGCTCTGAATTTGTTGAGGAAAATTTCTACAGGTTTCCATAGAATAGAAATTCCTACAACCACACCTCTTGCATCAATATCTCTCACCTGAATTCCTTGCCATAGTTTCCATCCTATCACCTGCATAGTGTTTGAGCTGGGTTTGGTTTCTTGGAGAAATAACACTCTTGGTTTTTCCTTTCTTGACTTATTCTATAGGTTCTTCATTTTCCTTGGGTTATTGACCCCTCAGATATTCCAGGTTATTATCTTCATTGGATGATCCTATTAACTTGTGAGAAGGACGCTCTTATCATTGGGTATTGGCCTTATTCAACTAACCTCATCCCAATCTGATCTATTCTCTTCCTATTCGTCTTTCTCCAACGTTTTCCCCCTTCCTCAGGTTGTTTTCTTTTGTTTCCCTTCACTGGATCTTTATCAATTCCGAGATGAGGGAGATTTTGTTTTAAGAATGGCCTGTTGTAGAGATTCCAACCACCTTTTCGATACATATCCTTTCCCCTTCTTCCTAAATTCCTTCTCTATCTCATCTAGATACAGATTCCCCAAGTCCATATCCTCTATCTCCTCTGGTATTTCTTCCTCCATGTCTTTTGCTACCTCCTCCATCTGCAGGTCTTCTAGCTGGGTTGGGGATTTTTGTTCTTCCTTGCAAGGAGTTTTATTCTTGATAATATCTCTCTCCTCGATCTTCATACTGCTCAAGGTATCAAACCTATTCCCAGGTTGTTTCTTTTTCTCTGTTTTTTTCTTTCATTGGGGTGGGTGGATGGTCTTTTTGCCTTTTTTTTTGCGGTTATGGACATGAGTAAATCCTTCACTGTCCTTTTCCTTTTCTTTTTTATCTTGAGTTGGGGTTGCTATAGTTTTAAGGTTTGGTAAATCTCTACTCATATGTCCATACTCATGGAATTAACGGCATCGGAAGGGGAGTTGTTCGTAATCTAGAGGTTGGACCCAGTCTTCATCTTCCCATGTTAAATTGATTGCCTCTAAAATTTCATGCAAAAGGTTCATGTAGAAACATATCCGTGCATAAGTAGTATACCTTTGTAGCTTTGTCTGCTCTGAAACTTTCACAAACTTCCCTAGGGTATTCCCAATGGCCTCCAAAAATTCGGGTTCCCAGTACTCATAGGGAAGTGAGTATAGCCTGATCCAGATAGGGGTGATACCCAAATCCTCCATTTCAGGGTTAAACCTCTCTTTCCAAGGTCGTAGGAATAAACCTGCAGAATAAAAAAAAATATGGTCCCCCCATAGAAACCCGATCCTGGTCCTCCTGGTTGAAAAAATCGATGGTGAAGAAACCTTTTTCTCCCAATTGCAGATCATAATGCCCTTTACGATTCCATGTAACCTTGATTCATCAGAGAAGATACTTCTCCTTTGGATAGATTCCAATGAATTTCCCAATAAGGTATTTCTCCTTCCATTGTTCTACTCGGTCTCGAAGCTTTTCAGATGTGATTTGCAGAGATGGGTTTTCAGTAGATCGGCGTAAACAACCACCCCGAGTCTTTTTTCTTTTAGTATATGTCGTCTTCTCACTTGTTCCCCCCTGATATGGATTATTTGTGGGTGGGTTTTGCATTCCTCCAGGGAAATTCAAGGATTGGGAGGGGCAGCCTCTCCCTTTGAATGGCGCTATGTGAAACCTCCATGTCCGTCGTCCGCAAAAACACCTCGTGGAGGAAATTTGGCTGCAGTCTCCAGTCGCCAATCCAGGCCTCTGCACATACAAGGAGCACTAGGGTTTCATACAAGGTCTCTCCTTCGCTCCCATTTTAAATAAACATTGCTTCCTTGAAAAAATAAGCAATCACCATTTCATGGCATGTTCCTCTTTTTTCCAACAAATAGAAATATTGTTTTTTACTAGTCTATGTTATTTACCTCAATGGTATCCCATTTATTTTTTCAACATGTTTTGTGTTGCATTAGCTATATCATTTCCTTATATAATAACAACCTATATTTTATTCTCAAATGAGTAACTTATACATGTGATTATATCTCCTTTCTTCCTTATAACTTGAAAATAATGTAACATTGTTCGTGTACATTGTTTTTTTTCCCGCTGCAAAACAAAAAGGATATGGCATACCTAGCCACACTTTCCTACTACAATTGATACATAAATAATATTTACAAGAGATAGAAACATGCTTCCAACCATCATATCTGCTTCAACTTAATCACATTCTCCCAACAACTCAGTTTCTCTATGAATTAAAGGCCTTATTTCAATGTGTTATCCACTTGAATGAAAGAGATTAAATGAGACGCATATGGGAAGACTTGCTACTACAAGATAAAATAATTTCTCCCTATATTTCTTGTACTTAGTGTTTTCGTTTCCATGCATCCTGCTGCATATATGATTGACTTGTAATACATGCTTATATTTTGGTATTCTAAACACTTCTCTATTCTATTTTGGTGTATTATTTTATGAACAAACTTATATGACCTTCTTTGCTCAATATATTTCATCTCCCTGATGGGGATTCTTGCATGCATGTGTACAACATTTTCTTACTTGCTATCTTTATAGCATTTTAAATGTGTCGATTGTTTTTACAATCTACACCCCTTACCACATGTTTGAACTCTTTATATTATCATACTATTGAAGACTATAATGCCATCTCTGATTTCCATACAAATTTTAGTTTTCATACTATTCTTATTTGTTCACCTATGAGTTTTCCTGGTACTAAATATTCAAGGGTTAAGTCAATTGTATATTATAATTTGTATGATTAATTTTGAATTGTGGGAATTTGATTTGTTGCACCTTGACTTGTCATATCACATAATATTATGTGCTAATAGATTTTCTACTTTTATTGTTAATTTAACTTCAAAATCACCATTTTGTTATGGTATCACAATGTGGTTTTTCATATTATTATTTAGCTTCACATTGCATCCACAATGATGTCAATAATGCAAGAACCACTAACTCTAAAGGCAATGTGACCTAAATATGGAATAGGATTTGGTATGTATATCATTTCTTTTCACTTCCAAATATTCCCACTATTTTTTGGATGTATCACCTTCACACTTTTGTTTTAAATGTTGAGAATCTCATGGATTCAAAAAATAAATCAATGTTAATTACTCTAGTAGTTGTACCTACAATAAATTATGCATTTTTCAAAGGTGTGTAAATGGGGTTTCCAATTGATACTTGATCATGTTGATCCATGTGAGATGAAACACAAAATAAAATCTTATACCACAAGCTAGTGCCAAAGGCAGTTAGTGCTCTACCACATTTCACCAATGTAACACAAATAATATGCATGGCCATGTATTGCAAAAAAACCCAAAAGGTATAGAGTCCTTTGTATGTGGAATGATTGTTGTTGGACATTCAAAACAAGAAAAAATAATTTAAGTGACATAACAATCTCATTTCCTCTAATTTATTACTTTTGCTTATTTGAAGAAGTTGCAAAACTCGGGAATGAGGTATGTTAACCATCTTTATTAATGCAACTTAAATTATATGATATGCACAATGAATTTGAACCATGTAATCATGTTGATAGTACCATAAATATGATACCTCTTTCCTCATTTAAATATGTTATTTCATACTATAAACTCATAAGACTAGCAATGTTTACATGTTAGTAAATTTCAGTTATGATACAACTCCTCTCTGGCTCAATGTTGTCATTAATAAAGAAGATTGATAAACTAAATATATGACAATGCATACATCACTTGCTAACCATGAGGTATGTTGACCATCTTTATTAATGCAACTTCAATTATATGCTATGCACAACGAATTTGAACCATGTAATCATGTTGATAGTACCATAAATATGATACCTATTTCCTCATTTAAATATGTTATTTCATACTATAAACTCATAAGACTAGCAATGTTTACATGTTAGTAAATTTCAATTATGATACAACTCCTCTCTGGCTCAATGTTGTCATCAATAAAGAAGATTGATAAACTAAATATATGACTTGCTTCATTTGGTTGGATTACATTTTCCATAGTTGCATTTGGATATGCTACTTAGAATACTCAATCTGATGAAGTTGTTCAATGTGTCAAAGTTAAATTGTTCTTTGTATAAAAATAACTTCTAATATTTGAAGAATAGGTTTCCGGATTGTCCACGGTAGCCATTTAGAGTCAACGTTTCAAATCCTAAGATGGATTCATCATCATGATAGAAAGATGAGGGAAGAGTTGCAATCCATGTGAGTAAATAAAGAGAGATGCAGGTAGCAGTCCGTTCAGTTAAAAACCCTTCAGCTAGGTATGTTCGTTCAACTTTCAAAATTATTCAGGTCCAACCACAAGTTGAATAACAAATCTTATTTCTCAATAGTATTATGATATCCATATTATTGTGTGATAATATTAAGTATGATAATATAAATATTAATTATTAAGTAATCATGTTGCACATTAATATTAATGAGGAAATTATTAATATCAATACTATTAGCATAATTGATTGGATTTTATTAATACTAATAAGTATTGATATTAATATTAATATAATGTTAAAAATAATAATAATAATAATATTTGTTTAACATTGATATTATCACACAATAATATTAATATTATCATAATTAATATTATTGAGTATTAAGTAATCCTGATGAATATGTAGTTTATTGCATTAATATCGATGAGGATTAATAATACTTCTTACAAATATAGAGAATAAGTATTAAACCTTAGATATAATTATTAATAGCATAATTGATTGGATTGAGTTTATTAATGCTAACAAGTTAATAAAGTCATTCCCCTCTCCCTCCCCCTCCCCCACTCTTCCCTCCTATCCTCCCCCTCTCCCCCCCCTCTTCCATGCTTAATCACTATGCATGCTTATTATTATCATCTTGAGGTCTCATACATAATCACACATTTATTAGTATAATCTTAATATTATCAAAACACAATAATCTCAAGCATGTATAGTTAGGATTATTTCAAACACAGATAATGAACATTAGTATTCAAGGTTTCAGGGAAGTCTTCTTTTACTCATGCGTATTCTTATTTGATCATAGGACTCTTCTGATTAGTTAAATCATCAATGCATAAACCTGTGATTACTCAAACCTATACCTTAATGATTCTTTTGGTTAGTCATATCATCAATTATGGTAAGAAACATAATATGCATACAACCATGACTATTCAAACCTATGACTTCATGAATAATCATTATCAACAACACAACAGCATAAGATCCTAACATAAGGTAGGATTCTAGCTTGATATAGGAAAAACATACCTGGATTAGCATGCTAGCTAGTTATGTCTAACATACCCGCATAATGTCTTTTGGTTCTCTTCAGTGACTTGTGCTAGTAACCTGCATGTCTCATAAGTTAACCATTGTAGAACCAAGTTATACATACCTAGTAAGTAGATCTTCTATGTGATCTATGACAATGGATGAATCTTTGTCTTCATGTCACCATGATCATATATTCTTGAAGTACAACATGATTTGTCTTTCTTGGTGTACCTTTTATGTTAGAGAACAACATAAACCTCATACAACATCACAATGCGTTAGTACAATCATAACTGTCAACACCCTAATGAATGCATTCATAATTTTGTTAAGGTGATACGACAAGTCTAAAATCAAGATTGTTCTAACCATAATAACATGAAGACAAACATATCATAAACTTAATCATGAACAAATCTCTAGACATACTTGTCGAGATTGCTTGTAATCTTCTTATGTAAGGCCTTAGCGTCATTTCCCTCTGAAACAGGAACTTCTTCACTTATGCAAATGACCAATCCATCCTCTTCTAGGATTAAACCAATCCACTTGATTTGCAGGAACTTGATGAGGAGCTGTAATAGGGTTTGTCAGAGAAACCCCAAAAATTCAAAATTTGAATTTCAAACTTCCGAAAGGATAGAAATATGCGCCTTGATGAGCTGATCAAACTGGTATGTTCAGAATTTGAAAACTGCAATGTTTCACTCCTCAATTTTTCCTTTAAAACTTCCGGATTCACTAGACGTGACCCCGAACTGGGGTTTGATGAAGCCCACTCTTCTGCCCAATCAAAAGGTTTGATCCAAATCTCTAAGCTTCTATTTTTCTGAGGAGCTTCCAGCTGTTGTCACAGATTTCAAAAATTCCCAATTTTGTAGAAGCCCTAATTTTCCACTTTTCCAATCAAAGTCTCGAACTAGGGTCTAATCAAGCCCGGTCTTCTGCCCAACCAAAAATTCTGATCTTGGTCTCTAAATTTCTATTTTGATGAGTAGCATTCAGCCGTAGTCTCTGATTACAAAAATTCCAACTTTCTCCGAAACCCTAAATTCTGGAAGCCATGAATGAAGGTGCTCAAAAATAATTATGTTTTGACATAAATATGTACCTAATTGTTTCTGGTGTAACTCCGCACTTTTCGATCCACAGGGTCTGAAATTTTTTTTTGTGGTAGCCTGACCTGTCATCTTTCCATCCCGACAGGTCTAACCTCAATTGGACTCTCTGAGAGAGATTTATGCCAAGTGTTGCAACATAACCTGTTTATGGGATAAAACAGGAGAGCGAACTTGTACAGAGTGCCATGTGTCACTGGTTCAACTTCGGCCTCTGAAAACGTTTCCTGAGATAGTATAGTCTGTGTATTACCTGTCACTTTTTACGAAATTTCATTTGGAGCTTCCTATCCCAGGTTATGATCTTTTTTCCAAGGTCACCTGTTTATGACTGAGATTTGGAAGAGGCAGAAACCCTATATTGTACAGATCATAAATCACAAAGTACAACGAATTAGAGATTTTCCTTTGGACACAAGGTACATGGGGATCTTAGCTTCGACTTGTAACAATTTTAGATCCGAAAAATTCACCAAAATGGATTTATAGAGAAAGTGCTATGATGACTGGTTTTTGCTATATCAAGCCCTAGCATCATAAGTGAAACAAGTGTCATACATGTCATATCATGCCTTCTTTCAAGCTAGCTCTGATACCATGTTAAATTTTTAAAATTTACTTCAATCTGATCTAGGATCTTAAATGAGAGAACAACATGTACAACAAATCTATAGCATATCAATCATGGACACAATAATGCAAGCATACAAGAGACATAGAATTTACTTGGGGAAAACCATAAAGGTGAAAAACCCCAATAACTTCCTCAGAGATAGATAGAGCAATGATACAACCAGAATATAAGAGATAGTCTTCTCCTAGCAGCAAAGCCTCCTCCTCATAAGTGCGCCACTTTCCGAATGAGAGAAGTGTGTGAATGAATGATCAAATAGAGATCTCCCGATCTCTATTTATACTTGTTATGTCGTGCCCAATAAACTAATGGGGCCTACATGTCTAGCTTAACCCACGGTTAACTTAAACCAGGATGACCCCACACTTGGTGGTCTAATAACCCTTTGACCCATATGGCCGACCCCCAATAGGGTGGTCTAATAACCCTTCGACCCACATGACTCATACAGGGTCGACCCCAACAAGGTGGTCTAATAACCCATCAAGTATAAGTTACGACACTTACAATATTAATGACGACACTTCCGTATAGAGGAATAATAACATCTCTATAGGAATACAAAATACATATATGAAATACATGGGTGAAATACATTTCGAAGTTACATATACATCAACACCCGTCTACCTTCTCTTGCTCCTCCCCTCCCCTCCCCTCCCCCTATACCTCATCTCGCTCATCGCCCTCACTCCATCATCTACTGTACCCTCATCCTCTCCCTCCTCCTCCTCCTCACTAGGATCCCCATCCCCCTCCTTTGACCTATGCCCCTCTCCATTCCCCTCTTCCTCCTCATCCTCCTCCTGCCCTCCCCCTCTATATCCTCTCTCTCCTCCCCTACCCTACCCTCATCCTCCCCCTCATCCTCCTCCACACTTAGCAACACCTCCCCTTACTCCTCCTCCTCCTCCCCCATCCACCTCTCCCTTCTCCTCCTCTTTCTCCTCCTCCTCCTCCCTCTCTCTCTCCCTCCCCTCTTCCCCCCATCCTCCCCTCTCCCATCCTACCATTTTCCCCTACCCTACTCCCCCTCCTCCTCATCCACCTCCTGCCCCCTCCCCCTCTCCCTGGTCCACCTCCTCCATCCCATTTTCCCCTCTCTGCCTCTTCCTCCCTACCCTCAACCTCCCCCTACCCCTCCCCTCCCCTACCCCTCCCCCTACTCTGATTCCTCCCTCACACCCCCTCTCATTTCTCCCCTCCTCCTCTCCCTCTGCCTCCTCCTTATCCTCCCGTCTTACCCCATCCTCCCCCCTCTTCCCCCCTCCTCCAACCCTACCCTCTTCCCCTCTCCCCTCCCCTTCTCCCCCTACCCCGCCTCCTCCCCTCTTCTCCCATCCTCCCCCTCGTCCCAATCTCCCTCTCCCTCCTCCCCCTCCTCCTCCTCCCCGCCTACCCTTCCCACTCTCCCTCCCACTCCCCCCCCTCTTACCCCCTCTCCTTCCCCTCTTACCCCCTCTCCTTCCCCCTCTTCCCCCCTCTACTCCCCCTCTCCTCCCCTCTTCCAATCATTCCCCTCAAACCCTCCCATACCCTCTCCCGTACACTCCTCCTCCTCTTCCTCCTCCTCCTCACACCCCTCCCCCTCTACCTCCTCTCTCTCCTCCCCTACACTACCCTCATCCTCCACACTTAGTTGCACCTCCCCTTCCTCCTCCTCCTCCTCCTCCTCCTCCCCCCTACACCTCACCCTTCTCCTCATCCTCCTCCTCCTTCTCCTCCCTCTCTCCCTTCTCCTCCCCCTACCCCTCCCCGTACTCTTCCCCATACTATGATTCCTCCCTCGCATCCCCATCTCATTTATCCCCCTCCTCCTCTCCCTCCCCCTACTCTGATTCCTCCCTCACACCCCCTCTCATTTCTCCCCCTCGTCGTCTCCCTCCTCCTCCTCCTTATCCTCCCCTCTTATCCCATCCTCCCCATCCTCCCCCCTCCTCCTCTTCCTCCTCCTCCTCACACCCGTCCCCCTCTCCCTCCTCCTCATTCTCTTCCTCCCCTCCCCCTCTACCCTCTCTTGCTCTTCCCCAACCCTCCCCCTATACCTCCTCTCGCTCCTCCCCTCACTCCCTCCTCTACTGCAACCTAATCCTCCCCCTCCTCCTCCTCCTCACTAGGATCCCCATCGCCCTCCTCTCCTCCGCCCCGTGCCCCTCTCCCTCTCCTCCCTCCTCCTCTCTCCCCCCCTCCCCTCTTTCCTTCCTCCTTCCCCCTCCTATCCTCCCCTCCCCTTCCTCTTCCCCCATCCTCCCTCTCCTCCCCTCCCCTTCCTCTTCCCCATACTATGATTCCTCCCTCGCATCCCATCTCATTTATCCCCCTCCTCCTCTCCCTCCCCCTACTCTGATTCCTCCCTCCCACTCCCCCCCCTCTTACCCCCTCTCCTTCCCCTCTTACCCCCTCTCCTTCCCCCTCTTCCCCCCTCTACTCCCCCTCTCCTCCCCTCTTCCAATCATTCCCCTCAACCCTCCCATACCCTCTCCCGTACACTCCTCCTCCTCTTCCTCCTCCTCCTCACACCCCTCCCCCTCTACCTCCTCTCTCTCCTCCCCTACACTACCCTCATCCTCCACACTTAGTTGCACCTCCCCTTCCTCCTCCTCCTCCTCCTCCTCCCCCCTACACCTCTCCCTTCTCCTCATCCTCCTCCTCCTTCTCCTCCCTCTCTCCCTTCTCCTCCCCCTACCCCTCCCCGTACTCTTCCCCATACTATGATTCCTCCCTCGCATCCCCATCTCATTTATCCCCCTCCTCCTCTCCCTCCCCCTACTCTGATTCCTCCCTCACACCCCCTCTCATTTCTCCCCCTCGTCGTCTCCCTCCTCCTCCTCCTTATCCTCCCCTCTTATCCCATCCTCCCCATCCTCCCCCCTCCTCCTCTTCCTCCTCCTCCTCACACCTGTCCCCCTCTCCCTCCTCCTCATTCTCTTCCTCCCCTCCCCCTCTACCCTCTCTTGCTCTTCCCCAACCCTCCCCCTATACCTCCTCTCGCTCCTCCCCTCACTCCCTCCTCTACTGCAACCTAATCCTCCCCCTCCTCCTCCTCCTCACTAGGATCCCCATCGCCCTCCTCTCCTCCGCCCCGTGCCCCTCTCCCTCTCCTCCCTCCTCCTCTCTCCCCCCCTCCCCTCTTTCCTTCCTCCTTCCCCCTCCTATCCTCCCCTCCCCTTCCTCTTCCCCCATCCCCCCCATCCACTACTCCCCATCCTCCTCCTCCCCTCCCCTCCACTACTCCCCCTCTCCCTCTGCCCTCCCTCCTTCTCCCTCCCATTTTCCCCTCTCCGCCTCTTCCTCCCTACCCTCATCCTCCTCCTCACTCCCCTCCCCCTACTCCTCTCCCTCCTACTCCTCCTCCTCCTCCCATATTCCCCCATCCTCCACCCCCTTCTTGCCTCCTCCACCCCTCCCCTCTTCCCCTCTCCCCTCCCCTCCCCTCCTCCCCATCCTTACTCCCCTACTCAATCCCCCCTCCTATGCTCCCCCTACTCTTCGTCCTCCTCCATTCCTCCCCCTCTTGCTGCTCCTCCCCGCCTCCCCCCTCCCCCACTCCCTCCCCATCCCCCCCTCTTCCAATCATTCCCCTTGCCCTCCCATCCCCTCTTCCTATAAAATACTATACTATAATAATATAAATAGATAACACTACTAAAAAATGAAAAATAATATACTCACAATTTTAATAAATTTTACATATACATCTAATAATAATATTTTTCAATAAAATATATATTACATCATTGTATACTTTTGTATGATGTTAATTTGGAAAATATTAATATACATGTTATACTACACTCTAATAACATGTACTCTATTTTTTAACATGAGAATATTAAAAATTTGCATATTTATATTCTCCATTTTCACAAATGATAATATTAAAATTGACATATTTATATTACACAATCCATTTTCCTAAATATTACGTCTACAAATCAATAATCAACTAACCAAACTTTTATTATTCATTAATTAAATAAATATCAATAATATAATAAAGAGATTTCAAGAAAACTAAGTTTTTCTAAAAAGAGTATTTTTAAAATAAAATTAAAAGAATAATACCACTTTCATTCTAATAATCACCTAATCACATGTAAAAATTTAAAAAACAAAAAGATATGTAAAAATTTAAAAAACAAAAAGATGAAAGTTATACCCGAATTAATCTTTCTCTAATTACCAATTCCTAAATTTAGTACTTGGAACAATTTAATGGTAGGTTTTTCCAAAATTAAGAAAAAAAATGAAAAAGTCAAAAGTGATGTATTTGGACAATCTATAACAAAAAAATGTACATGGATTATGGAGACATTGAAGAACTTGATGGAGGCACAAATCAATAATCAACTAGGCAAAATTTGATTATTCATTAATTAAATAAATTTCAATAATATAATAAATTTTTTTTAGCAAAATTAAGTTTTTCTAAAAAAGTATTTTTAAAATAAAATTAAAATAATAATACCATTTTCATTTTAATAATCACCTAATCATATGTCAAACTTTAAAAAATAAAATTAAAAAAAATAATACTACTTTCATTCTAATAATTACCTAATTACATGTCAAATTTAAAAAAAACAAAATTATGAGATAAAAGATATACCCAAATTAATCTTTCTTTAATTACTAATTTCTAAATTTAGTATGTGTAATAATTTAATGATAGGTTTTTCCAAAATTAAGAAAAAAATAGAAAAAAATATCAAAAGATATGTTTGGACAATCTATAAATAAAAATGTACGTGGATTATGTAGACATTGAAGAACTCGAGGGAGGCATAGTCGTTGAAATTTGTGGAAATCTTGCTAAAGATAGTTCACCTAATTCGTTGAATATGGCAAATCTTACAGAAGGTATTTCACCTAATTCCTTGTTAGAAATAATATGGCAGTGTTTAAGGTATTTTACCTAATTCATTGCTAGGAAGAACATGGCAAATCTTGCTGAAGGTATTTCACTTAATTCGTTGTTAGAAAGATTATGGCAGTGCCGAAGGTATTTCACCCTATTCGTTGCTAGAAATAATAAGGCTAGTGAAGCCATTGCATTGAAAAATCTCTTATTGGCATAAAAGTCCTAAACAATTAAAAAAAATGTCTTATTAACATACGAGTCCTAACCAATTAAAAAAAACTCTCACAACTTATGTGACACATCATATTTAAATTAATAATATAAAAAAGGAATATGAGGTTAGAAAAAAACTAACACATAAATCTAAATCCATGTAAATATAAATGTAATTAGGAGATGTTAATTGCATAACACCAATAGAAAAAATAAAATTTAAAAAATATTTAAGTGACACATCATATTTAAATTAATAATATAAAAAAGAAATATTAAGTTAGAAAAAAACTAACACATAAATCTAAATCCATGTAAATATAAATGTAATTAGGAGATGTTAATTGCAGAACACCAATAGAAAATTTAAAATTTAAACAATATTTACATAAATTTATTTATAAAAAGTGTGAAATAATTTTAAAACCATTTTCATAAAAGTTAAAATTTAAATCATATCTACATAAATTTATTCATAAAAAGTGAAATAATTCTGAAACCATTTTCATAAAAATGTTAGTGACTTGAAACAATTGAAAATCTAAAAAAAATTATTAAATAACTATTTCATAATGTATAAAATGCTACGAACTAACCTCTCGAGAAAAGAAGTTGATGGCAAGAAATAAACTCAAAAACCCCAATTCTAACTATACGACAGAATCTAAATATAATGAAAAGCCTTGCAGAAGGTTTATCCCTCAAATCTTATACAAAGTCCAATTTTTTTTAATTTAAACTTTTTTAGGGCTTTGAGATAAGAGCGGAAAACATTTATTTGAGATTTATGCCTAAATCTTATACGAATTTCATTTTTATTTTTTTATTTTAAGGGCTTTTGAGAAAAGAGAGAAATCATTTAGTTGAAATCACTACGGCATCTATGGCTTTGTTCTGTTTTTCTGTGAGTTCCAGCGCATCTTCATGGTATGGAAGCTTAGATGAAGAATTATAATGCAGATAATTCAGTCATGGTTTAAGAACTATCCATCACGATTCTAAAAAATAACATTGTATTCCGAACGAGAGTAATAAAAAATTAGTATACTATTCGCACTCAATACACGAGGAATTTAGTATATCTACTACTAATCTTAGTCCACACCTGAGGAAGTTAGAGATAACATTCTTGTATATGATATCATGATGAGTCACTCCATACATGATGAGTTACTCCATACATGAGGAATTTTGGGAAGGTTCTGCTCTAAGTATGTATTTAGTGCAGCTGGTATTGAGAAGGTTCTGCTCTCAGTATCTATTTAGGGCAGCTGTATGAGTTACATACAATGGTTTTTCTTTTAATAGACATTAAATAATGTCAATGTATTTGCTAAAGGTTTCCGTATTTGTTCCAATCTTGTGAATCCCATGTAGGGCTCATTTGGGTTCTATCTAGTTTTCCATACATGTTTCTCGATGCATTCTGGGATAGTCGGTATTTGGTATGTGTTTACATTGTGGTGACAACCAATCAAATTCATTAAAAAAAAGAAATTAAAAAAAGAGAGAAAAACTTGTGAAGAATAGAATGCATTTGTAATTGCAAGAATCCCCAGCGTAACCCATGAATCTTACTTCAGATTCTATTGTATATGACAAAGTCTATCATGGAAATGTTTATGGTCAGCTACCCTCCATTCTTACGTTCACTGAAACGCAGAGGTCTCGAGATCGAACCAGTTGTCTGGATAACGTATTCGATTGGATGGTTTGGTGAAAAGAAGCAGGGCAAGAGAAAAATTAATTGCCTCTGCTCCTATCGCAATGGGACTGATAATATCTACGCTCGACCTCTTGAGGGGATCACAGTTTTTGTAGACCTATACACAATGAAGATAATTGGTTACAAAGAGGATGATAAAATTTGACTACCAAAAGCAGAAGGGAATGATTACACAGCCATTGTGATTAATGCCAACGAATGGGCTACTAAAACTGATTAAATGTCTCTGCAGCCAGAAGTGTCCTTGGAACGATTTTACAAATGGGATTATACTTTGTTGGGCTAAATGACCCTCTTTCAAATAAAAAATTATCTGTTGGTTTGTACCTATTATATAAAAAGCGGGTGGAAGTCAAGGCACTGCCAAATGCCAAGGAAGAAAGGGTAGCTGAGTTCTTGTATGAATAAGATACCTTCAGTAAATTCGGTGTTCCACAGGAGATAGTGACAGATTACGGACCCTAATTTACTTCACAGCTGATGAAAAGTTTTGTTGACCAATACAAAGTTTTTCATAGAAATTCCACTCCCTACCATCCACAGGGAAATAGACAAGCAGAAGTTATCTACAAAGAGCTTGAGAACTTCTTTACAAGAACACTGATTCATAGAAAAGTCTGGGCCAACAGACTTGCTGAAGCAGTTTGGGAATGATTACAAATTATCATCTCAGAAGCCTTCCTTTGGACCCAAAATCAATCATGTCTTAATGGAACAGTCCAAGGGACCGAGCTTTAAAGCTCATGGTCATATGGTGGACTGAGATGATTTGAAATTTCATATTGGTTTCGATATCAGAGTGGGTCCTGTTATATCTACAGCAGACATTTTCGGTGAGGAGAAAGGGAAATTCAGGAGTGTGATGTACAGATGTTTTGTGTCGGAGATGTTTGTGCCTTACATGGATCCACCGAAAGATTGGTATCACAAAACTTATATCGATGTTGGGGAATTGGTGTGGGCTTAAGCGTGTCTTCCCTTGACTGACTCAATGATTTTCCTCGAAAAGCTTACTATATGGATGCATTCTACGCAGTAGCCGATCGAGAATCAGAGAAAATACCAGATGTATTTTGCGTTTTTGAAAGGTATGCCGGAGGTGTTTCATGGCGTAGGTAGTAGGTAGGAAAATAGCTAAACACCTCTCGAGAGATAAGAAAGCGGATATATCTAAAAACTTGTCAGGAAACAATTAAAACAAGATTGCAGGGTCTTTTACCAGTACTTGGGTGTCTTTAACAATCTCAAAACTGCTATCTGCTTAGGGAAATGGTGTCGAAGCACCGATGGGTGCTGGAGATGAAATGAAAGCAGAACTGAGAAAACCCAACGCTCAAGAACAGAACCCAAACCCTCATAGCAACGCTCAAGAACAGAGCCAATCTGGAATCTACCCAACCCTCATGAGAACGCCCAATAGATTAGCAGAACAAAAATGAATGAGATTGCTACATGGAATCTACCCAACCCTCATGAGAATGCCCAAGAGATTAGCAGAACTGAAAAGATGAGCTTAAGAATAGAATATACCTGGAATTGAATCCACACTATTTTTTATGTCATCTGCATCCTGCGATCAGTGCGGAGGCAGAGACGACGAGGAATCGGGCCAGTGAAACCATTGCCCTGGACGTCCAGCGCCATGAGATTTTGACAATTGCATGGCTTTCGTAGCAGGGTGCCCATGGAGACTTGTTTCAGAACCCTTCAGCTCATACTATAGACCATAGAGCTCACTAACTGCACTTGTTTCAGAACCCTTCAGCTCATACTGTAGACCAGGGAATATGAGCAGTGAGCTGGTTTTTTTGACAGACAGAAGAACAAACACACGGCTGATAGAGTGAACAATGAGACAGGAAAAGGAGAAAAGCCACCGCGATGAGAAAAGCTACCGCCATAAATATACTTAAATTTCACTAGCCGTTAGAATGGTAGATGATTTCAAACTCAAAAAGTGAGTTAAATATTTGAATTTCACTACAGTTAATTCAAACTCACCCAACCGTCAATTTTAAACTCTTTAGGAAAACACTATCAGGTTTAGTTACCATTGTTATCTTCCAACGGTCAATTTTAAACTCCCAAATTCGTGAATCGGTGGAAAAAAAGGAGTAGTCTAAGCCATCGACGATTTGGCTCGGAAGCCGGTCGCCCGAGCCGGTTCCCGGCCAAATCGTCTTTCTGATCGGCAACCCTCCGTGATCAATATCGGTAGCCTTTTCATGGGCCCGTTCGCCGGACATTCGGTTTCCAAATGCGTATCTTTGGACAGCTTAGTTAGGCTCCAGTTCGGCAGAAAGACACGATAGACTCGGCCAGGCAACCCTTCTCCCACCCAGGCTGCCTCTGCTGGCCTTTTGCGTCTGGTCACCGTTCTTCTGCTCGGCATGGTGGCTCAACACAGAAGCATGGCTCCCCATTGATCGCCAACAGCGCCTCTGCTCACCCTTTGCATCTGGTCTCTGTTCTACAGGTAAAAGCTTCTCGATCTACAGGGGAGGCGCCTCTGTTTGATGCTTTAAATGAAAATCATTCTGCAAACAAATATAGTTTGTTACTCCTTTACGCAAATTAAATCCCTTTCCAACCCATATCTAGAGATTATACAAACGAATTTCTTAACCCTCCCATTTGCTGTAGCAATATAACGATCTGGCATTGCATTGCATTATCCCCTGTTGCTCGGACCAGTTTAAATTAGTTTGCTGTGATCCTGAGATGGAAGACCTGAAAAAGGTTGCATTTCTCAAATCTGGACAGTTGCTGGTTTTTTTCCATGACAAAGTACTTAATACGCTGAACTTGTACATGTCCCCAAAGCTAGGACCATTGCTACGTGGGAGAAATCCTATTCGCATATTTAGACGGGGTTTTGATTTGGTGGCTTTTGATGAATTTACCAGATTCCTGGCTTTATATGATGCTAAGGTATCCAAGATTCTAATATACAGGTTCGACCAATCATTTCGGAATGTAGATTGGACAGGTGTTGAAATCATGCTAGAATTGTTTTCTGGAAGTAGAAATATAATATGGATACAGTGTATTCCAGGGAAAGCCGAATTGTTGTTACTCGATCACACAAACAGGATCGGGGTGGTAGAACTTCATCAATAGCCATTGATGAAACCTAAGCATATCACTCTCTCATCAGACTTTTTAAATGCTTTCATTTCAACGGATGGTTCCTTTCTCTTTGTTTTTCAGACATATGTGCAGTTTTCAGGTCACAAAGAGGAATGCATTTCAACTTTTGCCGAGGGAAGCAAGGCCAACATCAGAGTTTGAGCTCAAAGTGTACATGTTAGGTGATGCCATGACTTTCTTGAAGAACAATTTCTTAGATATAAAGGTGGATGATGTCAGTGATTTCCAGGTCAAGGTTGTTTATTATGGCTATCAGATTCACCTTGTTGTGTACTCCAATGTTGTGCCTGGCTTTATTTCTTCCAATATATTGAGTATAGTTTCAGCGACAGAAGTTTTGGAGTTTCAAGAATTAGCAAAACAGAAGTCAAATTCAGAAACAGATTGTAAGTATAAGATGGACCGGCACTCTCAAAGTTCTTGTGCTTCATTGGATTACATCTATCACATTTTTTATAAGTTTGCAGTTAATCCTGCACTCTGTAGAGGAAGTACCAGGGATCTCAGCTTCCATGTTTTGTTAAAGTCAATTGATAGTTTTGGAGAAAATATTGAGAAAAGAAAATGTGAAGAATATTTGAAACTTCTTATTGAAATTTTAGAGAAAGTTAAAGGAAAGGATTTTCAAATCTCAGGATGATGTCTTCTTCCCTTTCTATCAAACAAGGCCTTTGGGAAATTGGGTCCGCCAACTTATATGTCTTCTACCCATCCAAATAACTTGTGCTGAAAACAATGGACTATAGTCCTTGCTTGATGGGCTTCAGATACCTCCACAATTCACTTATGCAGATAGCATATCACTAGTAGCTTTGTTGCGCTTTGGTTTGTGTGATGCTGTCTTGAATCAGTGGGATAGTATAATCAAGGTGGTCTCATCAATGGGAAAACAAAGTAGTGGCAAGTCATACTTACTAAACCATCTGTCTGGCTCTCTTCTTGATGTAGCAGGGGGCATATGCACTGATGGAGTCTGGATGATAGTTTGGATGGATTAAAAATTCCTCTATGTACCGATGGACTTCGAGGGATTAGGGAGTTTTGAGAGAATAGAGCAAGAAGATATGTTACTCTCAGTCCTAAATGCTGCCTTGAGTAATTTAACAATATTCAACAAGAAGGTTTGTTTTGAGAACTATCTTCTGTGTTTATTTTTACTGGTTTGGCTTTCAATGTTTTCCTTTACAATATTTTGCTACTCAAAGATTACTTACCAATTGTGATACCTTGCTTCTTAATCAGGATTTTCATCTTGACAAGGAGACTGAAGTTGTCTTTCAGCGTTTCCAAAATGGGGTAAGTTTAGTGAAGAATGATGAAAAGATATTCAAAGGACTCTTCTACATAGCTATCAAGGATGTTGATGTCTCTGATGTAGAGGAATTAGAAGCTGAATTTTGCCTAAAACTTCTACAAATCTGTAAAAGATCTCGTGAAGACAGAAATATCAAACATGCTTATGAGAATAGAGTTCATAACATATAATGATACATGGAAAACGTGATAGGCATTACACAAATGAATTCAACAATACTGTCAAAATATCAGGAGTTTCAATTTATATCATTCTACATGTCCAAGCATTGAAAATTATTTGCCCGCAAATCAATCATATAGGCTATGAAGGAGCTATTTTCACCAGAAAATACACCATGCCTATTTCATTACTAAAACTGAATCAAGTTTACAAGATAAGAGATGCCAATGGAGGCTCTCATAGGCATAAGAACCCTACCATGAGAGGCACCAAAGTAAATATAACAAGAAAACATATACATATGAAAGAACTATAACAATGTCCACTTGATACCAAATCATCTTTCACCAACCCCCCTATTGTTGGCATTGCTACAGATAGTAGATGATTGCACATCTTATCATTATTTCCATGGTGATTTATCGTGAAGGAATCAAATTGGGAAGCAATGATTCTAGCTTCCCTATGAAGCGGTTGTAAATGTGGCATTTTTTAATATGCTTCATTTTTTGTAGTATTTCCGAATGCATCCCTTTTTTCGTTGGAACACTTGATTTGTAGCATTATTGCACAAAATGTAAGTAACGGTTGCTTGTCCTGGGTTGGGATAACAGGACACTTCAATACATAGTGTCCATTTTTCCACCATATTGAATATTTACAATTTGTTGCAAAACAAAAACACAAAAAATATACTATACAATTATATAAACCAAAAAAAGATTAAATACACCAATGCAGTATTGAGCACTAATGAACATATGTAAAACGAGATCAACTATTAATTGAACAACTCCCACTTTTCATAAGGGTTAGAGTCTACATCAAATTTTTCATTAATGTGAATATCCATCTCCTACATGAAAGTAATTGTTACAGCGAGTGACCACTTTGGGTGGTCCTCACCAATACCCTTTGGCTATTGCACAAAGCCTCAACTCTAGACCAAGTCTAGTGGTGTTTCACCACCTCGAACATCTTCTATATTTGTGCCATGGGGTACTAAACAGTCCACTCCATGGTTAACATGGGGTAGAGGCAATTTGAAGCCCTTGATTTCAACTTAAAATGAACCATAGGTTTGCATTTAGGTGAGGTCAGGGAAAAGCAATTAAATCGGTGTCAATGGATAATTTGGAAGACCATTTGCATGCACTTGGTAATGAATTAGAAGATTCAGAGATTTGGAGTCAAAGATTAAAAGATATTGCAGGTTCTTTTAGAAATTTCCAGATTGATCATGTGTATAGGGAATTGAATAATAATTGGTGTGTGGATAATCTTTTCCCTAATTTACTACAAGACAACAAGAGACCCTAGCCTTTGTCCTACATATCTCCCCTTGGGTGAAACCTTTCTTGGTCAACCTTTTCCTTGTGAAAAAGGGATTAAATCAACATGTCTTCATCCAAGGGAAAGGTCCATGTTAATTTTGCAGGAAATCACACTCACTTCAACATCTAACAATGATTCAATCTCTTTGTTTAGGCACTACCTGCCAGGCCTTCCAAATCCTTATAAGAACACTCGTTGGTGATTCTGAAAGCTTCAACCACACTAAATATAATACAAATCTGTAACATGCTTGTTACTACCTGACAATGTATTGTTTGGAGCCATTCTTTTCAACAACCTTGTACCAGGAGATGGGAACTTTTGGAGTTTGGTATGGGTCATGAGTGTTGTATTGGAAATTTGGTTTAAGCATCATGCATAGGATACCGATAGATGGTAAAGGAAATCCATTTAATGGTTTTCTTGTACACGTTGGAGAATGTTTTTATTTTTGGAGGTGTGTTTTGTTGATGACTTCACATATTTGGAGGCACTATTGCACATATGGTAGCATTTCATCATTTTCAAATGCATTAATGGACACATTAGTGATTTTATCTGAGATAATCCACCCTATGTGCCAAAGGAGAGGTGGCCTGAAGTGAGGAGGACAATCATTGAGGTGACAATGGCTGATGTCTAGCTTGACTAGAGAACTATGAGACTTTAAACACTATTGTAGACATAAGTGTAGCAGTATTTCTATATTCTAATTGTGTTTCAAAATCAACGAAAAGCACCCTTTCGAAAGAAAAATATGTCTTAGCCAAAGATTCATCAATTAGAATTCATTCCCATCTTCAGCGTGCAAGTATCTATAGTTATTAGACTTGGAGATAGGCGATCTTAACAGCCTATAATAACCAAGTTGAATTTTGGTTATTAGACTTGTACACTGTTGTTTGTATACTCATTTTTTTTCAACTTTGTGTGCATAACACTCATTCAACAGTGAGATCCCTGCCCACTTGCAAGGATCAAACAACTAAGGAAAATGCACTCCATTTTCTATCAAATGAAGTATGTTGGGCAGTGACAACCTTCTTTTGGTTGTTGATAAATATTGAGATGTTGACACTTCAAGATGAACTTGAGGAGGATCTGGAGCTTCACATATGCTTAATGCCATTTCACATTTCCTTTTGAGCTGAAAGTTGAAACTAAGCCATGATACGTAGAAGCAACACTTTGACAACCTAGAGAGGAATGGCAAATAATTTCGACTGCCTCTACTCAAAGACTGGCAGAGAACACGCAGGAGAGAAGAGACAATATCTTTGCTGTTATATGCAATGTGTCCAATTTCAACCACAAGACCATTCAAAACCTGGACATAATCATGAAGGATGACACTTAGAGGAAACCCCCGTTCTTCACTTAGGAAGAAAAGGAAGAATTTGAATAACATCAGCCATCTCTATAGCCACATGCAAGCAATGCCTCTTCACAAGCCATGTGGTCTAAGTCCCCGTGATGCTCTCGGGTTTTCTATATCTTCAGTTATGACTTTTAGAACATATCATTCACAATGTTATGTTTTGTGTTGTTTTGTAAGTTGGTGGTGATAGAAGACTCACTTAGGATGCAAACCATAAAGATATGTATGAATGGTTAGCTAGCACAAGGGGCATTTTGTTTGTATACGAAATGGACAGAATCTGTAGTCAGCTAGTTCTAGTTTTTCTGGCAGACAATAAGAGGCAAATGGGAGATGATCATGTATCTTTTGTAACAATGTGCTAGTATAAGTACATTTGCGTCATGGGAGATGTATAACTCAAGTTGTGAAGATTTGGTGAATGTCTTTGATCTTGGAATATAATCTGATTCCTATTTTATGGGGATAATGCATATGTTGTTTACTACAAAAGAGTGTGAATTTGCTTGATTGAAATATTTAGCTTGGATGATGTTACAGGCACAATTTTACATAGAGCGGGCCATAATGTGCCACTTTCGTGTGAAACATGGATTCTAGGTCTAATATAACTTGAATCACCTTTAAGAATTTGACATATGACCTGCCTGCATGGTCTTTCAACATACTTGTTGATTGCAAGAATGCGGAATTCAACAATGCAAAGGGTAGTTATTTTTTTCTTCATAACATGAAGATTGATTGAACTGGCATTGATTGTTACTCATCTAGTAGTGTTCATAATGAGCATTTGGTATATTTGCATGATCATCTTATATTTGTGAAAAGTCCTCTTTTTGTCAGATATAATTTTGTTAGGCAATGAAAGGGATTATGTTTGGGGTTTAAGTGTTTAGGTGTTAAGCCTTAAGCGTTAGAAAGGGTGTGATTGTCCCGTGGTAGACAAAACTAGGACACCTAGCAAGGGTTATCAAGAAACCACAAAAGTGGTGATGTTGAAAACTAGTAGATACCATGCTCATAAATGGTGATGCTGAAAACCCAATAGATACGATGGACTCAATCCTGTTAAAAAATACTTACAACAATCTCTATATATGCTCAAGGGTTAAGGGTCCTTTTGTATTTGTTGGACTACAGGAGAAGCCCAGAAATAAGGCCTCTTTGAATCACGGAAATGGTTCAGATCATTCATTACAAAGCAGGACCTTCGTATAAATGGCATCCTCACTTCAATTGGCATATGCCATACAGAGTCCTACAAAAATGAGAATGGCTTCACTTGTCTACCATGATGAAGCTACAAGAAAGTCTAATATAAAATGACAATTTGCCAACATCATAGTAATCTGCTGCACAACAGATAATACCCCATTTAGATATTTATTATGTAGGCATATGCCAAAGAAGCAGTGATAATGAATTTTCTAAATGGTAATTGACAGGAGTAAGAAGCCCAGATATGCATGTCTTCTTAAGAAACAAGCTGCAGCCCCGGTACTAGTTGGAAAATTATGAGACAAGGTAAAAATAATGATGCAATTCGAAAAAAAAAATTCTTAAGGCGTCAAGTGATCTCATTCGAGCTTGTCCTCTTCTGCAAGCCAATGTTCGAACTGTGGATTAAACCCTAGGTCTTCAAACTCAAGATGGTGACCAAATTTTTCTGCTTACACAGTTTTGCTTTGAAGAGCTCTTCAAACGCCATGGCAACGGGGGCTAATACAACTTCATGAATCCCTAGTTACTAGAGTTACTGGACTATATGTTCAGATTTTCCTCTGTAATCTCAAGTCTGGATGAATGAGATAGGTCCTGCGTGAAAGAGGGTTCTTTGAGCAATCTGGAAATACAATTTGGGCAAGGAAATAACAATCTCTTCGAAGTCTATTTAGTTGGCTGCATATAAACTGTAAGTTTGCCATTCATGTTATGGTTCTATAATCAAACTGTAGCTTGTTATTTTAATATCAAATGGTCTTTGAAATCGTTAAGTGTGAGGGAAGTTTCATTTGAAGAACACGTTGAGGGCTACAAGCTCTTACTACATTTTCCTTCTCAAGTTAAAGTGTATAAAAACAGAGAAGCGATTGTTGAGATTGTTGGATGATTATACCCATACAAGAATGGCCTCGCAGCGTTCCATTTAATAGTTTAATGAGCATGTAAGTGTTGCCTGTGATCCAAGGGAGAAATCGAATGCGTTTACTGGTTCCTATCTCAGATAAATTTAGACAGAGCGATTCCAGCAATCAAATCTGCCAGATCGTTATATTGCTACAGCAAATGGGAGGGTTAGGAAATTCGTGTGTATAATCTCTAGATTTGGGTTGAAAAGGGATTTATTTTGTGTAAAGGAGTAACAAACTATATTTGTTTGCGGAATGATTTTCATTTAAATCATCAAACAGAGGCGCCTCCCCTGTAGATCGAGAAGCTTTTACCTGTAGAACGGAGACCAGATGCAAAGGGTGAGCAGAGGCGCTGTTGGCGATCAATGGGGAGCCACGCTTCTGTGTTGAGCCACCCTGCCAAGCAGAAGAACGGTGACCAGACGCAAAAGGCGAGCAGAGGCGGCCTGGGTGGGAGCAAGGTTGCGAGGCCGAGTCTATCGTGTCTTTCCGCCGAACTGGAGCCCAACTAAGCTGTTCGAAGATACGCGTTTGGAAACCGAATCTCCGGCGAATGGGCCCACGAAAAGGCTACCAATATTGATCACGGAGGGTTGCTGATCAGAAAGACGATTTGGCCGAGAACCGGCTCCGGCGACCGGCTTCCGGGCCAAATCGTCGATGGCTTAGACTACTCCGGAAAAAAATAGGAAATTGGATAGTTTGATTCGAATGCAAATAAATTCGGTTAAATCTCATGCAGTTGGTACCATCTGTAGTGGTTGTAATTCTAGAATGTGTAATAAAGATTAATTGGTTCTTCGGCTACTCCTTGTTTTTCTCCATTTTCTGTTGGGTAGCAAACTGTTCACTATATTGCTGAGTCAGCGAGGTAAACTTAGTAAGGTAGCAAATACACGACATAGGAGTGGATAAATCCCGGTAGAATAGAGCCGTAAAAAAGAGCGCTAAAATTAGTAGGCGTAGGAGTGGATGAAACCCGACAGAACAGAGCCATTGACAGAATTAGAGGGAAAAAAAGACTTTGTTGGATGAGGCTGAGATGTGGGCACGACTTCTCCACTTCACACGTTAGTTGCATAGTAATTCAAAATGGACGAGTAAAAGATGAATATCTAATAAAAAATAACAATCAAATATTAAAAATATTTTATTAAAAACAAATATATTAATACAATTAATAATGTATACCTAAATATATAATATATACCTAATTTTTATAATATATAATATATACCTAATTTTTATAATTTATAATATATACCTAAATATATATATCTATACCTAATTTTTATAATTTATAATGTTTATTTTTTTCTAATTAATAATTGAAAAAAATTCCAAAGCCAAGCTTTCTAGGCCAGGCTTGCCTCTTCATGTTCAAAGTCACATAAGACTCGCCGGCCTCACATAGGTTAATCAATTTTAAATTACTTATATATAATAACAAAATCATTTTACATTCTATAAACGTTAATCAATTTTAAATTACTTATATATAATAAAAAATCATTTTACATTATATCTATTATATTTATTTAGGTAACCTAGATACATATATGTATCTTGCTATGGTATTTTAAAATTATTGTATGGATAAGTTTAATATTTAAAAAACATTAAAGAATAAATATAATATATATTTTGAGATTTTTCTTTTTACATCATAATATTGATTATTTTTAAATGTTTTTTAAATACTTTAAAAAGTATAATTAAATTTAATATATTACATATTTTTAGGAGATATATAAATAAAAAATAATTATATATATTTTAAATAAATATAATACAATTCATATATTGTGGAAAAAATAAATTGAAATTCAATATATTCAGTTCAATATTAAAATAATAATTTAAAAATATATATGTATAATATTGTGGTATAATAATGATAAAAATTTCAAATATAAAAATAATTATAAATTTAATTAAAATGATAAAAGTAATGATTAAAATCATATATCGTGTCTCGCAAATTGGAAATAATTATGTTTTATATTTGGAGTCTTGTATCTTTTTTGACAAATAAATTGAAAGTGAAGTGTTGCTCATATGTAATGCACTACTAATATTGATTTTGATTTATGGAATTTGTGAAGTAGGGTTTCATGGATTGGTTTAATTGTTAATTGTATTAATTTTATTCTTTAGCAATAATTAATTAATAGACAAATATGTTTTTGTTAACACTATTTACAAAAATATTTAATAGTGAACTTTTATAAGCATTGTAATGGGTGCAATATCTATGTGAGTTCTAAACTTGTAATGATTTTAGTGGCATGCACAAGATTCTCTATATGAAACACTTACAATTAATAGGTCATTTTAATCGCTTATTGAATGAGTATATATGAAAGGGTTTTTCAATATTTGTATTTGAAAAATTGAAGTGAATAGAGGAATCCTTAAATGAAAGACTTATACCTAAATTCAACAACATGAATTTACCATCTATTTTTAGGCTTTTGCGTCTCATTTCCTATAAAATTGGTTATAGTATCTATTCAACTTACCTGCAAACCTTATTTAGGATTGATGAGATGGTCTTTATAATGTGCACAAGAACCAATTGACAATACTAATAATAATCAAGATTTTGTCAATACTATGTTATTGACAACTTTGTCTTCCTTGTAACTCCTTTGAAAGTGGATATCTAACAACTAAATCATCAACTACTTAAAACTCAAATTAACAATAAGCAAAAAGTATTGTTCCCACAAGGGATAATAATGTGTTTCAAATCAAGTTTTAATAAATACAATGCTCATTTCAGTAGAAAATTATATATTCTGAACAAAATCTCAAAATATGAAACTCTAATTAGTAAATGACAGAAGGTTCACAATGCATTAAGAATTGAATGATGTGTCTCATTTAGCACCTATCCATTTAAATTTCTTATTCTTACAACCAAATCAACTTATACTCCAATTCAAATTGAAAACCATGCTCACTAATGAAAACCGATTGGATAGATAGCAACCTCAATTAATTAACGCTTCAGTATATTGAAATGGAAAGCCAGCCTTATCCATGCCACATACCTTCTCTCTCTCTCTCTCTCTCTCTCTCTCTCTCTCTCTCTCTATATATATATATATATATATATATATATATATATATATATATATATATATATATGAAATTATTAATTAAAATTAATTAATTAATTAACTTCAATTAATTAAAACCAATTAGATAAATACCAATGTCAATTAATTAAGATTCCAACTTATTAAAATAAAAAAACAACCTTATTCACCCAATGGAGGAGTTTTCTCATTCATAAACTTTCCATGGCCAGTATAGCTAGATTCCTCGTCTACTAGGAAAATGGAAAATCACCACATCAATTTCAATGTGTCACATTTTTTTTTCTGTCCATCTAGTTTCCTCATGCTTCACATAGTAAGGTCTTCTCAATAATTCACTTCATGTTTTCACCACTTCACATGGTAATGTATCTTGGTACTGGAATCTATTCCCTTTCATTGTGAATGTAATGGTATGGTAATCCCTTTCACTATTAATGTAATGGTATGGTAATTCATTTCATGGGAATCGATGACGAAGGTCTCCTGAGTTTAAAGTATAGTCAATGAGTGAGAACAGACACATTTGATTGATTGAGTGTTCTGACCAGAAGTTTATCATTTTGGGTGTGGTCAACCAATATATACATGTATCGATGGGATAACCAATGAAGTGTACTTTGATCTATCTCAACTTAGGTCACTATGGAAAATCTCTTCTAAATTATGTAGTTGGAGATATTTTTGCGATTATTAAAATGGAGATTGGGGAAATGTGAAGATCATGGAAGAAGAGTTAAATGGCTCAATACATACATCAATATAGGTAATCCAATGTACTTCGAAGCTCTCTTACACACCTTTGTTCAATTCTTCACGTGATGGCATGAATTCCCTTCAATGCACCATCTTCAGTCTAAATCACATAAAATTACTAGTTACTCAGTCTTTTCTACCATTTTGGGCTCTCATGTGATCATCTTACTATTTACTAGTATTTGTTGTATGAAGTCCATTTCCTGTTGGACATTCTCTCTTTTTTGATGTAGGGTTCGTGGCAGTATCTAGAGAATCATCTATTATTGTTTTAGTAGAGGGAGGATCCTCTTCCAAGGGCCATTTATCCATGCATTTTTATCCACTGTAGAGCACCATGGATGAAGGTTTTGGGAAAAAATTATCTAACTTAAAGCTCAAGGTACTCAACATTTATGAAAATCCAATCAAGTGCACATGTCCGAATACTTTGACCATTCACTACATTATTTAGTCTTCATAAATAATTATTTAAAGATCAACTATTGCTCAAGAGATATAATGCAAGGTAATTTATATATTTTATTTTATGACTATTATTTAAAAATTATTTTAGTACCCATACTATGTTTAGAACTCTTACCCATTCTTCCAATTGTTGATATTTGCACTAAAATACATAGATGTGCCTTTACAAATCAGATAACAACTTATGGAAATATTTCTAATCTGGAGAAAACTTCTTCCTTTTCCTCTTTATTTTATGTTGAAAACTTTTTATGTTTTATCTTTATTTGTCATAGTCAAGTAGATTAACAAACAAACTAGAGAAATGATATCAATCTGCATGTTAACCATATGATGGTATCCTCTTGTCCAATAACCTAGCAGGGATTGTGAGGCATCAATCTCTTGTTCCATAGCATATGTATTTGATAATTATAGAGCTATACTATTTATGTATTTTTAGTTTTTCAATTGCCAATTATCACTAAATTGATGAAGCTTATGAGTGTTATCTCTAAATTTTGAATAGCTTATAACCGTTTTTAATTTGTAGAATTATTTTTAAAAACCCTAAAAAATCTAATCATATTTTCATCTTGATTTTTTTTATTTATGGGATAAAATAAATATCCTATAGAAATGAGGTATTTTAGTGTAACATCTCGGAAAAATCACAAAAATTTAAAAATTTTCTACGTGACATTTATTGCTTATTTAATGAATGTGGAAATAGAACAATGCATGAAATGATATCTTGCTGTATGAAACACCATGCTGGTTTATTAAATAAGAATTTGCAACAAACAGGTTTCATCTTATGTCTTGATGTTATCCGAATTTAGTTGTGGTGCTACAATTTCTACTGCTGTTGTTTATGAATGTTGAAACAACTGTTTGACTAATGTACTTTTGTTTGATTGATGAAGGGGTCCTACAGACGCCCCGAGGCTTACTTATCATTCGTGCTAAAGCATGTGATTTCGTACTTGTGACAAATTTACAAGTAAGAGATTAAAGTTGCGACAAGTATTCAATGGTTTAATCAGGTAAGATCTATATTGATCGTATCGCAGTGTTGTACCATTTTGGTTTCCGTTCATATTGTCTGTATGTAAAAGCCTACTTTCTACCTTTGTGGCAAATCGTGGAAATTCCAAGTACAACTGTTTGTTAACTTGTTTAGGGTCTATATACCGCGATGATGGTGTTGGTCTGATTTATTTCTCTTACACAATACATTATAATGTTTGTGTGTGTAAATGTCTTGAGTCCATTCACAATGTGTAATTCTATATAGTCTTTTTATAATATCTATGGAATTGCTATCAAACCCTTGCAATTGGAGATTGTTGCCATTTTAATAACTATCGCATTTTTGTAATGTGAGTTGTGTGCCTCGTGATACCCTATGTGGCACTTATGCGTTTGTGCGATACTATATGCACATTATGATTTTTGTGCAAACTATGCGATATGTGTGCGTTGTGATACCCTATTTTATACTATACACTATGAACCTTATTGACTATTATGCAAATGATATGAGTTATATGCAACCCATATTATCTATGTGCAAACTATTATGGATTTGTGCACACACATATAGATTATATGCAAATATTGTAATACTATGCGATAGGTGAAATGTATGCAATTTATATGGTATGTGGATTATGTGTAGCTATGTGATATTGTGTAATATGTGCAAACCTTGGCGCATACCATTACTATATGCCTTGACAGGGTTGCATAGTTTGACTTTACAATAAGCAAAGTATTATGTTATGAATAATATGGTGTGAATGTTAAATGCTACAGGTTGGCAATACCAACACTGCCATGTGCATTAAATGGACACAACTGCCGAGTTAGTGGCTTTCCATTGTGGTAGGCATATTGAGCTTATTCACGTGCCATACCTTGGTAATAACTGAACTATTGTTGATGTGTAAACACACTGTGCTCAATGGTTTAAGAGTTGATTCCTTCGTGGCTCCCTTGTGGCGTTTGTAATGATATCATAATTAATGTGGTAGTTGGTGATTGATATTTCTTAAGACTCTCGGTGATCTCCACTGTTGATCTCGGCAGTGTAATGAATGGTATGCGTTAAACCCTACATTGTTTCGATCATCGTGTTTATTGTGAGTTTTGGAAACGATGGGTTTTGGCTCTGCAACTGGCCGACAGGCCGAGGGTTTGTAGGTTTTTCTATTATGCATTTTGAGTTGTGAGGCCAGGGTTTTGAACCCGTGACTCATGAAGATTTAGGAGCGGAACTAATCAGTTATTTGTATAGTGATGGATACTATGGTTGGTAGATTAGTGATTGTCTTGGTATGTGTTCGATTCATCAAACCTGTTGAGGGTTTTTAAATTGAAAGATTGATTTAAATGAGAAATCAGCCATCCACCATGGTTGTTTCAAGTCTCGGTACCTTTTAGTTTGTTTGGAAGTTGGTAGCTTGTGTGGGGTTTCAACGTGCCTCAACATTGATAGCATGAGTAATATCCATTATTGTTACGCTTGTCTGGTGATTGCTATTGCTGTTGGCCAACCGAATTGAAGGTAACTGTTCATGGGTGTTCTCCTGTTTGGGCATTGTTGATTGGCTACAACTATACCAACCGGTAAGCCTCGGCGGTAGCTTTGAAAACTCTGTGTAGATGAGATGATGGCCGGCTGTGTGATGTCCTGTGTCTTGTGTTTTAACTCAAAGACTTTCGATAGGGTTTGTAAACTTCTTAAATGTATGGGGAGGATATGCCTTGACCCATAAGGCAACTACCGTGCTTAAATGTGAATACAACAGTTTCAGAAACAGGGTTTTTACCCTCATACTTGGATATATGATAAATGGTGTTTTCACGACTCTACTGTTATCGTTTTTCTTTTGTGAATGGTTAAAGTTAAAATGTAAAATGCATGAAGTCTGTCAAAACGATATGTGCGTTGCTACAGGCTAGATAATTTGTATCTAAGAATGGCTTACGGCCTGTGTGAAATTTGTCTATTTGTAAACATAATACTGAGTTTACGGTTTGATGAATAAAGTTATATATGAGAAATGTGATGGAAGTCTTTTGGTAACGTTTCCTCTGCATGTAATAACTGTGAAACCGTATAGCTGTGTCATGTGTCTCTCCAGATTTGGATATCGTGATCATTCCTTTATTTCTGTGAATTAGGGTTTAATGTTTATCCTCGATAAGGTTTTGGCATCGAGTTGGTGTCTGCTATTCTTAAATTGATTTAATCTACATTCAAATGTATCAGCTAAATCTTGAGGATGTAACTGTTATTTTCAATTGTTCAATCTACAGTAATGATTGTTGTGTAATTGTTTGGTTTTGATTTCTGGTTATTGTGAACATATCAAATTTTGACTATGTCGAGTTGTAGGAATGACTTAAGTGATAATCTATTTTAGCTTTGAGATAATGTCAGAAAGTCTGTAAAATATGATAGAAAAGAAACATGTTATGCTAGTTATCTGTGTGATGAGAGTTATCAACTTACTGTATTTTCTACTCTATGTTTGGTTTCTAAATCTGTACTATCTGCATATAAATATATCTCTGTTTTCTAAATACTATAGCAGAGAAATAGTTTATATAAACATTAGAAAAGAAAAATTATTTATTTCTATACAACTGATATCTATAAATGAAGTATACATTAATGTATATTCTCAGAACAATTAATTATGTAGAAATAACCATGAAAAATATGAAACATGTATACATAGAAATTTTAACAATAAACAATAACTTTGAGAAAATGCAATAATTTTATCTTCTCATTCACATGGCTAAATGCCTATCAGACTTATCTATCTTAAACTGTCTCTGTACTAGAGTACGATGCTATTCATTTTTGCATGGGGAAAAATGCAGAGATAATTTATTTCATTCATAATTTCTATTCATGCTTTAAACTTGAATCAGAAACTAAAGTATAGGTATATAAATTCAATCTCATTTTGTAAATTAAATACTTGAAAATAAATGGAATTTACTAGTAGATAACAGAACTTTAAATATACATAAACAGATGACAAAACTTGAAAATAAGAATAGATAAGACAATAGAACCTGTAAAAGATGATAGGACCGACAAACACCCAAGGAGGCCTGTTCCTCCCAACCTGCTTCAGAAGAAGCAGCTCAACTGCTGACTTATAGTGAACCTCCGAGCTTGATTACTGATCCAGTAAGTGGGTGGAATCTGTGTAGAAGTACGGCACTCAAAAATACCTTCTCCACTCGGTATCAACCTCCTGAAATAAAATGCCTTCTCCACTCAGCATCAACCTCCTGAACTCAATAAGAGTTTGGCAGACTCACAACATGATCAACAACATAGTATATCCCCTCATCAAATCTCTTGGGTGCAAACACAGCAAAACCCCAAGGTAAATTTCCTCGTTAGGAAAAGTGATGAACCTCAGTTCAATATTTGATGGCTATTATATAGACTGCCTAGGTCTTTTAGTAGTCAGTTTGGAATAAATGAGCCTTAAGCTCCAGTCGCATCTTTCAGGGCACTATGACCACATTTCAAGGGAGTTGTCCCATATCAATAGCTAGTTAGTTGCATCATGATGCTGCCACTTGTCCATTGCCTTCTACCCCATATTCCATTCCACCTAGTGGATCAGTAACCACTCTTTCAACAGTCCTCTTAGGTTTTTGTCTCGTATTTTATTTATTTAGTACTAATATATTATGCAAGTTACAGTCATCCTTGGACACCTGTCCAACATAAAAATTTACAATAAAACTTATGATAATGTTTCTTAACACAAAATGTTTTCCAGCAAATAGGGTATGTTACAAACACCCCCTCTTAAGCTCAACATTGTCCTCGATGTTTCTTATTCATCATCAAGTTCCTCATGGAATAGAACTGGATATGCTGCCCGCATATTACTTTCCAGTTCCCAAGTAGCTTCATTAGGGCTAAGGTGATTCCATTGCACCTTTATCTGCCCTATCGTGTGATTCTGAAGCATAATTTCCCTTTGATTGAGAATACAGTCCGGTTCCACCTGAAAATCTCCTTCAGGTACCACCTGTATGTCATTCCAATTCAGCACATGAGTAGCATCGTGCACATACTTCTTTAAAACAGAAACGTGAGAAACATTGTGGATTTTTAAATTGTATGGCAATGCCAATTGATATGCAATAGATCCTATCCTTGATAGGATTTTGAATGGTACACAATACCTTGGTGCTAATTTAGCACAACTCCCAAGCTTCAAAGAAATTTTCTTGGGCTTTACCTTTATAAAAAAATGGTCTCCTACCTAAAATTCTCTTTCTGTGCATTTTAAATCAACATAGCTTTTCTACCGATCTTGGGAAACCTTTAAGTTACCTTCAACCTGTTTCACGGTTAGCTCCATTTCTTTCAATAAATCTGGTCCTAACATCAATCTGTCTACAGGTTTATCCCAACAAATTGGAGTACAACATTTTCTTCCATACAAAATTTCAAATGGACTTAACTTAGCAGATGCTTGATAATTATTATTGTAGGCAAATTCTGCTAAGTGCAAGTAATCTTCCCACTTAGATGGCTGATCTTTAACATACAATCTTAACATATTTTCCAAAATATGATTTACTTTTTTTGTTTGACCATCAGTTTGTGGGTGGAAAGAAGTGCTGAAATTTAATTTAGTATTTAATCCCTTAGACAGTGTTGTCCAAAAGTTACCAGTGAACTTAGAGTCTTGGTCTGAAATAATTACCTTTGGAATCCCATGCAAGTGAAAAATTTGCTTCATGAAAATATCTGCAATGTTAGAAGCCTTGAAAGTAGTTTTAACAGGAATAAAATGAGCAGCCTTACTAAGTTTATCAATAACAACCATAATTGAGTCATTCTGCTTCTGATTTTTAGGAAAACCTGTAATAAAGTCAATGCTTATAATTTCTCATTTCCATTCTGGAATTGGTAAGGGTTGCAATAGCCGAGCTGGATGTTGATGTTCAGCTTTAATAGTCTCATAGTCAAAGCATCTAGCTATATACTCAACAACTTCACTCTTCATGTTAGGCCAAAAGTACTCATTTCTTAACATAGTTATCATTTTTTGATAACAAGGATGCCTTGAATAAGGACTCTTGTGAACTTCATCTAAAATCAACAACTTAACCTTCGAAAAATTAGGCACATAAATTCTGTTTTTGTAAGTTAAGAAGCCCTTTTCATTAATTTTGTAATCTATTATAAAATTTTCAGATGAATTTTCAGCCACTTTATCATGTAATTTTTGGTAATTTTTGTCTTGCTTAATTCCTTCTTCGATCTGATTTTCCAGATCAGTTTTAAAAGTACTGATTGCTGCCACAAAAATCAATCTAGCATTTCTGCTCAATGCATCAGCAACCTTATTCTCCTTTCCATTAATGTGATGGATCTCAAAATCGTACTCACTAAGGAAAGCTAACCACCTAGCTTGCCTTGCGTTAAGATTTGTTTGATCCAATAAATACTTTAAACCCTTATTATCAGTCATTAAAATGAATTTTCTTCCGATCAAGTGGTGGCGCCACATTTTCAAACCATATATCACGGCTGCCAACTCAAGATCATATGCATCATAATTCTTTTCATGTATTTTTAACTTCCTTGACTCAAAAGCAATTGCATGACCTTCTTGACTTAAGACCCCTCCAAGTCCTTCATTGCATGCATCTGTGCATACGACGAAATCCTTATTAGGATCTGCAATTTTTAAGATGGGTGTGGTGGTTAACAATTCTTTTAACTTATTAAAACTGTCTTGATATTTTTGATCCCATATGAATTTCTTCCCTTTCTTCTGCAAGGAAGTGATGGGGTTAGCAATTCTAGAGAACCCTTCAATAAACTTTCTATAATAACCCGTTATTCCCATGAATGACCGTACATCAGTTACATCTTTTGGGACAGGCCATTCATTAATATATTTTATTTTATCAAGATCAACATAAATACCATCTTTAGAAATTATATGACCCAAATACTGAATTTTATCTTTATAGAAATCACACTTACTAAACTTTGCGTAAAGCTGATGATCTCTAAGTACTTGTAAAATGATTTTTAAATGTTCGTCATGCTCTTCTTTAGTTTTTGAGTAAATCATGATATCATCAATGAATACCACTACGAACTTATCCAAATATTTATGTAGAACGTTGTTCATTAAACACATGAACACTACCGGTGCGTTAGTTAGCTCAAAAGGCATAACTACGAACTTGTAGTGTCCATAACGCATTTCGAATGCAGTTTTGAATATGTCCTCGTCTTTTATCCGAACTTGATGATAACCCGACCTAAGATCAATTTTAGTGAATATCTCTGCTCCACGTACTTGATCAAATAGATCATCTATGTAGGGTAAGGGATACCGGTTCTTAATTGTCATTTTATTAAGCTGACAATAGTTGATGCACAAACGCATGGTACCGTCCTTCTTTTTAACAAATATTATTGGTGCTCCCCAAGGGGACACAATGGGCCTTATGTAGTTTTTATCTATTAATTCTTTCAGCTGAGACTTTAACTCATTTAACTCCAGAATATTCATCCTATAGGGGGCCTTTGAGTTTGGTACTGCATTGAGTACTAACTCAATGGTGAAATCAAGTTCTCTTTTCAGAGGTAATCTTGAAATTTATTCCGGGAATACATCAGAAAATTACCTAAGGATGGGAATATCCTCTAGTTTTAACTTGTCTTCTTTAGATGTACATTCATCATTAACAACATTAACATCAAACAATTTACAACCTTTTCTAGCAGCTCTCTTCACTTGCAAGGCAGAAATATACCTTACTGAGATCTGCCTATGAATTCCTTTCATTCTTTATGAATTACCTTCATTATTTATATAAGTAAAAGATTTATCATAACAATTCAATATAACTCTGTTGTTCAAGCCAATCCATGCCTAATAACAGATCATATGAACCTAAGGGTAAAACATTCAGATTAATTTGTGTTTTCAGCTGACTTAAAAATACTTCACAATTCTGGACATAATCTGTAACCTTTCTTTTAGTTCCTGTTGCAAGCTGAACTAACCATGCATTATCAAATTTCTCTGTTTTTAGCTTGCAACGGTTTACTAAAGTAGGTGAAATATAACTTAGATTTGCACCTAGATCTATTAAAATAGAAATATACTTGTTTTGTATCATACCTTCAATTTTGACCATGGATGTTTGATGGTCTGCTTGACGGTTCTCTAATGTTGCACTTATCCTGGTCATTTCTCTTGCGATATCTCCAACAGTAGGTTCTGCTTGCATAGTATGTATGTTGTTGGTTGTCCTCTTGTTGTGTGGGAAATCTGCTCTCTTATGTGGTCTGCCACATTCATAGCACTTTATAGGTCCTTTCTGTTCGGCATACCTGTTGTCATTATGGCTGTGATTATTATTATTAGGTACATTTCTTGTAGCAGTAGAGTTCTAAGATGTATTATTTCGATAATTATTAGGAAAATTTCTGTTATTAAATTTTTTCTCAATACCTCCAGCATTCTGATTAAAATTCTTCTTCTTATGATCATACTGATTAGTCTTACTGTTCTTCTAGCCAGTTGTTCCTTCTTTTTTTCTATTTTGGTCAAAACAAAAATGTTCCTTCCTCATGGACTCTTCCAGAGTGGAAGGATTATCATACTCAATACAATCTTTTATATTAAATGGTAAACAACTGAGGAACCTTTGCACTTTAGGATTTTCCTCAACCATGTAGGGTATGTACCTCAGCAAGGTAAGGAACTTGTTGCACAGTTATTTCATGTTCATTGTACCCAACTTTAAATCATAAAACTCCTTCGATTTTTCCTCAAAGTACTGTTTAGACAAGAACTTCTTTTTAAACAAACTTTTAAACATAGTCCAAGTTACTTCTTTTTATTTTATACTCTTGATTCTTTTAAGATCCTGCCACCATATATATACCTTTCCGGTCACATTATAAATAGCCATCTTGGCTTTCAGTTGAGAAGAGTAGTCGTAAATATTAAAGAACATTTTCATTACAGACAACTTAGCTTCTATTGTCTCACCTTTTTTACTTTCGCCATTAAAAGTAGGTTGCTTAATCTTTTTAAATTCACCGGTAATCTGTTGATGATGCTTATGTTTTCTCTTTCTAGAGCAGCATCACTGTTACTACTGTCATAATTTATATCATCATTACTTTAATTAGACATAGAAGAGGAGTAACTGTTCCTTTTATCATTTCTTGTTTTCTTATGCTTATGTTGGTGGGACATTATTTCAGAATCAACCCTTAATTCTAATTTTCTACCTCTTTCATCACTGTGACAGTTTCCTTTTAAATTCTATTGTAACTCTTCCTGTACTTTTAAAATCCGTTCATGTTCTTCTTTAACAACTTTTAACTCAGATTTTAAATCCTGTACAGTGCGTAAAATTTCAGAAGACTGGTTATTTAACTCAACATAAATTCCTTCAGTGTTATTATGATTAATACGTTCATTACGAGGAGATCCGTCCTCTGCTAATTCCTCGGGTATTTCCATACCTGCAATTAATGGTCAATCTGTTCTGTGCAAAAATAAAATTAAATTACAAAAGTTAATAACATAAACTTTCTGATTTATTTTTTTTTGTTTGCGCGCATGAGCCTCATTCAGGCCTAGAGTTTGAACCTGGCTCTCATACCACAAGTAACATCTCGAAAAAATCACAAAAATTTAAATTTTTTCTACGTGACATTTATTGCTTATTTAATGAATGCGGAAATAGAACAATGCATGAAATGCCACACTGGTTTATTAAATAAGAATTTGCGACAAACAGGTTTCATCTTATGTCTTGATGTTATTCAAATTTAGTTGTGCTGCTACAATTTCTACTGTTGTTGTTTATGAATGTTGAAACAACTGTTTGACTAATGTACTTTTGTTTGATTGATGAAGGGGTCCTATGGATGCCCCAAGGATTACTTAGCATTCATGCTAAAGCATGTGATTTCGTACTTATGACAGATTTACAGGTAAGATATTAAAGTTGCGACAAGTATTCAACGGTTTAATCAGGGAAGATCTATATTGATCGTATCGCAGTGTTGTACCCAGGTTTATTTTGGTTTCCATTCATATTGTCCATATGTAAAAGCCTACTTTCTACCTCCGTGGAAAATTGTGGAAATTCCAAGTACAACTGTTTGTTAACTTGTTTAGGGTCTATATACTGCAATGATGGTGTTGGTTTGATTTATTTCTCTTACACAATACATTATAATATTTGTGTGTGTAAATGTCTTGAGTCCATTCACAATGTGTAATTCTATATGGTCTTTTTATAATATCTATGGAATTGCTATCAAACCCTTGCAATTGGAGATTGTTGCCATTTTAATAACTATCGCATTTATGTAATGTGAGTTGTGTGCCTCGTGATAACCTATTTGGCACTTATGCGTTTGTGGGATACTATATGCACATTATGATTTCTATGCAAACTATGCGATATGTGTGCGTTGTGATACCCTATTTGATACTATACACTATGAACCTTATTGACTATTATGCAAATGATATGAGTTATATGCAACCCATATTATCTATGTGCAAACTATTATGGATTTGTGCACACACATATAGATTATATGCAAATATTGTAATACTATGCGATAGGTGAAATATATGCAATTTATATGGTATGTGGATTATGTGTAGCTATGTGATATTGTGTAATATGTGCAAACCTTGGCGCATACCATTACTATATCCCTTGACAAGGTTGCATAGTTTGACTTTACAATGAGCAAAGTATTATGTTATGAATAATATGGTGTGAGTGTTAAATGCTACAAGTTGGCAATACCAACACTGCCATGTGCATTAAATGGACACAACTGCCGAGTTAGTGGATTTCCATCATGGTAGGCATATTGAGCTTATTCACGTGCCATACCTTGGTAATAAATGACCTAGTGCTGATGTGTAAACACACTGTGCTCGAAGGTTTAAGAGTTGATTCCTTTGTGGCTCCCTCGTGGCGTTTGTAATGATATCATAATTAATGTGGTAGCTGGTGATTGATATTTCGTAAGACTCCTGGAGATCTCCACCATTGATATTGGCAGTGTAATGAATGGTATGGGTTAAACCCTACCTTGTTTCGATCATCGTGTTTATTGTGAGTTTTGGCAATGGTGGGTTTTGGCTCTACAACTGGCCGACAGGCCGAGGGTTTGTAGGTCTTTCCGTTATGCGTTTTGAGTTGTGAGGCCAGGGTTTTGAACCCATGACTCATGAATATTTAGGAACCGAACTACTCAGTTATATTTACAGTGATGGATACTATGGTTGGCAGCTTAGTGATTGTCTTGGTATGTTTTCGATTCGTCAAACCTGTTGAGGGTTTTTAAATTGAAAGATTGATTTAAATGAGAAATCAACCATCCACCATGGTTGTTTCAGGGCTCGGCACCTTTCAGTTTGTTTGGAAGTTGGTAGCTTGTGTGGGGTTTCAACGTGCCTCGGCATTGATAGCATGAGTAATATCCATTACCGTTACGCTTGTCTGGTGATTGCTGCTGCTGTTGGCCAACCGAATTGAAGGTAATGTATTCGAAAACTCCCCTAGGAGCTTTCACATTTGACATTTAATGCAGTAGCTATTGGTTTGTTTAATACTGAGTTTTATTTTCTTGACAAGATAAATGTTTGACCACCACATTGATATGGTTTTTTACAGGGTAACGGTTCATGGGTGTTCTCCTGTTTGGGCATTGTTGGTTGGCTGCAACTATACCAACCGGTAAGCCTCGGCGGTGGCTTTGAAAAGTCTGTGGAGATGAGATGATGGCCGACTGTGTGATGTCCTGTGTGTTGTGTTTTAAATCAGAGACTTTCGATAGCGTTTGTAAACTTCTTAAATGTATGGCGAGGATATGCCTCGACCCATAAGGCAACTACCATGTTTGAATGTGAATACAACAGTTTTAGAAACAGGGTTTTTACCCTCAGACTTGGATAATATGATAAATGGTGTTTTCACGACTCTATTGTTATCGTTTTTCTTTTGTGAATGGTGAAAGCTAAAATGTCAAATGTATGAAGTCTGTAAAAACGATATGTCTGTTGCTACAGGCTAGATAATTTGTATCTAAGAATGGCTTACGACCTGTATGAAATTTGTCTATTTGTAAACATAATACTGAGTTTAGGGTTTGTCTCTCCAGATTTGGATATCGTGAGCATTCCTTGATTTCTGTGAATTAGGGTTTAATGTTTATCCTCGATAAGGTTTTGGCATCGAGTTGGTGTCTACTATTCTTAAATTGATTTTATCTATAGTCAAATGTATCAACTAAATATTGAGGATGTAACTGTTATTTTCAACTGTTCGATCTACAATTATGATTGTTGTGTAATTCTTTGGTTTTGATTTCTGGTTATCGTGAACATATCAAATTTTTACTATGTCAAGCTATGGGAATGAGTTAAGTGATATTCTATTTTAGCTTTGAGATAATGTTAGAAAGTCGGTAAAAGATGATAGAAAAGAAACATGTTATGCTAGTTATCTATGTGATGAGAGTTATAGACTTATTGTATTTTCTACTCTATGTTTGGTTTCTAAATCTGTACTATCTGCATATAAATATATCTTTGTTTTCTAAATACTATAACAGATAAATAGTTTATATAAACATTAGAAAAGAAAAACTATTTATTTCTATACAACTGATATCTATAAATGAAGTATACATTAATGTATATTCTCAGAACAATTAATTATGTAGAAATAAACATGAAAAATATGAAACATGTATACATAGAAATTTTAACAGTAAACAATAACTTTGAGAAAATGCAATAATTTTATCTTCTCATTCACATGTCTAAATGCCTATTAGACTTATCTATCTTAAACTGTCTCTGTACTAGAGTACGATGCTATTCCTTTTTGCATGGGGAAAAATGCAGAGATCATTTATTTCATTCATAATTTCTATTCATGCTTAAAACTTGAATCAGAAACTAAAGTATAGGTATATAAATTCAATCTCTTTCTGTAAATTAAATACTTGAAAATAAACAGAATTTACTAGTAGATAACAGAACTTTAAATATATAGAAATAGATGACATAACTTGAAAATAAGAATAGATAAGACAATAGAACCTGTAAAAGATGATAGGACCGACAAACACCCAAGGAGGCCTGTTCCTCCCAACCTGCATCAGAAAAAGCAGCTCAATTTCTGACTTCTAGTGAACCCCCGAGCTTGATTACTGATCCAGTAGGTGTGTGGAATCTGTGTAGAATCAAGGCACTCAAAAATAGCTTCTCCACTCAGTATCAACCTCCTGAAATAAAATTCCTTCTCCACTCAGCATAAACCTCCTGAACTCAATAAGAGTTTGGCAGACTCACAACATGATCAACAACATAGCATATCCCCTCATCAAATCTCTTGGGTGCAAACACAGCAAAAGCCCAAGGTAAATTTCCTCATCAGGAAAAGTGATGAACCTCAGTTCAATATTTGATGGCTATTATATAGACTGCCTAGGTCTTTTAGTGGTTAGTTTGGAATAAATGAGCCTCAAGCTACAGTCCCATCTTTCAGGGCACTATGACCACATTTCAAGGGAGTTTTCCCGTACAAATAGCTAGTTAGTTGCATCATGATGCTTCCACTTGTCCATTTCCTTCTACCCCATATTCCATTCCACCTAGTGGATCAGTAACCACTCTTTCAATAGTCCTCTTAGGTGTTTGTCTCCTATTTTATTTATTTAATGATAATATATTGTGCAAGTTACAGTCATCCTTGGACACCTATCCAACATAAAACTTTACAATAAAAGTTATCATAATGTTTCTTAACACAAAATGTTTTCCAGCAAATAGGGTATGTTACATTTAGAGTGTTATATTTATTTTTATATTAAAAAAGACAATTTTATTTATATAAAATTTCACAATTTAATTAAAGAATGTTCCATAAATTAAAAAAAAAATACAAATGATAACTTGGGTTCTATTCTCTTCAAGAGTAATTTTTATTCAATTTTTTAAATATTTCTTTTATGTCTTAAAGAACCACAATGATCACTTAAATTATAAATATTGGTAGAAAATGGAGAAATTCGCAACACTCCATGCAAACCATATCTTCATCATTTCTGCATGCAAATGAACATATAAGGTACTCTTGAATCAAAACCCTTCACACCTTCAGTCTCTTGGCATAATATTTTCATAGAAATTGAAATCATGCTAATACATGCATTAGAATTTACAACAAAAACCGTAGCTACAAAACAAGATGAAATTCTTAAATAACCAACTAGCATCATTCTTTAGTGAACTTATTTAGATAGAAGTTCTTATCCTACCCTATATTTACATAAGACATTTGGGATTAGGTATAAACACATATCTAATTAAAACCATTTAATCATGTTGTGAAGAACAATATTTCTTCCCTTATGTTTGATAACGAACCAAAACAAACAAAGATCCAAATATATCTAAGAGTATGTTGGTCTCTCTATGATTCTTCCTCTAAAAGGAAATGATTAACTTTGATCCATCATTATTTCTTCAAATAAGCCAACAACCATTGCATTCCCCCTCCTAGTTTCCTTTATTGCACACAGCCTCCATCCATGCTTCGATTGGATCAATACACATATAAATATTTTAGTAATGGACATTCAATAAATTATCCATATGAACATAGTTAAGAAATTTCTGTGGTTGTCCCAATCATCTATGTAGGAATTCTAATAAGCTAGGATCTAGAAACAAAGAAGTCCTCACAAGAATTTATTCAGCGATATGCAAAAATAAGAAGAAATATTGAAGCAGAACCATGAGAGATAGAACTCAATTGATGTAAATATCATATATATGTTATTCAACAATTAGAATACAATATATAATACATATCTGAGAGAGAATTCAAGTGCCTTGGAGGAAAGTTGGAAAGTTCACAAAAGCAGGCTTACTAAAAGGAAAAAAAACCCTAATAGTGGCAACATGACTTTTCAAATCAGTCAAGGACATCACAAATTAGCTAAATTGGATATGGTAGCTAATGCGTGATGAAAAAGAAGTAAGATGATGTATTTTGGAGAGAGAAATATGGAGGATTTGTTGGAAAAAAATTTGATAGCTTTTCAAGTCCATAAAAGCACCTAGCTTTATACTTATCCACTGAAAAAGAAGAAAAAACGAGACAAAGTTGTGTAAAATAAGGAATGCGCTCTTACAATTCTGAACGGTCATAAAGGCAAACCGAATCTATCCAAAATCTATCTAAGGGAGCTCATGTGGATTATGATGACAAGTGTGAGCCTAAAAATGTAATATGGGCCAACAACCTAGTCCAACACCTAGGAAAGTATAAAAAATGAATAATACTTTATATCCTAAGTCTAAATGGGTTTTTAATATTCTAACCATATCACACCTCAAATAATTGAAAGAGAAACCCTCTTATACCTCTATTGGTCTGGAAACAATGTTGTGAACACGAAATGGATCTACTTTCAATGCATGATATTTTCCTTCATGGAAGTCAATATTACCACAGATATCAACAAAATATGGTCTAGTACAATATGATAATACTCCAAAAAAAAATTTAATGGTTCAATGTTCTATATGATAATGGAATTGTCTACAGCTTAAATAATTCTGACTGATTTTGGCCATATATTGACCAACTATGGTCATATGTGGGTCCAAATCATATAATATTTAGACTAATCCTTCTGATAATATGTTGTATCATTGCTTTCCTAAATGTTGTACTTGTAGATCTGAGTTCAGATGGATGGTTTTCTCGTGTTTATGACTAGTATGGTTCTTTTGTTATGTTGATTTGGTAATACAATGGGGTTGAATTCTATGATGATTTAGCGTGCTTAATGAAAAGTTAAGATTTAATTTATTGTTGTTATATTATATTGTAAGTTACTACGATTTCCAGGTTTTATTTTTATGATAGATATTTCCCTAAGGGCGGCTGAAATAATCTATGTTTGAAGCATGTTTGAAGTGTCCATTTAATTAAACCTTCTTCGATAAAGTGATGGAGATATTTGAATTATTTGCAACTTCTTACTGAATATTTGAGTTCATCCCTAAGGATTAAAGTGTTGGATTATCCAGCAATACTGAGAGGGGGGGTGAATGAGTATTGCCTTCTTTTCCTTTTATTTAGAAATTAGTACAAGACACACAAAGAAACAAACAAAATAGGATTTTATCGTGGAAACCTCAAAGATCAAACGACAAAATCAAACTCATTAATAAGATGAATTTTTACAAAATTGTTTATCCGTTGCTACAGAAAGGATGCAACCACACCCCAGTTTTTTCCTGCTGCTACAGACAAGGATGCTACAACACCCCATATCTTCTTCCCGTTGCTATAGGAAAGGATGCAACGACACCCTATTCTCTAGCTTCTACTAGATGGAGGCTGCGACCCCCTACAGGCTTCTTACCTTCCCTAGCACCACCCTTCCACCCTTTTCTGACTTCTTCAGATCTTCCAGAACTTCTTTTCTTCAATCCTAGAACTTCATTGGTCTGGGCTTGTTCTTGCTGCTAATTCAACTAAGACACCGAGGACATCTTTATTCCATCTAAAAATGTGTTTATATATCATATACCTTACCCTTTAATCATTGCATCTATTCAAAACAAACCTCATGCCCTTTCATCATTGTGACTCTTCAAATCTCTGAAATTGATCTTAAATTTTTAATTCCATGTATTACTAATTTTTTAATTAATTAATTAATTAATAAAACTCTGTCATCTTCTCATGCCTTCCATCTTCAGCCTTCGGGCTTCTTCAATTCTCTGGCCTGCGGGCTTCCCATCTAAGGGATGCGGTATCCTTTCCATAAGTGGGATTCTATTCCTGTGGCTAACCTTCAAGCTTGCGCTTTCACGCCCGTAGGTTCACCGTGGGCTTCCTCAAGCCTGTACGGACTTAGCCTAAGCCCATGCGGGCACCCTTAATCCCCGGTGGGCTTAACCTCTCCTCCTACGAGCATCTTGCCATCCCCTGTGGGAATCTTCAAGATTGTGTGAGCTTATTTAAGCCCCTGCGGGCATCCTTATCCCTCTTTCAGCTTACCCTTACCTCGTGTGGGCATCCCTTAAGCCCCTGAAGGAATCCTCCTAGCCCTTGCGGGCATAACCAAGCACCTGTGGGATTTTAATTTATCCCCTGCGGGCATCCTCAAGACCCTGTGGGATGTGGGAGGCCCCTGCGAGCATTCTTTAAGCCCATGCGGGCATCCTTAAGCCCCTTTTTAACACTTATCCAATCTTTCTATTGTCCTTAATATGAAAAATAATACTTTTCTCACTTTTGGCAGGCTTATATCTTTGTCATTAAACACTCAATAGGAGAACTGAGACCATGGTTAGGTAGACAAATCAACAGAATACAACCTGACCATATGTTGCGGGCATTTACTTTAACCTATGATTTATGGTAGGCATTTTGCTGAGATCACTTAGGTAATTTTACTTTCTGTGGTGCAAAACCCTAATTTGGCAGACCTATAATTTTATCCTCGGAAATGATTAAGGAAAAATGATACCATGACTAGATAGCCACTTCAACCAACTATCGCCTGGTATCATGGTGCGGGCATTTTAGTCAAACCATGAATTATGGTGAGCGTTCTCTTAGAGAAGTTTTGACTAATTTTTCATTAGTCAATTTCCAAAGTTTCACAAACTTGCCATTCTTTTCCAGAATGATGTTAGATTGCAACACTAACTTAATGATAGCACCAGAACAACATCATGTGTCTTTGCAGCCTCATCACACATTCCACATCATTATACTTTTCATGTCATTACTTCCTTTGTCATTCCTTTGTCTTTCATTGAGTTTTTTCCCTGCCATCATGTCCTTGGTTATTCCTTTGTCATTACTGAACTCCTTTGACATCAATGACAAACACAATCAACATTCTCCCCCTTTGGCATTGATGGAAACACCTAAATGTTCTCCCCTTTTGACAAAAATGACAAAGGATAACCTATTATACCCTTGTTGTAACCATATTGACATAGAATTTCCAATATTTTTCCTTTTTGACAACCATTTCTGCCAATATACTTCTTCTTACTTCTTTAAATCTTCTCTTCCTCTTGTTAACTTGGACTTGGTGCTGACCATTATGAATGATAATTTAGTTAGCATTTGTATTTACCTTCTTATAGCTAGCCTTTGAAATATGAACTTGGATGATGAGTTCATAGACTCCCCCTATCACAATGCTCCTCCTCTGTTAACAATTTCTTTCTTCAAAACTGAGATCAAATTTGCTTTGCATATGCATGTAATTGTTTTTGAGAAACCTTTATGTCTTCAATCAATAAATCTATTATATCATACAAGTGATCACCAAATTCTCTAAGTGAAACCTATGGAAGATTTATTTCTAAATAAGAAGATGCAAAGTAGCCACCAAAGACTAGACAAACTCCAGATCTCCAGGCTTTATTCATACTATATTCTTCTTCAATGTTACTAAGATCAGTTTCTTTTCCATTTCTTTTCATCATGGTTATGTTTTTATTTACATTTCAGCTTTAACTTGTACTTGTGTACTTCACTTGTCACATGGATGGTAACTACTCTTATGACTCTTCAAGCTGACACTCTGATTCTTGTCTTTGAGGAAGATAGTCTTCCAAATACCAATTGCAATATTTTGATATTTACTCCCCCTTAGTATATGATCCCTTCTTATTCTAGTTTAAGGGTTTCTCTTTTAGGTCATGAGAGACTTTAGAAGAAAATTTTATAGTCCTTTTCTCCATCGGTTTATTCTTCATTTTCATCTTGCTCTTTGTTGTAGTCCCGAGGTTCATGTGGCTACCATAGATACATTACATAATATAAGCAAAGAATACATAATGATACAGATACAAGAGCTGAGACAGATAGAGAGAACACAAGCCTTTATATTAACCAGCAAGAGCAGAATACAATCATAGAACCAATCTTGACTAGTACATCGGCTCAACAGCCTATATATATATCTATGCAAATACAGTTACATAACCGTCTGTCGGTGTATCCAACCGACCCGACCTATACTAGTCGACGCGACCTGTCGACATGTGCTTCAGAGTGGTCAAGTGGAGGGCCTAGCCGACAGGCCAACCTAGGCCCCTCCAGCATCTCCCCCACCTCAAAATCTTTTTTCGTTCTGAATAAATGGAGAGATCAAAATTGCAAAAAGAGTTATTAAGATGGTTATGATGAAGGTAAGTTGGAACCAATAGCATCAGGTATCTGGAGACAGGCTTCAAGAATAACTTCGGCAAATACAGAGAGATGGTGCTAGAACTCTTCCCAGGTGCGAAACAAATTTTGGATGTCGACAGTTAGACTTGTGAGTTTTGACAAGTTTTCCATCTTGTCATCAGTTATCTTGTGGATAATTTCTCCATTGATGTCCACCAGAACATCGAAATAAAGATTTCCATTGTGATACCTGCTAACAATAAATTTTGCAATGACTTCTTTCAGTCCTCCGAAGGTATCCAACAAGGGTGCCTTCATATAATGCAGAATTGTAGCTTTCTGTAATCACTGTGCTTCCTCCCTCCAACGTCTTTCTGTTTCCTTCCCCCAATCTTCAATGCTCTTCCATGCTTCCTTCCAAGTGGGTTCTACTGTTTTCGCATTTCGAATCATTTGGAGTCTTATTTCTAATGGTGTTTGTGCTTTTTCCAACTCTCTAACTGTCGTCGCAGTGGCTCTGGTAGCTGTTAAAGTTTTTCTGGGAGCCATGGCAGATTCAGGGTTCAAGAATGTGAATTAGCTTCGGTGGGGTCAGGGAGCTCTGTATCTTGGAGTTCAAGTTCTCGACAAAAGATTGCCCAAGAATCCTCGAGCTCCGGATTTATGGTGGAGTTACTCGGCAAGGGTGAATAGGATGTGGAGGCCTATATTGATGGTTGATTCGATGGGCTTATTAAATTGGACTAACAGGCTATTAGCGGTCCGTCAGGTGCATTAATTCTGGCGTTGCAGGTATCTATAGCTTTATTTCTTTGTCATCATGATGCTGTGACACCTCGTTTGATGTGTTATGTCGACAGACTTCTCTAATTGATTTTGGTCGATCCGGGCTCCAATGCTTCTGTCATGCCTGATTTTCCTCTGCAAATCGTCGGCGTTCTTGTTGATGTCTATAACATCGATGGTTATGCGCTGAACTTTTTTATCTTCTTTTTCCATCCTTCTTCTGCCATTCTCTCGTCATGTCTGCTTTTTTCATGCTCTATTGTTTTTCTTGAGTAATTATAGTACTCTCATTTGGTTACTTCTTACCTGTTTTTTTTTTTTCAAATATTCATGACTTGTACCACTTCAGTTGGGCGCCATTTACTGCTTTCTTGAAAACATTTCCTTGTAGTGTTTTTAGTTTGACTAATCCGTTAGGATTTAATGCTTCAACAATGTAAGGTCCCATCCATTTTGTATGCAGCTTCTTTGGCTTCCCTTTTACTCGGCTATTATAGAGGAGTGCCAATTCTCCAACTGACAGAGTCTTCTGTTTGATATTTCTATCATACCACGCTTTCTGTTGTCGTTTCTGGACTCACTAATGTTCTATCGCCAACTGTCGACTTTCCTCTGGCTTTGACAGTTGTAGCAGCTATTCTTGTCAAGTATCTTCGACGTCAATATGTAAAGCTGTTGTGATGGTCGGTGCTTGTCATCGAAAATGTAATGGGATGATAGCTTCTTGTCCATAGACAATTGAGAATGGTGTCTGACCTGTCGCTCTTTTGTATGCTGTTCTGTATGCCCAAAGAATAGTAGGTACTTTGTCATCCCAGTCATTTTTTTCTATGTTGCATATTTTCGTCAGTCCTTTTGTAAGTGTTTTGTTGAATGATTCTACGTCACCATTCGACTTAGGATGGTACGCTGTGCTTATTCTATGATTAACTGCAAATTCTTTAGTTAGTGCTTCAATGGTTTTACATACAAAATGCGTACCTTGGTCACTTATAAATGTTATGGGGCATCCAAAGCGTGTTATGACGTTTTCATAAATAAACTTAGTGGCAACTTCGCTTGAACATGTTTCAGCCGGTTCTGCTTCTGCCCACTTGGTAACATATTCGACAGCAGTGATAATATATCGAGCACCTGCCCTTCTCCCCACTACCAGAAAGGGTCTAATAAAATCGATAGCCCAAATTTTGAATGTTAGGCTAGAGTTAATTGGAAAAGTGGCATTTCTGTTCTTGGGAGTGGTCGGCCCATGCGCTGATATCTATCACACTTAGATTCAAATTCTCGATAGTCTTTATGAACTGTCGGCCATCAAAGTCCGACTTGCAGGATTTTTCTAGCTGTTATGTCTGCATAATAATGTCCTCCCTCTGGTCTACCATGAGTTTCTGCTAGTATATCCTGTCGTTCATGATCAAGTGCACATTGGCATAATATATCATCCAAGCCAAGTTTATAGAGGAATCCGTTGATCAGAGTGTAGGGGGATGCTTTCATTGCTAAGCTCTTCCTCTTTTTCTCAGTCATTCCTTCAGGAGCTTTCCCATCGTCAAGAAATTGTGCAATTTCCACAAGTTCTGAAGGGACTGCTTCAATACGAAACAAGTGTGCATCCAGCAAGTCATCTTCAATTCCTGTCAGTTCTTATCTTGTGTCAACTCTCGATAGGTGGTTCAGTCCGACATTAGCTTTTCCCGGTCGAATGATTACTTCAAATTCAAATTCTTGAAATAGTAATAGCCAACAACATAACCTCCCATGATGCAATGGTTTATTGACTAAGTATTTTAAAGCTTGGTGATCTGTATAAAATACAAAACGGCTAGCCAATAAATAATGACGATATTTTTGCAGTGCAAATACCATACCTAATGCTTCCCTTTCGGTCGTAGAATAATTTCTTTCAGCTTTATTCAATTTTCGACTACTGAATGCATTAGGGTAATCCATGCCATCTTCTTCGGGTTGGGTTAAAATGGCGCGGACTGATATTCCAGATGCATTAATATGTACATGAAATTTCTTCGACTAATCCAGAAATCAGAGGATGGGTGCTTTGATCATTTTTATTTTCAACGTGTTAAATGAGATGCCGCATTCCTCCATCCGCCTATAAACTTGATCATCTTTTAGCAATTCTTTGGGAGGATAAGTCATATCAGAATAATGTCTGATAAACTTCTTGTAATATTCAGTATGACCCAACACGATCCGTACTTGTTTCGAATTAACTGGAGGCTTCAGGTAGAGGATAATTTTTATCTTCGCGTAATCGACCTTGATTCCTTCTTTGCAAACTACATGGCCTTGTAATATGCAGATGGGTGTCACGAAAATGCACTTTTTAATATTTAGCGACAATTTTATCTGTCGACATCATTCCAATATCAGTTGAATCGATTTGCAATGATCTTTTAGCATTATATAGATTGTTCAATCATCAAAGGATACAGCCAGGGTTTTGTAGATATATTCTTGAAATGCTTTGATGACAATTCTTGAGAAGACCGCAGGTGCATTCTTCAACCCGAAGGGAATAAATTTGTACGTGAATAACCCGAATTTGCACATGAATGTTGTATTTTTCTGATCTTCCTTTGCAATAGGTACTTGGTTGTACCCCAAGAATCCATCTGTGAAAGAGTAGCACTCATGCCCTACAAATTCATTAATAATTTTATCTGTGAAAGGAGTTGGAAAGGGATCTATGAGTGTTACCTTGTTCAGCTTGCAAAAGTCGACACAGATTCTCAGTCATGTCGGATCTTGTTTCTTTGGCTGAAAAACCATTGGGATTGCCCATTCCAACTGGTCAATAAGATATAAGATTCCAACTGCAAGCATGCTATCAATCTCCTTTTTAACAATATCGTTATATTTATGAGCAAGTAGGGTCTTTCATTTATGGGTCTGGCATCAGGTTTAATATCAGTTTTCATCTCGCCCATTTCCTGCACAAGTCCGTTCAAGTCTCTATAATCTTGAGCAAATACGTCTTGAAATTCTTTGAGGATACTGGAGATTTATGTTGTTTTCTCCTCACTCCAGTAATCGCCAATCTTTTCCATTTTCGGTCGCTCGTCATTTGAAATATCTACTTCCTTTGTTTTAATCTTCATGTCCATCCATTCTGGTGTATGATTGTCACTTATCTGTCTTTCACCTTCTTTGATTTGTGTAAAAGTTGATGGAAAGTCTTTTTTGACAACCTTTCGGGTTCATATTTTTCGACAATCTCAATGCTAAAGATTGTTCTTACAGGCTTTGACACGTTGGGGGGATCCTTTTTCCATTGAAAAATTTTTCCGACTGATATCTCCGTTTCTAGGCTTAGTCTTGTTGAATGCTAGCTTTCTGTCGACTTTATGTTGTACCAGGTAGTAGGTGGGTGCATAATATTCTGTTTTTCTACAAGTGTTAAAGTTTCTATCAGCCGCAAAAATTCTTTGATACTTCTACTTGCTTTGACCAGCTTCTCATCTTGCAGAGAAAACTAGAAGTCCTTGATGAAATTTTCTTTTAAGTCTTTCCAGAAGAAAGTTTCCCCTCTCGCTTCTTCCATCTTATACCATTTGTTAGTTAGATCATCAAGTGTTTTGGGGAAGAGGTGAGGCCATGCTCTTTCATCTTTATAGTCCAATTTTCTCCATTCTCTTTCGCAACAGTCGATGTGGGTTTCAGGATTTTGTCCCTATGTAAACAGAGGGATATCGTCCAGAGTTGTCAATTTTCTACCTCCAAACCTTTATATGAAAAATGTTGATGCAGTATTCCAATTTTGGAGTTTCGACTTATGGGTGTCCCACCATCTCGCAGCTTGACCAGTAAATGTCTCTACCAAACTTTGTAGTCGACCTTGTTCTTCGACTTGTTTTGATACATGTTCGAAATGTATAGCAGGTGAATCACGTTCTTTATATCTTAATGTCGAATTATGTGATTGTGCATTTCTGTCTAGAACAAGTGTTGGATATGCTCGCATTTTTTGTTCGAATAGATACTGAGATACATTTCTTTATTTGCTTCTTTAAGATGGCTTCCACAGTCCAACATTCTTTCGCATGTAAATCATAGTTCTCTATTTTCCAGTCATAGAGTTCTGCATCGGAATTATATCTGAGCGAGACAGGATCTCTGAGGTGAAGTTCTCCTTGGGAATTTGGCTCAATGTGATCTTCATTATTGTCTATCCGGTAAAGCTGTCAAACATCATTATCAATTTCTGTAGGTTCCGACCATGGTTCTCCCTAAGATGGGAAGATTGGTACGATAACCTTCTGCCCGTTGCCTTTCAACTTGATACGACTTTTGTCTAAGGAAATTGAGGCCTTCACCTTTCATCCCCAAGGTCATCCAACCAAGGTGGGGAAAGAGATTGCATCGTCCTTGGGAGTGATGGTCTCGAAATCTACTATTGTCATGATGCCTAGTTTCATGGAAGTTTTGACTCCTTTCCATACCTCAATTGGCTCAATTAATCCATGATCTGTGAGGTTTAGATAGAAGCCTGATTCCTGCAGTTGTGGTTGATCGAGTTGGTCCCAAGTATCATGAGTCATGATATTCACTTGTGATCCAAAATCTAGTACGACTTGTCATACATGATATCCATTTATGTCGAGGTCGACTAATGGATCAACATCATTTTTCTCTTTTTGCTTTAGTCGACAAATGTTTTTAGTTTGTCTTTGCTCGACATGTTTATATTTTAATATATGAAATAGGTCAATCATTTTTCCTACAGCTTCCTCATTTGAAATTAATCTGAGTAATTCATTGAGAACTTCCTGTAGGTTTTCTTCAATGTCTTTCTGTGCTGCCAAGTCATGAAATATGTCAGATGCATCTTTGTACACATATTTTTGTTTTATAGGGTTTGGATAATCCTCTTTATCGACAATTCTACTTATCTGTGGCTTATCTTGACCAATGTGAGTGCCTTGCCTGGTTACAATTTGCAAGTTTTTGTACAAAGCACATTATTTTTTGAAATATAAGATAAAACATGAACATTCTTTTTATTATTTATTTTCTCAATCATGGTAGGGCAATCCTCTAAATAGTGATTGCCTAACCCACACTTTGTACAAAATTTAAGATTAGTTCTTTCTTTATAAGGGCATTATGCATGTCGATGATCCTCGCTGAGACATGTGAAACATGCACCAGGTCTATTAGGTCGAATACCGTGACCTCCACCGCCACGACCACGACTCTGGTATCCTCCACATCTATTGTAGACGTTATATCGCTGATCATATCGATGGTCATTATACCTTGGGTATCTGTCGTTTCTGTTTTGATTGTAACGTTTATGTCTTCCATCATTTCTCTCGAATCTATTGTTTGAGATATTTCTGTTGTGATTCTGCTTGACAGAGTTTGTCTGGTACACTGCATGGTAATTTTGCCGATTTTTCAGGTTCAGATGACATTCTTCAATTGTATGTGTATTCACTTCACAAATTTGACACCATCTTGCCTTCTTGTTTTTCAGATTGTATGGACAATAATTTGTGGTATGTGAATCATACTCTTTGCACAGATCATAGAAACATCTGGATTGAATGAGTTTCACTTCTTGTCACCGATCCTCAATTCGATAAGAATATTTGGTATGTCATGAAGTTCGACAAGTTGTACACCATAATTCTGTCCTTTTTAACGTCATATTTCGAATATCTTTCTCCATACTTTCAAGGCATTCGCCGATGTGTCTATCCATGGATACTAGAGGGTATTCATCATCCATTTCGATTTCTAGAGCTACTCTTAGTGCCTCCGCATAAGTATTAACACTTTGTCGACAGACATGTATTCTGATTTTATTTATTAGATTGGCAATAAACCATTTGATTAATAGTTTTTCTTCGATTTCATATTCTAATTTGCTTAGGAGGTCTTTGAACCTCTTGTCATACTCCTCGATAGTTTCTGTCGGCTTTTGGAGTGTCATCTTCAGTTGTTCTGCCGCCAGGTATGTCGCATCTTCGATCATGAAAAAGGCCAAAAAGCTTTGTTTGATTTGTTCCTTTGTTGCATTTGGTGAGTTTGCTATATACCCCATGTACCATGTCAGTGCTCTTTTTCTTAACGAACCAACAAACTGCGCAACATGTATTTCTTCGCTGGTGATTTGATCGGCTGTCCATATTGCTTCGCACACAAACCAGTGTCTTATTGGGTCTTCATCACCTTCGTAGAATGGAATATGTGATGTTGAGTGTGCCATGTCTGCTAGTGTATTATTTTGAGAATTTGATGGTGGTGTGGGTGGGTTATTTCCACAATCAGAACTTGGTGCTTTGCCGATTTGAATTAGCTGTCTCTCTGGACTTGGTTCTCTGTCTTCAGAATCAATGACTATAACTTCTTCTATATTGCTAGGTCTTCCTTCTTCTACCACTTCTGTCGAAATCTAGTTAAAGTTCTGCTCAAATGGGATTTCATTGAATTTCGGGATTTCCGACGTACTTGACAAGTTGCTCAAATTTGGTATTGGCAGGGGGGCGCTTCCTCATGCTCTGAGTACACTAGCTAAAAGTTTCTATTTGAAAATTTGGGTTGAAAGGACACCCAATTTCCTTCCTCCAACCGATGAATCAATAGTCTATTAATATCATCGCCTTCTATACTTCAACGACTCCAAATTCCCAACTGACCAGCATGGAGACCGAGATTTTCCTCGACAATTTCTTACACCTGAACGCTTTGTGTTAAATGAAATGGAGACTGAGGTGTTACCATTTCAGGTATCTAAACTTGGAGAGCGATACCACGCTCTATCCACAAGTATTCGTCCATCGGCGACAGGTCCACTTCGACACACCGATCATCGCAGGCTCGGCTTGACTCTGGCAGATTTCCTTCTGCATATGTCGCGACATTTAATCCTCGCATCCTCCGGAGCGCAATTGCTTGCTCCCGCAGCTCTTCACGTTGCTGCCTCCTATTTTCTCTTTCAATTTTCTGGATATCTGGGGTGCTTTTATGACTCAAAATTCTGTCCTTGTCAGATTTTCTTCCACTGCTGGCCATGTTGTCTTGTCATATGTCAAATTTCATCAAACTAGGTACATTAAAGCATGTTTCATCACCCCCCCAATGCCAGCCCGAAGGTTTCTAGATCACTAGGGAAGTGCAGACCATCATTTGTTCAAGAAAAATTCCCATTTGCATTCCTTTACAAATATTTCCCACTTATGTTCTTTCTCCTTCCAATTAGAGTTTAGAAGGGGCGGGAGCAACGACGGTCATGTTTCGACAATATGCGCAGTGCCTTTGTCGATCATAAATTTGAACAATATAGTCGGCAGAGAATGCATAAATTGATCAGCTAATTCGGTGAAGAATTTTCTTCTTATTTCATCAACCAAGACGCGGTCTTCAATCGCCTGTTCTTCACAGAAATCGTTTGCAATCTTTTCGCACACTCCGACAGATTCATGCATCCTCCGTTGATCAGCTTTGACAGTAGCTTCCTCTTTGCTTCATCGACAAGTCTTTTTATCTATAAGCTTCTTCAAGGCGGTTGGCATAGACTCTAAAAATATCTCATGGGTCTCGAAGAAGAATCGATCTCTCACTTGGCTAATCGTCGGCTTGTTATGTCATGCATAGTTCTATAGATAATTTGTGATTTTCTTCTCCCACCAATCTCTAATCTCTTGTTCTGAAATCATAGGTCATACTTCTATTTTTTTTCATGTATCAACCGAAAACAGAACCAGATGTTGTAGTCCCAAGGTTCATGTTGTTACAATAGATACATTACATAATATAAGCAAAACATACACAATGATACAGATACAAGAGATGAGACAGATAGAGAGAGTACAAGCCTTTATATTAACCAGCAAGAGCATAATACAATCATAGAACCAATCTTGACTAGTACACCAGCTCAACAGCCTATATATATATCTATGCAAATACAGTTACATAACCGTTTGTCGGTCTATCCAACCGAACCAACCTATATTAGTCGACGCGAGCTGTCGACATGTGCTTTAGAGTGGCCAGGCGGAGGGCCTAGTTAACAGGACGACCTAGGCCCCTCCGACACTCTCCATCATACTGAATGTCATTTGTATCCACAACACTATTATGCTCCTCATCATCTTTGGAAACTTCTTTGATGCTTGGAATCTGTGAGTCCTCTGACTCATTGTAATCTTCTCTTTTTCTCCACATCTTTCCATGAGGTACCCTGCTTACTGACCTTTTGTGTTCCTTGAATTCCCTAATTTGATCCCTTTTCTTGGTTCTGCAATCAACAACTTTGTGACCAAACTTGTGACAGTAGTGACCATATCCATAAAATCTTCATTTATGTTTGAGGAATTTTTTATCTTCCTACTTCATATCTTCCATCTTCTTCCATTCCTTATTTTTTTCATGACCTTCTATTGAAGCATTCTTCCTTAGCTTACATTCTCTAGCCATATGTACAAAATTATGACATGTGTAGCAATGGTGAAAGAAGATCTGCTGGAATCTACTTGTCATTGGTCATTTAGGTATCATATCAATTCTATCTTTATTATGAGATGCGGGAGTAGAATTCTGACTATCCTTATTAATCGGTATTTTGAGTGGGTTTCTTTCATTTTTATCTTATAGTGTAGAAAACAAATATTTTGAATTATTTTCTTAGTCATAACCTAATCCAGTTTTTTCACTTGATGGTCTTTGTATACTTAATATATCATCTAAAGTCTTTGAACTAATTTCATATTTTGACTTAATAGATTCTTCATCGAGCTTCTTTCTAAGCTGCATAATCTCTTCTTCAAATTTATCTGATTTTTGCATTCTCTTTTTGAGTTGTAAAAGTATATCCTCTTCAATCTTCTTGGCCTTTTCAAGATGGGTTTTCAAATTACTAATGATTTGGTTTGACTGTTTGTTCTTTTTCCTGCATTTTTCAAGTTCATCAAGAGCATTGATTAATTCAGCTCTTAGATCTACTTCTCCTTCTTCCCCCAATTCATCATCTTGAGCTTTGGCTTCTATTCCCATGAATAGAGTCTCTGTTTCTTCATCTTCATTGTCTTCCATGGTGTAAAAGATATTCTTCTTTTAATTGAACTTCTTTGAGAATTATTTCCCATCACTTCCATTTTGTTTAGGATAAGGACATTTTGTAGCAAAGTGTCCAATTCTTCCACAGTTAAAGCGCTTTAGAGGTAGCTTTCTCGTGTACTTGTCAGTACCTCTCTTAAGATTCTTGATGAAAAGGGATTCTTAATCATCTGAGTTTATTGATTGGTTATTGGATAAATATTTAAATGTTGCTTCCTTCTTTGATTGTGCATCTTGTCATTTTCTCATCTTGTAGGAAGTGAATATCCCATGTAGTTCATCTACTGTCATGTATTCAAGATCATCTCGTTCTTCTAGAGAAGATACCTTTGAGTCATACTTGATTGGAAGGGTTCTTAGTACTTTGTCAACTACTTCTTTCTCCTTTAATTCTCGTCCAAGGCCTCTAATAGAATTGACAATTTCAACAACCCTTAAAAGATACTTTGCAATATTTTATTCCTCTTTCATTCTTAGAATTTCAAACTCTCCTTTGTATGTCTGAAGTTTTGATTGTTTAAATTTGGATGCTCCTTCATATACATTTTTTAATTTGTCCCAAACATCCATGGCTATCTTGCATTGCATGACTTTCACAAATATTGAGTTTGTTAATCCAGTCAAGATTGCATTCATAGCTTTTTCATTGGCCTCATATTCGTCAAATTATTATTTTTCTGTAGGTAGATTATCTCCTATATTATACTTCTTTTCAACTGCTCTCCAAACCTTCCATCCAAGAGACATTCGATGACACTTCATTCTTGCACTCCAGTATCAATAATTAATTCTTGTGAACAGTGGAGGTCTGTTGGTAGCTAATCCTTCATGTTGATCCATTGTTATCTTAATGAGGATCTTCCTTCCAGGGATTAGACTGTAGTGAAGAAACCTGCTCTGATACCAATTGTTGGATTATACAACAATACTGCGAAGGGGGGCTGAATCAGTATTGACTTATTTTCCTTTTATTAAAACAATTAGTACAAGACACACAAAGAAACAAAAAAAACACAATTTTATCGTTGAAACCTCAAAGAGAAACCACAAACTCAAACTCATTAATAAGATGGTTTTTTACAAAATTGTTTATCTGCTGCTACAGAAAGGATGCAACCACACCCCAGTTTTTTCCTGCTGCTACAGACAAGGATGCTACAAAACACTAGATCTTATGCCTGCTGCTATAGGCAAGGATGCAATGACACCCTGTTCTCCAGCTTATACTTGATGGAGGATACAACCCCATACGTGATCCATGCATGCCCTAACACCACCCTTCCACCCTTTTCTGACTTCTTCAGATCTTCTAGAACTTCTTTTCTTCAATCCTGGAACTTCATTGGTCTCGTCTTATTTGTGCTAATACTTCAACTAAGACACCGATGACATATTTCTTCCATCTAAAAATGTGTTTATATATCATATACCTTACCCTTTAATCATTGCATCTCTTCAAACCAAACCTCGTTCCCTATCATCATTGTGACTCTTCAAATATTTGAAATTGATCTTAAATTTTTCATTTTGTGTCTTATTGGTTTTTTAATTAAATAATTAATTAATAAAACTTTGTTATCTTCTCATGCCTTCAATCTTTAGGCCTTCGATCTTCTTCAATTCTATGGCCCGCGAGCTTCTCCTCTCATGGATGTGGGCTCCTTTCACAAGCGCGATTCTATTCCCATGGATAACCTTCAATCCTAAGGGCATCTCTCTTTCATGCCTGCAGGATCACTGTGGGATTCCTCAAGCCTCTACGGACTAAGCCTAAGCCCTTGTGGGAAGCCTTAAGCCCTCGTGGGCTTAACCTCTCCTCCCGCGGGCATATTTCCAGCCCTTGCAGACATCTTCAAGTTCTTGTGATCTTATTTAAGCCCCTCGGGGCATCCTTAGCCCTCTTTGGGATTACCCTTACCTCCCGCGGGCATCCCCTAATCCCCTGCGGGCATTGTTATAGGTCAAATCCGTACTTCTCTGTCCGTGATAACATTTCCCTGTTGAACACTCAAAATGACACTATGGATGGAAGAGCTAGGTTGACCTAGATGACTTATTGCTGAAACTAGACTCTTCAGCTGAAAATATTATTTTCTCTACAGATTTCATGATATGTGTGCTATTATTGGTACAGTAAACCATCATTCTAAACCCTGCTTTTCTCAAGGACAACCAGCGCACATCCTTAAAAATGTTGCAAACGCTTGTTGTAAAGTACAAAAGTTGCATGCTGTGCACTACTCTGGTTGTATGAAACCCCCACACACCTTAAGATGAAATAAAAAATATATTAATATTACGAATTGGGATTAGTTGAAGTTGGTTCTGCAACTTCCCCAACCTCCCAATTCAACCACCTCTCGATTCCAACTTCCTACCTTGTCCCATAAATACAAGGAGGATCCATGAGAGAGGGACCTAGAAGGAATGCCTTAACTACTGTTATGCTGGAGGAATTCCCAAGTCATTGTGAAGAGCAGGAGCCTAGGACTTGATTGCAGAAGTGTCTGGATAGATCAGGTATATCTATACTTTTCTACATTTCTTTGACAATAAAAGGTGGAAATACCCTTCCTGTCCCAAATTGAATGTCTATTGGATTGAATGTTCATTTGGTTTAATGTATTATTGTATTTGATGATTAACTTGTTTCTGCTTTCATCACATTTATTACAGTCAAGATATGCTGAGGAAGGTTTAATTTGTGTCGCAGGTTCATCATAGCGGAAGATCAAGCGAAAGCTAGGACTAGCCATTGATAAAAAGGTACTCCTTTCCATATCTCGATCTCTTTCCATTTGTAGTAAGTAATGCAAGATAATGAATGTATTTACCTGTCACCCCACCCAAGTTGGTAGTGTATTCTCCTCACTATAAGGTATTTTTGCTGCACAACAAACTAGCGACTCCGCTGGGGAGTAACCGGTTGTTTTTCTACTCCAGGAGACCTTGTTAGGTTTTTCTTCTAGTTTATTTCAGTCTATTTGTTCTATGAGAGGTCTTATAGGTCATTGTTGCCTATTCTTTCTATCTTGATTCATCTTAGTCTACTGTTTCAAAGCCCTTTTGTTTTATTTCAGTCCATGTGCACTGGTTTACCCTACTTAGAGTAGCACATTTTATGTCATGAACACTGCTTTGTCTTCCGCACAGTAGCGCATCTTTCCTGGCATGCGTTGGTTTCTGTACTACACAGTAGTGCATTTTCCTGTAAGTTCCAGTCCTCTGTTACAGTTTGATTTCCAAGTGTTTGGGTTCACTTCTATCCTTTTGCTTTGCTTCTCTGACTGATCCCTGAGACTTGTATGTCTCTTTTGAGTCTTGTTTTCCTCTTTGAAGTCTTTAGTTTGCCTTTACTTGCTTGATTACTTGTTTAAGGTGTCTTTACTATTTTTTAACCCTGTTTAAGACTGTGCAGCACTCTCTATGAGACATAGGTGTGCATTTCTTTCCCTAGATGCCTGTTGCATTTATACAGACCTGCGTTTAGAATGCTTGTTGTTTGTGACAATAGTAGCACACTTTTATTGTGTCTTATCCCTTTTTAGGGTTTGATCCCAGTTTGAGTTCTTAGGGTGGCTTTGAAAGGTTCTTTATTCTAGATACCTTCTGAATATCTATTCAGACCTGTCTGAGTGAGTTAAATCTTTCTAGTTAGCTTTTCTTTTGAGTCCGTGTGTTGGTAGGGTCACTTTTGGTTTGCTTACCTACTCCTTTTCTTGGAGAGTGTTTTCTTAGGGTTTTGGTGTTTAGGACCAGCCTTTTAGGTCTGTCTTTCCATTACGGGCATCTCTTTTCCTTGTTTCTTTACACTTTGTTCCAAGCCTAGAGTTTTTTCTATCACAACAACTCGGTAGGTGGAGTCTTTCTCAAAGTATTTTTGATTTGATTTTTTGATCCATTTAGGTTGTTTGTCTTACTCACACTTTGAGTTAGGTCTTGCTTGCTCCTTGTCAAGTCCTTCTTTTACAAATATTAGAAAAGACAAAAAATTGAATTTGGTAGCTCAGTAGTGAGATTTATCATCATTTTGAAGTAGCATAGTTTGCTTTGCTTTGAAATTTAAAAGAAAATTAAAAAGAAATTTGATTTGGGATTGCCTAGTTTCAATTTTTGAAAGAATATAAACGAAAAAAAAAGAGTCTTTTGTGAATTTGAATGCATTATTTCTTTATGCACTTTTCTTTCTGTCGATACCATTCCACACACTACACTACCTTTATTGAGTAAAAAGTATTCCTTAAAAAGAAATATTAATAAAATTAACTAGCAACATTTTTCTTTTTAGGTATACACATCATCAACTAGCTTAGGCTAGAGTTTCGGGTTTAAATCACCTTAAACCACCCAAAATCGGCTTCATTACTCAACAATCATAGTACAACTATCTATTAGGTAAATCCACCTCTATGAAATTATCGTGAGAATGCTCTACTCAAACTAGAGTTAGGCACGAGGCCGTGGGATATTGGAATTGTTGAGGATACCCCCTCACTTTCCTCTCAACCATAAACCAGAGTTGAATCGCATACGGGGGTCCACTAGTGCTTTTGGATTTCGAGCTTTGCTACCCTGCCCATGCATTTCAATTAGGCTGACGACTGTTCCCCCAGGTTATTTTGTATTGGTGGTATCCTTAGTACCATAACCCTAGGGCTCTACATAGGTAGAGTGGAAGGATATTTCCACTTCACCTCGGACATACGTGGAAGGTAACCCTTTGGCAGTAATCCCCGGAGGGCGGTTTGGTGATTCAAATGCTTGCACCTAGAGGACCTCCATTGGATGCCACATAACTCACCGTTGATACTCTATTAGTCCATTCTGGGCCCTCATCATCCAAGACTTGCTTCTAAGAGTATTTTCCTTGTACTGCTTGGTTTGATCACTTAGGAAATTTTTTAGTGGTATGTTGTTTTCTCCTTAGTCGTAGTGGCCACTAGGTTTTGTACTTAGTTTTATTTTTATAGTTGGGGAGGACAAACATCTTTGTAGGTCTCGAAGGTTGCAAAACCTTCCCCCACTCACTATGGAGCCTTCACCGCCACCATGACACCGGAGGACGGATTGTCGTGGTTCATTTCAACTTACGGGAGAAACAAACGTTCTTGGAGAACCACAGCCTAGAAGCATGGATCGACAAGTCTTTGATACTATCGAGGCTGAGGACCTAAATTCTAGAGAGTTCAGTACTCCTTTCAACCCTCCTCTTACTAGACCCAACGATCCACTACTGGTACCTGTAGGCTTCCAACAACCTGAGTATAGTGCATACTTGTTTACACATGGTTACACCATGACTAACCCAGGAGATGAGCAGGGAGTTCCTCAAACTCCCACAACTTCTATGGTTACGAGGAATGTTAATCCTTCTTTCACAAACACTGCCATGCCGATTTCATTGCAGAATGCTTCTGCTTAGACTTTGTCCTTTAGTTTTAATGATGGTACTCTAGGCATGTCGAGCTCACTAGCTTCGACATCTCCCTCAGTTTCTACCCCTACTTTTGGACTGAATAATGTCCCTTTGATAAGGATACCTGCAGTGAATTTCACTCAACCTCCTGTTACACAACAGTTCCAAGGTGTAACTCAAGCTATTGCTTCCACTTCCATTGTAGGATCGATCCCTTCTACATTTATGCCTATTATGGGTACGATGACGACACCGTCTGTTACTACTATGCCTAGCTTTAACCCCTATGCAAATTACAATTTTAATCCATCAAATATACCTGTAGGGAGTATCCCTTTCTCTTTGTTTGCTGGAGGAGGGGGTAATATTATTAATCCACAATACGGTAGGGTTAACAGCCAGCTGCAATGGACCACTGCCCCGGGAAGTAATCCTCTTTCTTTCAGGTGGAGCAATTTTAATGCATTCACTTCACAACCAATGGCTGGAGGAAACCCCAACCAGTAGTACACGAACCAGGTGGTGGGAGGTCCCAAATACTAAGTTCCTATCTATCAAATTCCATCAAAACGACCGCGTTTACCATTTTTGGAAACTTTGAACTTTCCAAATCTTTCAAAACTCACAAACAACCCCGTGTGCCATGATCCTACATGGCCACCTGTTCCCACTAAGTTACCCTCAGACATCCCGAAGTTTGAAGGTAATACTGGTGAGGACCCCAGTGACCATGTCACGACGTTTCATCTCTGGTGCTCCTCGAATTTGTTGAATGACGACTCCATCAGTTTGATGCTTTTTCAAAGAACCTTGACAAGTGTCACAGCCAAATGGTATATTGAACTACTGGTAGCTGCTTATGGCACCTTTTGGGATCTAGCTACTGTTTTTCTGAACCACTTTCAACTTCCTGTCCAGTATAATGCTGGCACAGACCTTCTGTCAACCTTCTGACAGAATAAAGCCACTCATCTATCCAATCACATTCAGGAGTGATGAAGGAGAAAGAGGCTCATTAAAGCCGACATCCCTCTAGCATTTTTATTAGAGTGGTATCTTAAATCACTCCTTCCTTATATGTCTAACGATGTTGTAACTTCAGAAGTGTCCTCTGAAGAGGAAGCCATTTTGAGAACCTAGTAGCTTGACTTGGTATATGCTCAGTCTGGGATCTTATATGAGATTATTCCTTATGCGTCGAGGTCTAACATTGACTTAGGTAAACCTAAACTTGGACCACATGCTGATGGCATTGTGGGTTCAGTAGGCTTTGCAGCGTTTGATGGTATAACAAAGCAGGTTCATGCCTTGTCAGTCAAACAGTCTACTACAGAAGTAACTTCGGTTGCATCCTCCCCTTCAACAACAGAACTTGTACAATAAGTGCATAAAAACCAAAAGGGCCCTCAGCTACCCAACAACAAAAGAAAGGGAAAGAAAGGGGATGGAAACCAACAAAAGACCAAAAGCACACAGAATGCCAAGGAGGGTAAAAAGGACAAAAGTAAAGTGAAGTTCCCTTGCAAGATATGTCAAGAGGACAACCTTACGCATCAATGCCCTCTAATGGAAGAAGCCCAGAAGCTGATCCGTGAAAAGAAACCTACTGTCTTAAAAGACCCTTTCCCTCACTGATAGAGTTCAACTTCTGGTAGCTATAGGTCTGGGGGTATTGCTCATACCAACTCATCTGATGAGTCATTCAGTAATATGGCTAATTCAGATGCTCTTTTGCAAACTTGAGCTAGAAATTATACCCCAGATGCGCAGTAGAAGGATTCTCCTAAATCATCTACCCCTCTCCACATCGAGAGACTGGTGGATCCACTTTCAAAGATTCCGAAAGGTGTCTTCAAACGGGTTGTGCACAAACCCAACGCGAGGGCCACCTCCAAGTACAATGTAGTGGAGGATTTATCCCAAACCCGCTGTGCCATGTCCACTTTGGAGGTACTGCAAAGTTGTCCATTACAACGCAGTGCACTCCTCGCAGCGATTGGAAGCATAGATTCATCCAACATGCTTTCCTATTTTGATATGAAATATATCAAGTTCCGGTTTCCGTACCACGTCTCTCTCCAAATAGAGGTCATCCATGGTCCCAATACCATTGGATGAGCTGTCGTAGATGAGGGCGTGTCTATGTGCGTAATGTCCATCTCTTGCTAGAATCCTTTAGGTGAACCTGAGTTAGCTCCCTCGAACATGGTACTTATCGCCTTTGATGGAAGATCTTTCTGTCCACATGTAGTCTTACCATCATTTGATGTTGAACTTGCGGGCAAACTAGTATCGATAGAGGTTAAAGTTCTGGATGCTCAGCTCGATTATAACTTGTTGTTGGGTAGGAGTTGGACATATGCCATGCAGGAAGTGCCATCAACTTTTATCTGGATTATAATGTTCCCTCACGAAGGCAATATCATCACAGTCGATCAACTTTCATTTACCCAGAAGAACAACCAGACTTCATCTGATTCATCTATTATGTTGATTGATTAGTCCTACTGAGTTATTGAGATTTTAGGAGCAGGGCTCTATGGGTCATTAATAAGCACTTTTGACCTACCTTCCCCTGTTCATTTTATTGGTTCTGACGAATGTTCTTCATCTGATATTTTCGCAGTCAGTCCAAGGAAAGATCTGTGGATTCTCCCAACTAGATCAGAACCAGTTGTGCCTTTATCTATTGCAGAGGTGGCTTACTTAGATTCATAGCATGCTACAACAAAATATATCATGACTCCATTGGTCTCTACTGAGTTGGATATGTATTATGCTCATTTATGGTTAGTGGACTCTATCCACTCTTTTGACTTTCTAGACACTGTTTTTCCCTCCGATGAGGCAATCTTGGAAGCAATGATAGGCCTGGACCACCCTTAGAAACATATGCACCATAGGTCCTATTTTATTCTTGAACTAGACAGGATAGAGAGAGGTTATTTTTCTATGAGACTTGGTGGAAGTGTTTATTTCTCTGCTATCCCTTCTACTTCAAAAGTTGTTTATGCTGAAGGGAATATGGAAAATATATCGAGAACTATTCCAATCAACATTTCCATCAAACCTAGGGTCGAGGAAAATATTTTCATTGGAGCAGACTGTTCTCCGGAAGATATCATTTTGTATACCAATCTCTTTAAATAATTATGCGACGTCTTTGCTTGGTCATATGAGGAGATGCCAGGCATTGACCTCGCCATTATTGAGCATGTCATCACAACGTACCCCAATGCTAAACCTATGGGAAAAAAACTCCATCCAGTTAACCCTAGAAAAGCTCCTGCCATTAAGGAAGAGGTATAAAAGTTACTCAAAACTCGATTTATCTATCCGATAGCTATGACGGAATGTGTTTCAACTGCTGTTCCCGTAGACAAGAAGCAAGGTACCATTAGAATCTGCACTAACTCCCAGGACCTAAATAAATCTTGTCCAAAAGACAATTACCCCACACCATTCATAGATTAGATCATTGACGCGTGTGTGGGCCATGAGATGTTCTCATTCATGGATGGGTTTCCATGATATAATTAGGTACAGATCAAACCTGAAGACCAACACAAGAAAACTTTTATTTGTTCTTGGGGCACCTTTTCCTATCGGAAGATTTCGTTTGGTTTGAAAAACGCTGGAGCTACCATCCAGCGAGCAATGAATTTTGCTTTTCATGACATCAAGCATGTATTCAAACCTTACCTTGAAGATCTCCAAGTGCGATCTTGCAAGAGACGGGAGCATCCTGATCATTTAAGACTCATGTTTGAAAGGTGCAGATACTACAAGATTCGATTGAATCCCAAAAAATATGTATTCTGCGTTGAATCTAGATGACCACTGGGTTTCATAGTATCCAGTCATGGCATAATGGTGGATCCATTGAAAGTTGAGGTGACTGTAAATCTGCCTCCTCCCCAAATCCTGAGACAACTTCAATGTCTGCAGGGCATGTCCAACTTCTTGAGATGCTTTATCATTAACTATGCCAAAATTACAAAAGGTTTCATGAGCTGCTTAAACAAGACACCTACGTTTTGTGAAATGAGACTGCTCAAGCATCATTTGAGGCCTTTAAAAAGGCATTACTTTCAGCCCCCTTGTTAAGCTCGCCAAATTACACGAAGAATTTCCTCTTGTATCTAGATGCATCAGTATATACAATAGGCATAGTACTAGTTCAGGAGGATGGCATGCTCCAAGAGCATGTCATTTATTATATGTCACGTGCCCTGATAGCTCTTGAGATCAAGTATTCTCACGTAGAGAAGTTGGCATTAGTTGTTGTCTATGTGGTTCAGAGGCTACGTCACTACATATTATTCCATACCACCACAGTGGTTGCAGAGGTCAATCCTTTCCAATATGTTCTCACTCGACGCATCATCGGTGGGAATTTTAACAAATGGATTGTCATCTTGCAAGAATTTGGCTTGGTTTTTCGGTCTGCTAAGTCAAAGAAATCAGTGGTGTTTGCCAAACTGATTTTAGAGTTTCCTAGTGACATAGTATACGTTGAGGAAGAATCATCATTCCTGGATGAACATATCTTTCTCATTGCATCCTATGACCCATGGTATGGGGATATCCTAGTATATCTCCAGACTTTGATTTGTCCCACCACTTTCTCTAAGGATGAACGACGCAAGCTTAAGAGTCATGTGAAGAATTACCTCATCATTTCTGACACTTTGTACAGACCTGGGGTAGATTCCATCTTACGTCATTCTTTAACCCAGGAGAAAGCAGAATCAACATTGAATGATGCCCACAATGGAGCTTGTGAGGGTCATATTTTTGGGTTGGAAACAACCCTGAAAAATACTGTGTGCCAGTTATTTTTGGCCCACAATCTTCAAAGATTGTGTGGAAGCTGTGAAACAGTGCCAGAGATGTCATTTTTTCACTAGGAAGATGCGAGCACATCAAGCTCCTCTGCATCCTATAATAACAACAGTCCCCTTCACCAAATGGGGGGTTGATTTTATGAATTGTAATCCAGTTTTGGCTAGAGGCCATCATCATATAATTGTTGTCATCAACTACTTCACCAAGTGGGACGAGGCAATGCCTACTGTCAAGGCGGATGGGAAAATGGCTGCTTATTTCATTTTCAACCAGATCATTGCCAGATTTGGTATACCCAAAGCGATCGTGGCTGATCATGGTCGTCATTTTTCAGAACAACATGATGACTGATCTATACACTATGTTAGGTTTTTGGCCAGAGCATTCGTCTTCGTTTTACCCATAGGCTAATGGTCAAGTCGAAGTAGTCATTAAAAATTTGAAGACCATCTTACAAAGGAGTGTTAATTCTAGTAGATCTAACTGGCACATTATGTTGTATCCTGCTCTTTGGGCCTACCGAGCCAATGTAAATACTTCTACTGGGTTCTCTCCCTTCCAACTAGTACTTGGGATAGAGTCAATCATTCCAGTTGAGTACGAGATTCCTTCATTGAAGTTGGCTATCCAACTTTTACCTGAAACTTATGTCTTGGAAGAACGTTTGTTGCATTTAGAACATCTTGATGAGAAGCGTCGTGATGCGCTCACAGCAAACGAAGCACATAAGATCCGAGTCAAGGGATAGTACGATAAGTCTATCAGACCTAGGGTTTTTCTCGAAGGAAACCTTGTTCTGCTCTGGGATCAGGATAAGGAACCTTTAGGGACTGGGAAGTTTAAGTCCATGTGGCTCAGTCCCTAAATAGTTTCTAAGGTACTGAAGAAAGGTGCATACGAGTTAACAGACTATGAAGGTAATAAGTTGTCGGAGCCTAGAAATGGGCTCTACCTGAATAAGTACTACACTTAGGCATATGCGCTTTTTCATGTATTATAGTTGTACATTTTGTAGAGTTAGTTTTGTTTACAGTTGTAGTTACGTCTTATGCATCTATTTCTTTGTGTTTCAGATGTCGACTAAACACTTTATAGGGTTTGCTGATGGATCTAGCCGCCACACCCATCAGTTGGCCGTGGCTGTTTGGGTTATTTACTCACCAACTGGCCAGTTGGTCTCTTCGGAAGGGGCTTGTTTAGGTCCCACAATGAACAATGTGGTTGAATACAGTGCATTCATAGAGCTACTTCGAGATGCTCTTTTTCATGGCATTTCACATTTTGAGGTACGTCTTGACTCGGAGTTAGTTGTTTTTCAGTTAATGGGTGTTTATCAGGTTAGAGATCCTACTTTGCTACGTCAGTTTCTGTGCGTTAAGTTACTTGAGAGATAGTTTGATTATATCACATGTCAACATATTCCAAGGAACTTGAATGGATTAGCTGATTCATTTTCAAACTACATTTTAAATTGGCATTTGCATCATTCACACACTTAATAATTCATGCATAAAACACAATAACACACATGTAAATAACCGATACTATATATATATATATGTATCAAAAAATAATATGAGTTTGGGTCATAAGTCTGTCATAGAGTCATGTCATAAGATACAAAATTGGGCTCGATGGCCTCAAAAATATACATAGAATATCCTTCTCCTATGGAGAATGTGGGGCCTCATCTGCCTCTGGTGCCTCTCGATAGCACATGAAGAGCCTAGCTACTTTCCGCAGTAGCCTAATCCAGGGTGGGGGCACACCAACAACATTCTCCTACATGTCTAGCAGCATACGCTCGATCCTATAAGTCGGAATGTCATGAGTCAACTGACTCATCTTCCCCTCTATGTTTCCCAGCATGGCATTAGCTGCACCCACTATCACCGGCCTCACGAAAGTATGGGGGTGTCCTTGAGGACGTACTGGTCCAACATCTACATATGACACTTTATTTTAGTACTTCAAACTCATCATAAAAATCATATAGATATAAAATATTAAAATTAAATAATTTTTCAAAAACATAAACATACCTATATCTCCCACGCTGCTCCTAGAGGAAGGATCAGCTCAGGATCATTTTGGAAGTCTATGCCTGCATATGGAAATTGCTCAAGAGATGGCTCTTGTCGTTCCCACAAACCCCAGAAATCATACTCATGGTAACAGAAGTTGTTCTCACGACCACTCTGGCGATGGAAGATCTCACCCCAACGGGCCAACATTGGCTCACGAGGGTTGACTAGGGGCAAGGTCATGCCCAGATTGATAGCAGGAACCCTTTCAAAGAAAAAGGTGCACGGAATGCTTCCATATCCAAATTTCTTCATCCTCCCAGTCTTACACCTCAAGAGTTGAAGCTTCATGTTCTCCAAAAGACTTGAACACCAGTCATATACTGTGCCTTGCAGGCATTCAATACCTATATGCATGTAATGTCTCGAAGCAAGATGTTGCATAGTACTTCCTCCCATCTGGTTAATAATAATCACAATGAATTTGATGGGGAAGATTGCAATAGTCGAGATAAGAATCTGACTACCGGACTTCTCAGTTCCCGGTAGGCAGTAGGAATTAACATACTCCTGCATGGACAAGGCACCCACATTGCGAGAGGACCCTTTCAAGTTCACCAAGTCTCCACTCTGCGAAAGACCCGTGATAAAATAGATGTCATCTAAGGTGAGTTCCAATATTTCTCCTTGGATATCGAACACCAATGCATTGGCATCCCAGTATTAGACAAGCCTCTCAAGCAAGCGGATTTGTGCCCGCATGTTGACCGTTCTATAAAATTTCAATAACCCACATCTTCGAATGGCATGGATATTCAATGGATCTTGTAATGCTTCTCGATCCATGTCCTCATGCTCACTTTCACGCCATATGAGAACCATCATGCCAAGAAAACAGTCAAGTGCTGGTTATTTTCATTTTTACCCTGCTTTTAGCGGTGTGCAATATTGTTTCCACTACACAGTCACAGTTGAACGCTGCTGTGTTTGAACTAAACCATCGCATTTGTCTAGAATGCGCTACTTTCACTCAAACACAACATCCCATACGCATAATGCGTTCGAAAGAGTGCTTTAAAATGATTTTGACCATAAAAATTGACAAAAAATACATGAAATTGCAAGTTTGGGAGGAAATAACTTACTTGGTGGAAGTAGAAGATCGATTGGTGGTCCTGTTTGACCGCAACGAATGGAGGAAGATCAAGGTTTTGCTCCAATTTGCACTAGAAACTTCAATTGTTATATTTGATTTCTCAATTTGAAACTATTTATATAAAATTGACTTTGATTTTTACCCACTTTTTTCAAAAGTGTATAGTTTCATTTTATCTCTAAAAAGTTCTATTTAATCACTAATATTTACAAATTTTGGTGAGTTAGATTTAACTATGTATTTCAAATTTTCACTAGAAGTTCAAAGTATTAAACCGGTTATGACTTATTTTCTTTATCCACAAACCAACATAGGTACCATATTGTTTGATTATTATGTCATTTAGAAAATTTGTCAATAGTTGCTAACTCGATTGTTGAGACTCTATTATTTCGTAGGCCATGATTTTACGATCCTAGAAGCTGTCTTTTAAGTCGTTTTAAGCTCTTGTTTTGACTATTTTAAAAACTAAACAAGATGGCTGAGCATACTTGTTCTCTTCAAGATTGTTAAAGGAATTGAAGGTACATCCACTTAAGTATAAGTTTAACCCTTTTCTGGACTTTTGCGGATTACTTACGAAAAATGAATACTATAGTCATCCGTGGCTAGAAGATTTCTTCTCTCATCGTTTTAGACATTTTCGGGGGAGGAGACTAACTGTACCAAAAAGGAATTTTGGAGCCTTCTTTAGGGTTTTCAGGCTCTCGAAACATGAAAACACCAAGCGAGCATTCACCTACTCGGGCTCGATGTGAAATCCATGAGAGGGTATATAGAGGATTGCTTAGGTTTTTCAGACTCTATAAACAGGAAAACACCGGGGAGCATATACCAACCCGGGCTCGATACTAAAATCCATGGGTAGGTGTATGGAGTTATTGTTTAAGTTTTTCAGTCTCCTTAAAATTGAAAAAATCGACGAGAAAGAATAGATCTTGGCTCGATATTAAAATCCAGAGATCAATATTATAGAGTATTATTCTATCTATTCTTCGAACTCTGTAAACAATGAAGGTCATGAGTCTTCCTCCCATGGGCTCGTTAAACGTTTACGTGGTTGGGCTTATTGAGTTTTATTTCTTGGACTCATTAAAACAACAAGAAGGACATTATTTTACCAAAAAAGAATAAGGGATGAGAAGGGTATATCACATCTTTTCAGTTTCAAAGGTAGTTAAGTCAGTCATGTCTTTGAACACAACACCTATTTGAGTCTATCATTCAGTTGGGTTTTAGTTTTTGACCTTAGGGTGAACCTGATCTCTGAGTTTTTCATGTTGATGTATATGTAACTTCGGAATGTATTTCACATATATGTATATTGAATTCCTATAGAGATGTTATTATTCCTATATACAGAAGTGTCGTCATTTATATTGTAAGTGTCGTAACTTATACTTGATGGGTTATTAGACCACCTTGTTTGGGGTCAGCCCTGTATAAGTCATGTGGGTCAAAGGGTTATTAGACCACCCTATTGGGGGTCGGCCCAGTCAGCATTATGTTATGTGGTTAAGTTCGAGCCTACATGAGTTAGGTAAAAAGGCAAGTCAAGTCAAGTATAAATAGAGTGCGGGAGGCACTCTATTTGCTCACTCACTTCTCACTGATGCACTCAAGGAGGAGTGGCGCACTTATGGAGGAGGAGGATCTGCTACTAGGTTATGTCTATCTCTCATGGTTGGTTGTATCATTTCTCTATCTATCTCTGAGGAAGTTATTGGGGTTTTTCACCTTTATGGTTTTCCCCAAGTAAATTTTTGTGTCTCTTGTGTGCTTGCATTATTGTCTCCATGATTGATATACTGTAGATATGCTGTACATGTTGTTCTCTCAGTTAAGATCCTAGATCATATTGAAGTAAATTCTGAAAATTTAACATGGTATCAGAGCTAGCCTGAAAGAAGGCATGATATGGCATGTATGACACTTGTTGCACCTACGATGCTAGGGCTTGATATAGCAAAAACCAGTCATCATAGAACTTTCGCTATAAATCCGTTTTGGCGAAGTTTTCAGATCTAAAATTGTTACAGGACGAAGATTAAATCTCCAGGTACCGTGTGTCCAAAGGACAACCTCTAATTCGTTGTACTTTGTGATTTATGATCTGTGCAATATAGGGTTTCTGCCTCTTCCAGATCTGAGTCAAAATCAGGTGACCTTGGGAAAAAGGTCATAACTTGGGCTAGGAAGCTCCAAATGAAATTTCGTAAAAAGTGACAGGTAGTACACAGACTTTAATATCTCAAGAAACGTTTTCAGAGGTCGAAGTTGATCCAGTGACACGTGGCACACCATAAAAGTTTGCTTTCCTGTATCATCCCATAAACAAGTCACGTTGCGACACTTGGCATAACTCTCTCTCAGAGAATCCAATTGAGGTCAGACCTATCAAGATGGAAATATAACAGGCCGATATATCTCAAGAAAAGTTTTCAGAGGCCGAAGTTGAAACAGTGAGACGTGGCACGCTGTACAAGTTCACTCTCCTGTATTATCCCAAAACAGGTCACGTTGCGACATTTGGTATAACTCTTTCTCAGAGAATCCAATTGAGGTTAGAACTATCAGGATGGAAAGATAAAAGGTCAGGCTATCTCAGAAAACGTGTTCAGACCCTGTGGATCAAAAAGTTCAGAGTTACACCAGAAACAATCATGCACATATTTCTGTCAAAACAGAATTATGTTTGAGTACCTTCATTCATGGCTTCCAGAATTTAGGGCTTCGTAGAAAGTTGGAATTTTTGTAATCGGAGACCACGGCTGGATGCTACTCATCAAAATAGAAATTTAGAGACCAAGATCAGTATTTTTGGTTGGGCAGAAGGCCGGGCTTGATCAAACCCTAGTTCGGTACTTTGATCAGAAAAGTGGAAAATTAGGGCTTCTATAAAAATGGGAATTTTTTAAATCTGTGACCACGGCTGGAAGCTCCTCAAAAAAATAGAAGCTTAGAGCTTTGGATCAAACCTTTTGATTGGGCAAAAGAGTGGGCTTCATCAAACCCCAGTTCAGGTCACGTCCAGTGAATCCGAAAGTTTCAAAGGCAAAATTGAGGAGTGAAACTTTGCAGTTTTCAAATTCTAAATATACTAGCTTGATTAGCTTATCAAGGCGCATATTTCTATCCTTTCGGAAATTTGAAATTCAAAGTTTGAATTTTTGGGGTTTCTCTGACAAACCCATATCTAGCTCCAGTCCCAGTTCTTGTAATTCAAGTGGATTGGGTTAATCCTAGAAGAAGATGGATTGATCATCTACATGAGTGAAGAAGTTCTTGTTTCAGAGGGAGATGAGGCTAAGGCCTTACATAAGAGGATTATAAGCGATCTCGATAGGTATGACTCATTGAGGTATGTTTCGAGATTTGTTCATGATTAACTTTATGGTATGTTTGTCTTCATGTTATTATAGTTAGTACAATCTTGACTTGTCATATCACCTTAATAAAACTATGAATACACAATAGAAAATATTCATTGATTAGGGTGTTGACACTTATGATTGTACTAATGCATTATGGTGTTGTATGAGGTTTATGTTGTCTACTAACATGAAAGGTACACCAAGAAAGACAAATCATGTCCTGGTCCAAGAACATATGATCTTGATAACATAAGGACAAAGATTCATGATTGTCATGGATCTCATAGAAGATCCATTTACGAGGTATGTATAACTTGGTTTTATAATGGCTAACCTATGAGATATACAGGTTACTAGCATAAGTCATTGAAGAAGAACAAGAAGACATCATGTGAGTATGTTAGACATAACTAACTAGCATGCTAATCCAGGTATGTATTTCCTATATCAAGACAGAATCCTACCTTGGGTTAGGATCTTATACTATTGTTGATAATGATTATTCATGAAGTCATAGGTTTGAATAATCATGGTTGTATGCATATTATGTTTCTTACCATAATTGATGATATGGCTAACCAGAAGAATCATGAAGGTATAGGTTTGAATAATCACAGATTTTATGCATATTATATCTCTTATCTTGTTTGATGATTCAACTAACCCGAAGAGTCATAGGTTTGAGTAATTACAGGTTTAGACATGTTATGCTTCTTATGACTTGACTAACCATAAGAATCCTACATAAACCTTGAATGATAATGCTTATTATTTCTGTTTGAAATGATCATGACTATACATGCTTGAGATTATTGTGTTTTAATAGTATTCTAATGAATGTATGATTTTATATGAGATCACAAGGATAACACAATCATGATACTAATAAGCATGCATAGGAACCAAGGATGAATATGAGTTCAAGAACAGGTAATCCAGGAAGCAAAGATCAAGAGGGAGCACACTCTAGTTGTTCCTGCAAGAAAGCAAAGGAACACACTTCAATAGTTTCTGCAAGGATGCAGATATTCAGAGGGAGTTGACCATCTCTCTTCATTCACAACAGAAAGTTGTAGAAGAAGCTACTTCAGATTAGGACTCCAGCAGCTCCTGTAAGGAAGCAAAGACTCAGAGGGAGTCCACCCAACGAACAAACAAAGATAAGTATTTTAATTCTTGCATATTTGTTTGTTTAAATAAAATTGTTCAATGATGTATATGCTCATGTTCCTAGACTTAGGATATGTATTGTGCATATTAGAATAGTTGCATTGATGAACAGTATACTACTAATATACATGGGTAAGTGGCCTATGGAACTGTACAACATTCCATTGCTACTTATCTAGAATGAAACCTCTTTGCTGACATGTTGGGAGTTGTGCACACTCTGAACAATGTTCTGGTAGAGATTGGAAGGCATCTGGAAAGTTACGGAATATGGATAAATGTTGTATTGAAGCATTGACTAAGATAATTGCATGAATGTATGACATATTTCTTTATGTGTAAGAATTTGTTCTGAAAACTATGAGATGTTTCTAATCATGCAATTTAACCAGTTTTGTAGGAAAGACCGCATATCTTCACCTACAAAAGGACTACAACATTTGTTCCAGCAACAAAGATATTTATTGAAGATATTGAAGTTCCCAGGATTTGGGATGAAGAAATGGAATGCCATGATCCGTCGATCATGAAGAATGATGTTTGGGATGTAGTCCCAAGACGTGAAGGGAAGTTTGTTATGACTTCCAAACGGAACTATCAGATCAAGCATGTTGCAGATGGTAGCATTGAGAAATACAAAAGTGATGAATTAGAAGATACACCAGATGGATTTCAAGACAGCATGGTGTAGTCATATATGTGTGCAGAACTTGGTATGGTAGGATAGACAGCTTTCTATCCAGTTTGGTCTTTACCAAGAGTTAAGCGGGTTCCAACCTTTTCTACAAGGTTGAGGAAGGCAATTTAGTGATACTACTTTTGTATGAGGATAACCTGTTTGTTACAGGTGAAGATAGATTGATTGCCAACACGCAGCGGAAGCTTGCTGCCGAGTTCGAGTTGAGGAACTTGGGGATGATGCACTATTTGTTTTTGGCATGGAGGTGTGGCAGAGTGATGGAATCTTCCATGGACAAGGGAAGTCTGCAGTAGAGATCCTGGAGAGGTTTGGGATGATGGATTGCAAGGCCATGGCCACACCTATGGCATCAAATCTGAAGCTTCTATGTGATGCTTCATCTGAGCCGATTGATGTCTCTATGTATCATCAGATGATTGGGTCCTTGATGTACCTGACGAACACGAGACCAGACATTTGCTTTGCTGTGAACACATTGAGCCAGTTCCTGACGGATCCAAGGAGTGTTCACCTGGTTGCTGTAAAGCATGTTCTGAGGTACATGAAGGGTACAGTGGATTATGGGCTCAGGTATGAGGCGAATCAAAATTTTAACCTGCAAGGTTATGTTGATTCAGATTGGGCTGGCAGTGCTGCAGATAGGAAGAGCACATCTGGGTGTTGCTTCAGTATGGGATCAGGTGTGATCTCTTGGATTAGCAAGAAGCAGTCCTACGTAGCACTGAGTACAATTGAGGCAGAGTATGTTGCATCCTATTCAGCTAGTTGTGAGGTAGTATGGCTACGGAAGCTACTGTTTGAGATATTTGATCTTCCATTGGAGGCTACTGGTATCTTCTGTGATAACCAGAGTTGTGTGAAGCTGTCCGAGAACCCAGTGTTTCATGACAGGTCGAAACACATAGACATCAAATATCACTATATCAGGGATATGGTGCAGAGAGGAGCTGTGAAGCTCCTGTATGTTGCGATGGACGAGCAGATTGTAGATGTGCTGACGAAGCCACTAGCCAGGGTGAAGTTTGAGTACTTCAGAGAGAGGCTTGGCGTTCTTCAGATCGAGGACACTTCGAGGAAGAAGTGATGGACACATTTGCTGAAGCCATTCCAAGCATGTTGGAAGGAGGATCCTTCACATGGCTGTGGATGTAAGCGCTGGATGATGAGCATCAGGATGATGTTCTGGCTTCTGCTTAGATATGATCAGTTGGATCATTTTTATATATGTATGTACGCATCATGTTGGATGTTGGATATGATCACTTGGATCATTTTTATGTATGTATGTACGCATCATGTGGATGCCGGATATGATCTGTTCGATCATTTTATGTATGTATGTATGCATCATGTTGGATGCTTGGACCATGTATCTGTATATGTATCAGGTGGATACATTGTATGATCAGGTGGATCATGTATGACGATATGTATCAGGTGGATACATTGTATGATCAGGAGGATCATGTATGATGATATGTATCAGGTAGATACTTGGTATGCATCAGCTAGATGCATTGATGATCAGGTGGATCATGTATGACAATATGTATCAGGTATATACTTGGTATGCATCAGGTAGATCCATTGATGATCAGGTGGATCATGTATGATGACATGCAGCAGGATGTTGCAGTGATGATCAGGATGATCATAGATGACGAGCTTCAGGATGTTGCTCCAGATGACATGCAGCAGGATGTTGCAGTGATGATCAGGATGATCATAAATGATGAGCTTCCGGATGTTGCTCCAGATGACATGCAGCAGGATGTTGCAATGATGATCAGGATGATCATAGATGACGAGCTTCAGGATGTTGCTCCAGATGACATGCAGCAGGACGTTGCAGTGATGATGATCAGGATGATCATGGATACATCAGGATGATGTATGGTGAGTGTCAGGTTGATACTCTATGGCCGTGGATTAGGTTGTGCATATGAGCATGTAATCCGGTGCCCTGGGAGATTTGCAGATGGTCTTTCGAGGTTTTTCCTATGGCATGTAATTCGGTGCCCTGGGACATCTGGAAAATGCTCTTTCAAGGTTTTGCTCTAGGAGGACATGTAATTCGGTGCCCTGAGAGATCTGCAGATAGTCTTTCGAGGTTTTTCCTATGGCATGTAATTCGGTTCCCTGGGATATCTGGCAGATGCTCTTTCGAGGTTTTGTCCTATGGCATGTAATTCATTTCCCTAGGAGATCCGATAGGTTGGGCTGTGTGCCCGTAATCAGTCCTGGGATGCTCTTGCGAGGTTTTTCCATGACCACATGTAATTCATTTCCCTGGGAGATCCTATAGGTAGAGCTGTGTGCTCGTAATAGCCTAGGATGCTCTTGTGAGGTTTTGTGGTGAGGTCACATGTAATTCGGTGCCCTGGGAGATCCTATAGGTAGAGTTGTGTGCTCGTAACAGCCTGGGATGCTCTTTCGAGGTTTTGTGATGCACGTAATAAGTCCTGACGATTCCACAGTATGGCCAGTGATGATGAAGACCTGCAGGTGGTGGGCCTACATCCAGTATGAAAAAGGACTGGCTCTGTAGAACTTCCTATGACGAGTAGATTCAGAGATTGATTGAGATAACAGCAGCAGTGACGATGATGATGACTCGATGATGACTATCCAGTGACGATGATCTAGAGAAGATGACTTGTGCTAGAATAACTGTGCTGAGAAATACCTTCCTAGTTAAGAGGGAGTGTTGATGTATATGTAACTTCAGAATGTATTTCACATATATGTATATTGAATTCCTATAGAGATGTTATTATTCCTATATACGGAAGTGTCGTCATTTATATTGTAAGTGTCGTAACTTATACTTGATGGGTTATTAGACCACCTTGTTTGGGGTCGGCCCTGTATAAGTCATGTGAGTCAAAGGGTTATTAGACCACCCTATTGGGGGTCGGCCTAGTTAGCATTATGTTATGTGGTTAAGTTCGAGCCTACATGAGTTAGGTAAAAAGGCAAGTCAAGTCAAGTATAAATAAAGTGCGGGAGGCACTCTATTTGCTCACTCACTTCTCACTGATGCACTCAAGGAGGAGTGGCGCACTTATGGAGGAGGAGGATCTGCTGCTAGGTTATCTCTATCTCTCATGGTTGGTTGTATCATTGCTCTATCTATCTCTGAGGAAGTTATTGGGGTTTTTCACCTTTATGGTTTTCCCCAAGTAAATCTTTGTGTCTCTTGTGTGCTTGCATTATTGTCTCCATGATTGATATACTGTAGATATGCTGTACATGTTGTTCTCTCAGTCAAGATCCTAGATCAGATTGAAGTAAATTCTGAAAATTTAACATTTCACTCCCCCAATTGGTTATTCTTCCAATCATATGGAGGGACTGTTAATGTCTCCTACATTTCAGGCTTATATCACTTCCCCTTCATGTTGAAAACTAGCTAAGTCACTTTGTGTCATGCTCACTATTCAAGGATACAACCTTGTTACTTGTCCTACTCCACATTAGCTCATACCTTTTGAGTGTTCCTCGTGTTGGATGATGGAGGATGCATTAAGGCCTCCCTTGCAGTGGACTTCTTCCCATCGACTTCTACTCATTATGCTCTAGGAACGAAGTTTAGAGTTTTAGTTAGTACCTTGGGGATTGCAGTCATCAATGGCAGTTTCCCTCACTGTTGAATAATGGGAATAAATCAATGTCTCTTATTCGATAGGTTCCTTAGGTGTTCGAATTCAAGTCCACTTATTCACACTTGTTGGAGTGTACTAGGTACCTTGTACCCCATTATCATTATCGATGGAAGTCCTCGCGTTTGTTAACGATATACATCAATGACCGGTAATCAGACAACACCTCCCATATTCGACCACAGCTCATTTATTCACATGGTTAGGGTTTGTACCTTGGGTTGCTTGGATGAATACCTTGGGACTCTGATAGCATCACCGTATTTATGTTATCACCCAAGCTGCGCAAGACTGATCCTCACTCATTTTGGCTCTTCATGAGACATAGATCTAGTTTGTTGTTATGGCTATGATCTTTCATTTTGACATGGAACCACTCTTGTATTTTAGTGTCCATGCTATATATACATCTCCTAGTTATGTATCGAAGATCATGTTGTATCATGCTACACATCTATATGATGTCAAGATTGTAATTGCTCGCTGACCTTGATCGTTGTTTCAGGTACTTTTGTGACTTGGTTCTGCAGTTTCTTGCTACTCCTCTGACTTGGAATTATAATGTATTACAGCCATCGTTTCCCTTTGACCTCACACATTAGGGGGCATCTGTTATAGGTCAAATCTACACTTCTCCATCTGAGATCACATTGCCTTGTTGATCACACAAAAGGACACTATGGATGGAAGAGCTAGGTTGACTTGGATGACTTATTGTTGAAACTACACTCTTCAGTTGAAAATCTGATTTTCTCTACAAATTTCATGATATGTGCCCTACTATTGGTACAATAAACCAACATTCTAAACACTGCTTTTCTCAAGATGAACCGGTGCACATCCTTAAAAATGTTGCAAACGTTTATTGTAAAGTAAGAAACTTGCATATTATGCGCTACTCTGGTTGTATGAAACTAGTGCACACCTTAAGATGAAATAAAAAATATATTAAGATTACGAATTGGGATTAGTGGAAGTTGGTTCTGCAACTTCCCCAACCTATCAATTCAACCACCTATCGATTCCAACTACCTACCTTATCCCATAAATACAAGGAGGATCCATGAGAGAGGAACCTAGAAACATTGCTTTAACTGCTATTACACTGGAGGAATTCTCAAGTCATTATGAAGAGCAAGAGCCCAGGACTCGGTTGCAGAAGTGTTTGGACAGATCAGGTATATCTATACTTTTCTACATTTCTTTGACAATAAAAGGTGGAAATACCCTTCTCGTCCCAAATTGAATGTCTATTGGATTGAATGTTCATTTGGTTTAATGTCTTATTGTATTTGATGATTAAGTTGTTTTTTCTTTCATCATATTTATTACAGACAAGATACGCTGAGGAAGGCTTACTTTGTGTTGAAAGTTCATCATAGTGGAAGATCAAGCGAAAGCTAGGACCAATCGTCGATAAAAAGGTACTCCGTTCGATATCTCGATCTCTTTTCATTTGTAGTAACTAATGCAATACAATGAATGTATTTACCTGTCACCCCACCCAAGTTGGTAGTGTCTTCTCCTCACTATAAGGTACTTTTCCTACACAACATGCATCTTCCCAGCCCTTGCAGGCATAACCAAGCACCTGCACGCTTTTACTTTAGCCCCTGCGTGCATAGCCTAGGCCACTGTAGGCGTTCTTTAATCCCCTGTGGGCTTAACTTCATCCCCTGCGGACATCCTTAAGCCCCTTTTTAACACTTAGCCAATTTTTCTATTGTCCTTAATATGCAAAATAATATTTTTCTCACTTTTGGGAGGCTTATATCTTTGGCATCAAACACTCAATAGGAGAACTGAGACCATGGTTAGGTAGACAAATCAATATAGTACAACCTGACCATATGCTACGGGAATTTACTTTAACCTATGATTTATGGCGGTCATTTTCCTGAGACCACTTAGGTAATTTTACTTTCTATGGTGCAAAACCCTGTTTTGGAAGACCTATAATTTTCTCCTCATAAGTGATTAAGGAAAACTGAGACCATGACTAGATAGCCACTTCAACCAGCTATATCCTAGTTTTATGGTACGGGTATTTTATTCAAACCATGAATTATGACGGGCATTCTCTTAGAGCAGTTTTGACTAATATTTCCATACTTAGTCAATTTCCAAAGTTTCACAAACTTGCCATTATTTTCTAGAATGACGTCATATTGCAACACTCAATTAATGACATCATTAGAACACCATCATGTGTCTTTCTAGCCTCATCACACATGCCACATCATCATACTTTTCATGTCATCACTTCCTTTGTCATTCCTTTTCCTTTCACTGAGTTTTTTCCCTGCCATCATGTCCTTGGTTATTCCTTTGTCATTACTGAACTCCTTTGACATCAATGACAACCACATTCAACATAAAGTTCTACGTGATAGATTTGTGACCTCATTGAAGGAAGTGTGCAAGCTAATGAGGGTATCTTTTGACACGTTGGATGCAATAGAAAACTGAAAAAAATAGTCATCCATCAACTTACATGGATATTTTGAGACACATACACAATGAATCTTGCGATGAGTAAAGAATATGAAATGTGAAAAATTGAATGATGTTTCTGAATATATAAATGTTTTCTATTGAAAAATGTTCTTAACTATCTAAAGTTTGATCTTTTTCAATAGACACTTTTTACTTTTTGGACAAATTATAAGGTATATTTTTTTGTGGGTGCATCCTTTGAAAGCCTAAACGAGGGAATCAAGTTACAAAAACTAGTAGAAATATAGAGAACATCTAGTACTGGTGCAATGCTATTTTTCCAAAATAAAAATAAAAATTTAATAATTTTTTTTAATTATCTAAGTAATTGAACCTTGAAAACAGTATGCCAAGTGTGGTTGCATCTTTTAACCTTCTTAATGCGATTATTTTGAAAAGGTTTTTTATAGCATGTAGAAGTCAGTGTCTTTTAGTGCACCATACAATTTTTTTCCAAAATTGTTGAGAAACATAAGAGTTAGGGATGAAACACTAACAATGTGTTTTTTTAATTAAGGAGTCATGCCACATGGAAAATAAGAAAAATATACAAATATATATATATTCTTTTTAAAAATTACATATTTGGAATATGCAAAAGATATGCTATATGTGTCTAAAATTTCATAAAAAATGATTGTGTGAAGCATACTATAATCAACAGCTAAACATAGGCCTATTGAGAAAAATGGTGAGATGTATAATTAGCTATAGTTTACCATATTCCATACCACAGGTTTGGTTAACCTAAATCTAAGTCCGAAGAAGACACATAGGAAGAGTGATGGCACTCAGACAGGTGACAAGGCTCGGTCTTAGTGGTAAGAAATGCAAGTGCATTTATTTTAAATTCAATTTTTTCTTTCCCACCTATCTGGGTGCCATGAAAATGAAAATGCATGTGTGTCTTAGCTCTACAAAATGTGTACATGTTTTGTAGAGCTAAAACGCGAGTTGGTTTTGGTAAAAATCAAATTTACCTTAGGGGTAAGGGGGGGAGGGGGGTTTGTGGGTTATGAGTTTAGGGAGGATTAAGGTAGTTAGAGGGAATAGGGTGTATGGGGTTGGGGTAGAGATAGAGATGGGGGTGGTAAGTGTTAGTGGGAAGGTGATGACGAGAGACATAGAGTGAAGGGGGTATGGATATGTGGAGTCGAAGAGATAGAGAGAGAGAGAGGGGCAGGGTTAGGGAAAGTAGGGGAGAGAAAGAGAGGGGTGAAGGCTACGGTTATGGGTTGGGAGGGTAGGAGGAAGATTAGGGAGAGAGAGGGGCTGTTAGGGGTAATGAGAGCGAGAGAGAGTGAGGAGAGGGTGTTAGGTGTTGCGGGAGAGAGAGACAGAGATAGGGGTAAGGTGTAGGTGGAGGAGTAAGGCATAGAGAGTGAGAGTTGGGGTTAGTAAGGGTTAGGGGGGAGTGTGGGGAGAGAGAGAGAGAGATGAGGATGGGGTTAAAGGTAGGGGGAGGAGTACGAGGATGAGAGAGTTGGAGAGGGAGTTAGTAAGGGTTATGGATATGAGAGGGAGAGCGAGAATAAGGGTTAGTTGTACAAGAGAGAGAGGGGGGGGGGAGGGTGTTAGGGTATTGAGAGTGAGAGAGATGCGTAGGGGATACAAGTAGGTGGAGGAGTAGAGAGAGAGAGTCCATGGGTGGATGGGTAGAGAGTATGGATGATTAGGGGTATCGGGGGGATGGGGGTTGGGGAGAGAATAGGGGTAGGGGAGGGATAGGGGTTTAGGGAGGATTATGTAAGTTAGAGAAAATGAATTTATAGGGTGGGGGAATAGAGAGAGAGAGAGAGAGAGAGAGAGAGAGAGAGGTGGGGTGCAGTAAGTTGTAGGGGGAGCAGGATTAGGAAAGACTAACAGAGAGGGGTTTAGGGGTATAGAGAGAGAGAGAGAGAGGAGAGAGGACAGGGTGGTTATAGGTAGTGAGAGTAGGAGGGGGGTTAGTGGTTATGAGAGTAAGAGAGATAGAGGGGTGTGGAGGTTGTTAGGTGTTTAGGGGGGAGAGGAATAGGTGGGGGTTAGGTGTATGCAGAGGATTAGTGGAGAGAGACAATGATAAAGGGGATCAATGAGGGTTATGGAGAAGAGGAGAGAAACAAAGAGAGAGAAAGGGGGGGCAGAGAGTGATTGAGAGAGAGAGAGAGAGAGAGGAGGAGAGGGAATTAGAGTTAAGAGGAGTAGGGGAAAGAAAGTGTGGTAGAGGGGGTTAGTAATGGTGTGTGTGAGAGAGAGAGAGAGATACAGAGAGAGACAAAGAAAGATATGAGGGGTGATAAGTGGTAGAGGAAGGGGGATTAGGAGAGAGAAAGAGAGAGAGAGAGCGAGAGAGAGAGATAGGGGGTGTTAAGTGGTAGGGGGATGGGGATTACGAGATAGAGAGAGGGGGGTAGGGGGAGTATGAGAGATAGATACATAGAGAGAGAGGGGGGGGAAGAGGGGGTTTTTATGGGTAGGGATAGTAGGAGGGGGGTTAAGGGAGAGAGTGCGGTGATAGGGTTGTGAGAATGTTAGAGACAGAGGGAAGCTTTAGGGGGATGGGGGAGAGAGAGGGCTAGGGGTTAAGTGCAGGTAGAGGAGTAGGGTAGAGAGAGAGGGAGATAGGGGGTTAGTATGTGTTAGGGGAAAGAGGTGAAAGGAGAAGAAGGAGGAATGAGAGAGGGGGTTAGTAAGAGTTAGGGGAAAGAGAGAGAAGGTGGAGGAGGAGGAGGATTGGGTGGGATATAGAGGTAGTGAAAAGAGCAGGGGGTAAGAGTGGGAGAGAGTAGGGGGGATTTACGTGATTAGGGGAGATCTAGAGAGGGTTAGGAGTTATGGGTAGGTAGAGGAGTATGGGGGAGAGAGAGAGAGAGAGAGAGAGAGAGAGAGTTAGTGAGGAGGATAAGTGTGGGATGTGGCTTGGTGATAATAACAAATGAGAACATTAAAATTATTTTGATGGCTAGGTATATAGAATGAACATCTTTCATGAAGAAAGCGAATATGACTTGGTGTGTAAGAATTGGATGGTGATGATTTAACATGAATAATATTTGTATGGATAGGTATATAGAATGACACCAAAGATTAGTATGGGTTGTTGGGAAGAGGGGAAACAAGGAAAGAGAGTAGTAGGGGAGAAAGAGAGAGAAAGGGGGGGGGGAGGGGTTTGGGGAGGAGTAGGGAGATTAGAGAGAAAGGGGGGTATAGGATAGGAGTATGGGTGTCCGAGTTAGAGAGGGAGAGATAGAGAATAGGGAGGGGGGTGTTAGGGTCCTAGGGGGAGAGACAAGGGTAGGTGGACGGTGTGGGTAATTATAGGTATGGAGTGTTAAGGAGTTAGAGAGGGGGTTTTATGGGTTGGAGGGGAATTTTACAAGGTTGGTGGGTGTTAGTAAGTTGGAGAGTGTCATGTGCGTGATTATGGGTAGGGGGTTTTAGTGATTTTTAGAGGGGGTGTTAAGAGGTTAGGGAGGGGGTGTTAGGTAGTTGGAGAGGGGGGGTTAGGGGGTTGGGGAGGGGTGTTAGTGGACATATTTATGAAATAAAATATTCATACAAAACACGCACATGTTTTGGTTCTCTAAAACGCGCATTTGTTTTTGTTCTCCAAAATGCATACGCGTTTTGGTTCTCTAAAACGTGTACCCATTTTGAAGAACCAAAACACTTACACATTTTTTTATCCTAACCTTTGTGTCATCCCACTTGGTTGCCTCATGTTTTCCCATCCTTTTGTTTAATAAACATGTACACGTTTTCAAATTCTACAACAAGAACATGTTTTCCAAAACATCCTTTGCATCTAAAAGGTCCTCCATCTTTGTGCGAGGACCCTGAGGTGAGGTGAGATTGTTGATTGAATGAAGTGGAAGTTTCTTCGATTTTATTGATTTGATTTATGAAATTTTCTACAAGATCAACCGAAAGAATTTGTAAATGCACAGAATATGTTTGCAACTTCCACAATTAATCAGTTGAAATAATGAATCATTTACATAAAAATCAAGATATTAATATCTCATATTGCAGTATGGAGTGATGGAGGAACCACAATACAAGTTAGACATAAATAAGTAGGCCACTTGCAATCAACTATAGTAGAATTTGTCACTTTTAACCTTATTGGGACTCTACAAACCATCCTTTCGAATAAATATAAACCATCCTCTAGAATAAATAAGTCACTCTTCATGCATGAAGAAAATAGGCCTTGAGTGAATCTCATTTAGTCATAGGAGTTCTTTAGAATCATTCCATCCAAAAGGAGACCAAGAGACCACTAAAGAAGAGAATAGAGTGCTCAAGAGAGAGAAGAGAATATTTTCATCTAAAAAAAGGGATGGTATAATCAACAAATCATCCTTCCTTGGAGTGCAAAACTTTAGGAAGGATATCATGATAAGTTTCTCCCAAAGTATAGTGGTCACCTGTAGATGCATTTATGTAAAATTTATAACCTTTAATCAATGGTCCTCCACTCCCTCAATCCATATCGCTTCACTTTGATAGGAGTGGGCTATCACTTTAAGTTTATTTCCAACCATTCATATTTCGTAACTAAGTGGCAATTACATAATGCCATGTGGAATACTCATGAATTTTTCATTATTACGATTTGAGAAGTTGTCTTAATTAATATTGTTGAGTCCTTTGATGCTCTTTGGGAAGGAGTTTGCAAACATATATTTTCCATTATTGATTTTGTATTCATATAAAAGTATGTATGCAACAATTTTCATTCTTATGATGGTCCTTCACACTACAAGAAAAAGGGTCATTGGTGAGGGTCCAAAATGTCACCATAAGCTCATTGGTGATGGTCAAAAGGGCCCCCGTCACCAAAACCTAATTGTCGCCAAAGGAACTGTCACCTTAAGTGGAGGGTATGTGGTGACATTCAAGTTTCGCCACTAATAATTATTATTATTCCAGGTTGTGACCATCACCAATCGTTATGAAGTGTTGGTTACGAACCTATTTTGGCCCTCAGCATTTGATGCATATATGGTGATGGTCAATGACCAATCATTGGTGAGGGTTGAGACATGTCACCATAATCTCATCGCTGATGGTGAAAAAGGAGGACGTCACCAAAATTTGAATGTCACCAACGGCTGCGTCCCCAAAAGTAGAGGTGGTGTGGTGACATTCAATGTTCATCACTAAAAAGGATTATTAGTGACAAATAGTGACCCTCACCAATTTATATGAAGTTTTGGTGATGGGGCCTTGTAATGACCCTCACTATTGAGGATATTTCCATTAACATATCAATGGTGACAACCTCTATGAGATTGTCACTGCTTTTCATTTTGAAAATATTTTAATGACGCAACATAAAGGACCATTTCCATTTCAATTAAAATTGTAAAAAAAATAATTATAATGGTCCTTAAAGGATAATGCTGAAACATAACCATTGCTTTCCACAATGGTGACAATCTTTGGTATGTATGAAGATGGATAGTAGCAATACATTCATAGATCAGAGCTAAGAAAAATCTCATAAAAAAATATTCTTGGAAATATCAAAGAGGCAATGGGATAATAATGTATTCTATGAGATGAGAATGCCAATACACTTGTTAGTAAATATGTGGCAAGAGGTGATCCATAGCTATGGCTTTCAACAAAGCTTAGGGGTAGGCCTCATACCCTATGCCACATACAATTGCTTAGAAGAGAAGTATGTCCAATCATTATTTATAGAGCACCTTCCTTGCTATTCTGGGTGTCTTTTCAATTCAGCCTACATAGATTTGAAGGGATAGTCTTATGTTGTGTTGACTGTACATTACAAAGGTATATTTCTGAGTTTGTTGGTTGTAGTTTACAGGGCAATTTTCTGAGTTGTTGGTTGTACTTGGCAGGGGCAGATTTATGTTCTTGTTGGTTGTACTTTACAATCATAGGAATTGTTATCTTGCATGGATTAGTTTCAACAAGCCTATAAACTTGCTTGCAAAAAATAATGCAGTAGGCCTATAAATATTTAAACACTAAACTACAGCAATTAAAAATGTTCTCTAACTATGATTACATCATGCCTATTAAAATTCCTGGATCATAATTCTCTTGGCCATCATTATTTACGATTTGAGAAAATCCAAGGGACATAAAAATTTACTATCTAAACTTAGTTTCACATGTTCCTTCAAAAGAGAATTTTGGAGAATGGATTCAATATGTTGGAATTCATTCCAGTATATTAATTAAAAAACATGCTTGTATTGGACATAAAAATTTACTATCTAAACTTAGTTTCACATGTTCCTTCAAAAGAGAATTTTGGAGAATGGATTCAATATGTTGGAATTCATTCCAGTAGATTAATTAAAAAACATGCATGTACTTGCTATATTATAATTTCATGTTGACTAACATGCCAGTATTAAAGACCTATTTGCAGCAAATCCATCTAAACATAATTTTCTTCATTGTGTATTTTTAATGACATCTTAGGTACATATGCCCCAAACTAGATGGTGTGGACCTCCCAAGATGGTCAATTCAGACCCCCTAAGCCATAGTGAAAATGTGGGGACCTAAAAAGCAGAGAGACACATTTTAACCCTAATATTTTCCAACAAATAATAAAAAACAATTCTATGGAGTCCAAGATATATAATAAGTTAAATGGTTTAGCAAAGGAGGCTATGCAAAATATAGAGCCTCTAGCTTTAATCTATATTTTTTCTCATTGTAATACTTGAGAATGTTCTCTTTATAATTGTCATGTTCTAGAATCCAAGCATTAGTTTCAGTAGGTATATAAACATGCTTGAATAAACAACAAAGTAGCATATCCCGTGAATTATCAGTGTTATCTCAACTTATATGCATTTTTTAATTCTCATATATAACATAAATGTAGAGCACCTATAAAAGTGCAAAATTCCTAAGATTCATATTGGCATGAAATTGCACATTTTTGGGGGGAAATGCTTCAAGAAACTTCCTCTGATGGGTTACATAGGGTAGACTTTTTTGCTTACCTGCCCAATATGAGGTGTAGCTATACCCATCAAAATTGCTTGGGACTAGTAACCGGCCTCATCCCTTTTAAACTCATGTCAGTCAAGTGGAGCAGGTCACAAGAATAATGTAACCCTAGTAGATGGTGATGACCAATGGCCTGCTGGAATAAATTGAACATTTGGTTATTATTATTATAACATTTTACTAATTTGAAAAAGCAAAAATATCACATTCTTATAAGTAAAGTAAATAGAACTAATTCACTAACCTGTTTACACAATAACTAAAATAGATATCTAAGATTTTTTAAGAATGGAAACAAGATAGCAAAAGATAATATAAAATGTTGTAACAACAATTTAATAACGTATATCTACAGGCTTGGCCTAGGCCTATAAGATGAGTTGTTTTTTACACTTACAGATGCACAAATGGAAATCAAACATAGGGCCTCCTTTGGAATCATGTCACCCAACTCATCCTCTTGTTTGTTCCTCCAAGTTCGTTCTAATGTTAACTTAGGAGCGAATTTATTGCAGACTGGTCACGGAACAAAGGAAGCATAGTTTATGCTTCCATTGTGATGAAATGCTAATGAAGGTTAATGGAAACTAAACAAGCACTATAAATCAACACTATTGACAACAACAAAAGCACAAGAAACTATTCAAAAAGCCATTAAAAAAATGTTTTTGAACTTGAGCGAAAAGCATGAACCATAACTCAGTCATTATTTCTGCTAGCTGCTTAACAGTGACCTCATTATTAGGATTGCCAACATTGAAAATGTGACTGTCAAACTAGTTTTGAACAACAATCTTATAAATAGGTTGAGCTCATTATGTGAATTTCAATTGGACCTCTTAGGAAGAAGAGACGCTAGGTCCTTTTGTTTTGGGACAAAATATAAATTCCCATCCACCCCTATTTCCATGATTCTCCAACATGCAATATCCCTGGACTCTAACCCGCTTGCTCAATTCAAACCTCGAGGGTTTGTTTACAATACGATATTAGGGAACCTTATCATACCGATGCCCAACCAAATGATTATTATGTTGCTTCTGTTACTAATAACAATAATAGCATAACATTTTAACAAGAAGAAGAAGGAAATACAGAAGAGGAAGTTGCATCCCATTGATTTCAAAACTTAAGGCTTAGGGAATTTAAAAACTTTATGACAAGGCTTGGAAATTGTTTAAGAGCGTGGATAATAAAGGAGCTTCACGTAATGAATGCACTCATAATTCTCTCATTCATATGTTTGCTACTGCAAAATTACCAGATGATGCAAAATGATATATGATTAAAATGAAGGAAGCAGGGTTTGTGCCTATTTGTGTATCATTTTGTGCTATAATCGTTGTGAATAGAAACCTAGCTAGAGCCATGGAGGAAAAGGATATTTATAAGGATATGTTGAAGATGGGCGTTGAGGAAGATGAATTTGTTTATGGTTGTTATACCTCAATATTACACATTACATATTAGTGTCGCATCCTTGCATTACCGACCTAAACGACAGTTTCCCTTAAAGATCATCTGAACATCCAGAGTGAAAACCATTGACTGAATACTGAAAGCAAAACCTTTTTCTGCCATCTTCCAGCCCAACTTAGCCCTGTTTGTGAGCACTGCCGCTCCTTGCACATCTACAAGGGCGCGGTAGTTAGCACTACCGTGCGTTGCTCCTTCTCTAGGGCGCGGTACTACCGCGTTATGCTCAGTTATAGGGGCGCGGTAGTCTGAAATTAGCCTTTTTTCCTTGGATTTTGGGATTTCGACCTTCGAGGGGATTTTGTTGGGATTACTACCTTTGGTTCGATCCTAACTCCTTCTTTGTTTAGCTGGCCTGATCCACTAAACCCTCCATAGATCCACACTTCTCTCTTGTTGGTTAGCCTTCTCATGTGCTATAAGAGAGAAGCTTTCCATGAGCCAAAGGGAGGACTTTTGGGGCATCAAACCTATGATCTTGCAGCCTTGTGGAGATAGCTAGAGGAAGCACTTGGAGCTGGAAGTTGGCTTGGACATCAAACAACTATTGTACATGACTTCAAGTTGGTAATGGAATAACTTGTCTTGTTTTCCCAAATCATTTGTGTTAATCTTGTTTTAATGATATGATTTGTATCTCTCATAGATTTAGATCTTAACTCATGTTTTCAGATTGCTAGAGAATAGTACATGCTTGTGTTTTGGTTCCATTGTTAACAGGTTTACTTGTGAGGACTTGGAGCTTGGAGCAAATATCAAAGACAAGCGTTTGGACATAAGGTCAGTTAAACTCCTTCTATTCTCTCCAACATTTTAATTCTGAGATGTTTGTTAGATCTAGGGATTCAAGGTTGCATTTGTTTTGTCTGTTCTTAGCCTAGAGTTAGTTAAAGTCTACTTTAGCCTAAGGGAATTTTGACTTATCCGTAGGGCAGAATTCCACATAACAAGAATGGCGACCATACTGGGGAGTTTGAATCCATTTTCTTTGCTTGTGAAGTTTGCTTTCAATTTCACTCATTGATTGTAAGAATTGGGTTCTTTCACCTTCATTCACCTCCCTGTTCTCTGCATTAGACTTCTGTTACAGATCAGTAAGTCCTCTGGGTTGGCGAACCCTTGAAAAGTCAAGATCTTTTCTCAAATTTCCGCCTCTTTCCCTGTTCACACAGTGCCGCGCCCCCGTAACTGCCTACAGAGCGGTAGTACTTGCAGTACCGCGCCTTCACCACTTCCAGAGCGCGGTAGTCTTGAAGTACCGCGCCCTCACCACTTCCAGAGCGCGGTAGTCTTGCAGTACCGCCCTTTAAGCGCTGTCTACAGCGCGGTAGTCTTGCAGTACCGCGCCCAGGTGGCCCACGGGCCCGCGGCAGTTCCTGGAAAGTGTATTTATTTGGTTATTTTTTGGGTCTTTTCGAGATTTGGATCCATGTTGGCCCTTTGAATCAATACTAGTGTTTTGCTTGCATTTTTAAGCGAAATGGGTTCTATTTTTGAAAAACCCATTTGGGCCATGAATCGTGCATCCTTTAGTCGTTTTGACCCATATTAAGGTTTTGGGATCATTTTTGGTTTGGTGTGTTTTGGCATGTTTGGATTGCTTGACATCTTATTTCCTTTGCATCCTATCTAATGATTGTTTGAAAAGATTGATTCCATGCCTCCACTTTAGTTCAAAGAGAAGCTTGATTTTGTCGTTATTTTACCATATTCATGAAATTGAAACACAAAGGTATTCTTCTTGCCTTAATTTAATCATTTGACATTCTTGGTATTACATTCATGAGAAGAAGAAATGCTTGTTTCATATTTATGTGCATTTGAGTTAGACGACATTATTAGGTTCTTCTCTTTGTCTTGCATTTGATTGGAAGCATTTGTAGAATCTTTCTTTCCATAGCTTGGATGTGTCTTTTTCAAGTGTGAAAAGATAGGAAATGGATTAGAATCATTACGTTTGGTGTTCATATAAAGAACTTTTTTATTGCTTTGGGTTAGTTTTGGGTACATATTTTACTTCTTTCTATCATTTTGAAAAGAAATAAATTGCATGTGCATTGGGTTGTGCATATTGGGAACGGAAAGAATTCTTCCTTACTTTAGCTAGTGTTCATCGAAGAGAAAGGCTCATTTCGATTCATCTTCATTTGCATGGTTTGAGTCGTCATAACACCATCAAGTTGCACTTCCATAACCCGATTGAGTAAGACAACCACTAAAATTAATCTCCCTAATTAAACCAACTTTAACCTCACTTGAGGAAATCGAAAGAATTTGGTAGTTAGGTAGGACACCGGGGATAGGCATCAAAATAATTCCCCCTTGTCATTTTCATCTGAGACATAGTCGTTGTCTTTAGGGAACTAAAATCCTCTAGTACTTATTAACACGGTCACAGCTAGTTTGTGGAGGGGCCTCCTGACTGTTTCCAACTTTCAGGGGTTAAACGACCGCGAGATTGAGAACCGGACGGACTCTGTGGAATACCGCACTCCACTTAGCCCTAAGGCAACATCGATCGCTGTCTTCTTCGGAAGGCTGAAGTGCCCAAAACCTTTTCCGACGTGTCATGAACGAGGTAGCTTAGTATCTATTCTACTAGGGCTCTTTTACCCAGGATCCCTTTCAGTAGAGGGATATCCTTCTTATATCGGTCTCTCATGTTGTATTGTTCGACTTGGATTTCATCACCTTGCGAAGGATACAATTTGTTGAGGTCTCCAGCTCTTAGTTAGGAGGTTTTGTTTGCTATCTTGTAGAGGGTCTTTTTCTTTGTAGGGATGCTTGTTGGCATTCTGGCCGTTTTGTTGTACAGCTCGCTTACTTTGGCAGCGGCCTCAGTATAGTTTTTTGAGCTTGCTTTTTTGGCCTGTGAGCCTTGTCTTTTCCTAGCTCCCCTTTCGCACGCTCGGTTGCCTGAGGGTTTTTGAGTTCTTTTTAACAAGACTTCGTCCACATCACTTAGTTTTGTTTCATGGAGAATCTACCTCCATGCACCCATGCTCCTTCTGGGACTACCAATCCGGGGACCCCTTTTCAAGGGGCACCTTTTACTTTTCCTCCAGTTGGAGATATTGGTCCTCCCTTTATTGCCACGTTAAATCTTCCTGGATTAACCATAGGATTACCGGTATGGTTATTCAATCCGGTAATTCCGATTGCGCCCAATGTTTCGAATGTTAACTCTCCACCACGAGAGAGTCAATCCCAAACTAATCCTTCCCCTTCTTCGTCGGATGAATCTCCTTCCGTTCCTTCTTCCTCGCCTGACCAAAGCAATAGTGTTAGTAATCAGGTGGATAAGAAGAAGAAGAAAAGGAAAGTTAAGAAGAAGAAGGATAAAGAAGAGACCAAGCGTAAACCAGTTGCCCCTAATGGCACTCGTTCTACGAAAACACCCCGTAAGCCCAAGTTCCCTTGCAAACTTTGTAAGGGTGATCACCTTCTCAAGGATTGTCCTGATCTTTCCCGTGTGTCAGAAGTGTGGTCTAAAAACCCCAAACCAATCGTATCGTCGACCTCTGACCATCATGTCGATGGCACCCCCTCAACCACTGACCCCTTGGTGAAGGGTCGTAAGGGTAAGGTCCTATATCCCTGTTTGATATGCAAGGGTATGCACCGTACTTTCCTTTGTCCAAGCATGGATGAAGCCTCGCGGTGGTTGGAAGATATTACTAGTTCTCAACTGGTACCTCCAACAGACCATGGTAAACTGTCCCTCGACCCCCCGCTGGTTGACCAAGTGATCAATTCAGTTTCATCTGCAATTGATCCCACTCTCCCTTCCGAGAGTGAAGTGATTGAGTCGCTGTCATCCCCACTCGATCCCGCTCTTTCATTGGAGAAAGTCCAGACTGAAGCAGTCACCTTGACACAACCTTCGTCTCATTCTTATCTTCCAAGAGAGAGTGAATTGGAAACCACTGATGTTTTCATTATCGATTCAGAACGTCCTCGGCAAGGGGAAACCCTGTCCGTTTCCGCGAGACCCCCTCCAAGCACTGAGGTTATTTCCTTTGATTGGAATGGTCTAACAGAATCTCGTCTTCCTTCGAGTGTTCCTTTTCAAATATCTGTAGGAGTTTCCGATAAAGAAATTTTTCGTACGATAGTTGATGAAGGAGCTTCTGTTAGTATTCTATCCTCAACTGCTTGGCAAGCCTTAGGTTCTCCTCGGCTTGTGCCCGTCACTGATCAGATACTGGCTTTCAACAGAAGGCCTACTGGACCTTTAGGGTCCCTTCCTCAGTTACCTATCACTTTGGGAGGGAAAACTGTCTGTATTGATGTCATGGTCATCCAAGGTCCCTTAGATTTTAATCTACTCCTTGGACGCGATTACGTCCATGCCATGAAGGATGTAGTGTCCTCACTCTTCCGAGTGATGTATTTTCCCCATCATGGGAATGTTGTGACCATCGATCAGCTTTCCTTTGTGACGCCCACTCATCGCATGACTCCTAGTCACCAGACTTCCCTAAACATTCCACATGTTTTAGTGGTTTCTTCCCCCTAGGGGGGGGGACTTTTGGAGCAAAGTTCCATTCTGGTGTCAAGCTCGTTAAAAAATGAAACCATCATCTCAAGCATAGTTTTCCTTTGGTTTTAAGCTTGTGTAAAAATGAAACCAACCATCATCCCAAGCATAGTTTACTCTTGGTTTTAAGCTTGTGTAAAAATGAAACCAACCATCACTATGAGCATAGTTCCCTTTCTATGTCAAGCTCGTTAAAAAATGAAATAGATTCCCACGAGCATAGTTTATTCTTTGTTTCAAGCTCGTTAAAAAATGAAACCGACCCTCAAGCACAGTTTACCGTTGGTTTTGAGCTTGTGTAAAAACAAAACCAATCCCAAGCATAGTTTACGTTCGGTTTCAAGCTTGCGTAAAAATGAAACTACCCTCAAGCACAGTTTACTTTTGGTTTTAAGCTTGTGTAAAAATGAAACCAATCCCAAGCATAGTTTACGTTCGGTTTCAAGCTTGCGTAAAAATGAAATTACCTTCGAGCATAATTTCTTTCTGTTTTAAGCTCCTTAAAAAATAAAAAGGACCCTTTCAAGCATTGTTATTATCTATTTCAAGCTTGTGTAAAAATGAAATAGATCTCCCTTCCATTTGTTCAAGTCTCTCGCTAGAGTTAGGATTTGAACCTTCATTTCATCTGCCTGGGTCACTTGATCCTGGTTCTCCCTACTCCCCCTGGTGAACACATTTGGATTAGTAGCCAGGATTTTTGGGTAAGGAAGAAGAGTAGTCAGACAAAACGAAGCTTGGGGGGCATGTTTAGCCGTTAGCAATCATGCTGGGGGCATTTACCAACCTCTGGTCATCATGTTGGGAGGGAACCCATCAATGGGCCTTAACCATGAGCAGAGTTTACCTTTGGCTTCAAGCTCATTAAAAAATGAAACCAGTAGTCTGAGCAAAGTTCTACTCCTGTGTCAAGCTCGTTAAAAAATGAAACATATCCTTTCCCTTTGAATCGAGTCTCTTCGTAGACTTAGTACCTGAACCTTCTTTTCACTCGCCTATACTTTAGGAGAATGAAAGGAAGCTTGGGGGCATGTCTTCAACCTCTGGAAGTTACGTTGAAGTCAACTCGATCGCCTCTCCACACCACGTTGGAGCTAAGTCACTTACTTCCAGCAATCATGCTGGGGGGCATGTACCAACCTTTGGATTTCATGACGGGAAGAAGTTCACCATTGGGAACATTTTCGAGCATACTTTCCTTTTTAGGTTTTGAGCTCATTAAACCATGAAAATTATTCCGAGCATAGTTCATTTTCTGTTACAAGCTCGTTAAAAAATGAAGCAGACATCATGAGCATTCTTCCAACCTATCTTCGAGCTCGTTAAAAACAGTAAGATGGTGTTTGAGCTTACTTTTCACTTTTTTCGTGCTCTGGTTAAAACATGAAAAGTGGTTTGAGCTTACTTTTTCCTTTTTCGTGCTCTGGATCCAAACATGAAAAAGATTCCGAGTGCTTTTGATACCATTATCGTGCTCGTTAAACAACTGGAGTAAAAAGGTGTGTCTAACGAGTATAGGTTTATCACTTTATCCGGCCTCGCTAGACTATTTACGGAAAAGGAACTGTGCCGAGTTTACTTCCCCTTTGTCGTACTCGGTCATCAACCATGACAAAGTTGTACATGGAGTCCATAGTTAAGCTCTTTTCAGACTCCCTAAAATTGAAAAGATTGCCAAGTGATCTTGACTCTTTCACACTTGTAAAAGTATTTGAGAGGTCGTCTATTCGGTGATAGGTTACCCCTTTTTCGGCCCGTCTAGACTATTTACGAGAAAGGTATACTCCAGCCAATCATGACTGGAAGAGTCCTCTCCCGCGTGGTTTTACCCTTTTTCGGGCGATGAGGCTAACTTTACGAAAAAGGACCGTTGGAGTCTTCTTTAGTTATTTTCAGACTCTCTAAACATGAAATGACAACCGAGTTTTCCTTCTTTGGACTCGTAAAATCAAACATCGAAGGACCCACTTTGGGACGAACCCCTCCTTTCTCAGGTTCGAAAAACATGTGAGATTGGACTCATCTATGAGATGAGCTATATCGAGCATCTGTTATCCTCCTCAAGCTCGTTAAAAAACAAAGAGGTACTCGTCCATCATGTCGGGGGAAAATGGGAAAATGAGTCAAGTTTACCTTGTTGGCAGCTTGTGAGTCGTCACCTTTGAACATGGCATGCATCCTCACCTTGTCTATTTTGGGTAGTCAGTCTTGCTGATAGTGTCATCATTATGATCATGCGTCCTCATTATTGCTATGAGTTCACACTTTCTGTGGTTCTGTCTGTTCAAGTAATCCCTGCTGCCAAGCTCTGTTTCATGCCGTTATATGTTCAAAGGGTTATTACCTTGAGTCCACCTCCACTTCATGTCAAACCTTCCCTTTGTGTCAGTACATATTTTATTGTTTCATCGGTCCATACTATCTCTCGTTCTGATTTCGTGTCGATGATGTGGGAATCTTTATGGCCCACCTTCGACGAGTCTATTCCTGTCGACACCAAATCACTATCCAGGAATTAGGCTTAGGAGTCAACCACTAGTACCTTGGTGTCTGCATGCCTCAATGGCAGGTTTCCTCGTATTCAACAGTAGGTTTTCATCAATGACCTCTGATTGAATGATCTCTCGAATGCTCGACATCAACTCGTTTATTCGCATTTCGTTGAGATGTACTATAGATACCTTGGGGATCATCGTCATCATTGGTGATTTCCCTCGCATTTGTTAATGGTTCACATCATTGACCGGTAATCAAATGGTTTCTACCATGTTCGACTTCAACACCTTGTAATCACATGGCTAGATTCGTATCATTTACGATCGGGTAGAAGACCCTGGACACCCTTTTGTATTTTGATCACGTCCAGGTTGCAATGGATATTTCCTCTGTATTGTCACACAGATCCACTTTTGTATTGGTCGTGGCTGTGTCATTGCTGTCTCATGGATCTACGCTTGTTCATAGTAGCCATGATTTGTCTACAGTCTATATCATCTCAGTACTCATGGATCTGCAATGTATTGGTCGGCAGCCATGCTTTGAGTCATTTGTTTCCGAGCATGGGAATGCCCGCCTCGGTAGTATATTTGACATTTTGTTTCTATTTCAGCTCCTTGTTGCTCCCCTCGATGCTATCTCCGAACCATATTTGTAAAGTCTTTAGGCCATCAGTCTCTTCTGACCTCACACTTTAGGGGGCATCTGTTATACCTCAATATTACACATTACATATTAGTGTCGCATCCTTGCATTACCGACCTAAACAACAGTTTCCCTTAAAGATCATCTGAACATCCAGAGTGAAAACCATTGACTGAATACTGAAAGCAAAACCTTTTTCTGCCATCTTCCAGCCCAACTTAGCCCTGTTTGTGAGCACTGCCGCTCCTTGCACATCTACAAGGGCGCGGTAGTTAGCACTACCGCGCGTTGCTCCTTCTCTGGGGCGCGGTACTACCGCGTTATGCTCAGTTATAGGGGCGCGGTAGTCTGAAATTAGCCTTTTTGCCTTGGATTTTGGGATTTCGACCTTCGAGGGGATTTTGTTGGGATTACTACCTTTGGTTCGATCCTAACTCCTTCTTTGTTTAGCTGGCCTGATCCACTAAACCCTCCATAGATCCACACTTCTCTCTTGTTGGTTAGCCTTCTCATGTGCTATAAGAGAGAAGCTTTCCATGAGCCAAAGGGAGGACTTTTGGGGCATCAAACCTATGATCTTGCAGCCTTGTGGAGATAGCTAGAGGAAGCACTTGGAGCTGGAAGTTGGCTTGGACATCAAACAACTATTGTACATGACTTCAAGTTGGTAATGGAATAACTTGTCTTGTTTTCCCAAATCATTTGTGTTAATCTTGTTTTAATGATATGATTTGTATCTCTCATAGATTTAGATCTTAACTCATGTTTTCAGATTGCTAGAGAATAGTACATGCTTGTGTTTTGGTTCCATTGTTAACAGGTTTACTTGTGAGGACTTGGAGCTTGGAGCAAATATCAAAGACAAGCGTTTGGACATAAGGTCAGTTAAACTCCTTCTATTCTCTCCAACATTTTAATTCTGAGATGTTTGTTAGATCTAGGGATTCAAGGTTGCATTTGTTTTGTCTGTTCTTAGCCTAGAGTTAGTTAAAGTCTACTTTAGCCTAAGGGAATTTTGACTTATCCGTAGGGCAGAATTCCACATAACAATGGTGCATTGATAAATGCATTTGCACAAGTTGGAAATGTGGAGGAGGTTGTTCATTACCTTCAAATAATGGAAAACCATGGCTTTGTAGCCAACTGGACAGTATATAGTTCTTTTATTAAGGTATATCGAAATATTGACAATTTGAGAGAGGCTTAGGAAACATATGAAAATATGAAGAAATTGGGAGATGGTGTAGAAGTCTTTGCAACAAATTGTATGATTGACTTTTTCAAAGATGTCGGTATGGTCATTGAGGTAGAGTCATTTTTTAATGACTTAAAGCAAGCGGATCAGGCTAATGATTTTCTTATTCCATGATGATGTGTATATACAAAAATATTGGGAGACTTAGCCAAGCCATTGAAATTGCGAAAGAGATGCAAGAATTGGGACTTCTCACAGATCATCTCTCTTTTAATAATATACATAGACTGTATGCAACAGAGGGAAGATTGAGGGAATGTACTGAAATTTAAGCAAAGGTTTCACCAAATGATGTCACATACAAAACATAGGGTACAATTTCGTAGAAAGGAATCCTTCCAATGGAGGCAGTAAATCAGCTTGAGATTGCACGGAGGAGTGGAATCCCCCATAGTATGCAAGCATTGATAGTGACTCTTTATTCCATGGTGAGAATGCATGAGGAGACTTTGGAGGCCTGTGAGCAATTAAAAGAGAATTGTTTGGATCTTGACATGTCTACATATGATGCTTCCATTTATGCATTTAGAAATGCAAACAAGATTGATGAGGCTCTAAAGATGTTTATGGGAATGAAAACCAAGGGTCTTGAACCCGATGTTGCTACCTACATGAGTATGATCATTAGATATGGAAAGGCATGCTTGATAGAAGGTGTAAAAAGGATGTTTAATAAAATGAAATATGAGGGTTTTCATCCAAATGAATCTACTTATAGAGCGGTAATAAATGCATACAAAAGTGTTGGAAGACTCAATCGTGTAGGGCTGGTTACTCAAGAGATGCAATTTACTAATTATCTTAAAGAACAAAAATAATCTAAAGGATATTGGAGTTTTTTTGGGGGCCTTTCCATTTTCATATACAAACATTCCCAAGTCCGATGACATTGGATACACATATTGATATACATGTCATAGTGATTTGTAAATTGAATAAGTATATCTCTTAGAAAAATTACCTAAAATGGTCATTGCCTCAGTTTCTGCAATTAAAGCCATACAATAGACATAACAAAGTATACACAAGACTTAGTTTTGATGGAATGCAATCAATGCCATTGGAAAGACAACAAAGTGAGGTCTTTGAAATGTAGTAACTTTTGGTACCATTTCTTTAGAATAATTTAGGATAAGTAAGATATTTTAAATGTTAAATCTAAAGAATAAATTTGCATGAAGGTTCATTGTGCTATTGAGAAAGAAGTCTATGCAAAATGCATTTCAGAGTGAGATAAGTATCATGACTGAAGATTTTCTTCTCTATAACCCAAGTATTTCTCTTCTAAGTTCTAGGTCAAAGCGGATGATTTGACGTACATTGTGGTTTAGTTCTATTGTTTGAAAAGTAATTAAACAAGGACTACTGCACTGACTTGGCCTTTGTCAACCTACTCACATGTCTTATCTTATTTGCAAGACACTGGAAAATGCTTGGAAATTATTTCTTTGAGTAGTCTACTAGAATAGAATAGTACATAATATGAAGCAAATTATGTTCTCACTCATCCTGGAGGACACAAGATAGGAGTCCACCTAAATTCTTGAGAGCATACAACATCTTAAATAAAAATATACATAAGCATGGGAATCATTTCCCAAAGAAAAAGGATGGATGTCCTAGAAGTTTAAATGTTGACAACTAAGAAACTTAGAGAGCATTTATCGAAAAAGAAATAACTGTCCATCCTTCTTTCCTAGAATGTTTATTTTTAATATCAGAACTGATTATTAATAATAAATAAATAAGTCATTAACTGATGGAAAATATATGTTGTTTTGTTCATATATGGATTCTTGTAAACATATGAAACATAACAAGGATGAGATCATTACATTAAATTAGAATGCGTTTTCAGTAATGGACCAAGTTGAACTAGTGGCATATGCCTTCATTCTCTTGTTTTTTCCATACATATTGTTGTAGTTGTGAGCAAACAAAATATTAGTGGTATTAACCTTGCACATTTTGCAACTCAGATTGAAAATTCAAAAAAATATATCAAACTAGTGAAACACAATGTTAACAAATCATCTAAAATCAAAACAATTGCATAGCCAAGACACTTACTAGAGTCAGTAATATTAGGTTAGTGTCCTAGGTTCTTCAATACAAGAGTAAATCCAGTTGCTTGTGAGCAATATCTATATGCAAGATAAACAATGTTTGATCAATACACTAGCAATTTCTAGGAATGACTCTTTCCAAATCTTAAATTTTGTGAAAAAAACATAACCATTGTCAAAAGAGTCAAACTTCAAAAAGAAATATCAATCACTCTTTCCAAATCTTAAATTTTGTGAAAAAAGCATAACCCCTATCAAAAGAGTCCAACTTCAAAAAGAAATATGAATTTGAAAGGTGGTCAATTTGACAATTTAACATGGCCATGACATACCACAAAAAACGGTTATCTAGACGACCAAAATCAACCAAGAATTATTCTAGATTTGGTAACCATGATGTTTATTATTGTTGAATGGTGGAACAACACCCAAGTCTATTGTTCTCTGGAAAAAAATTTCTAAAGCCTAAATTTAAGGAAAGTAATGTAAAGGTTGATACCTATTACAATGAAAATATTTATGAGAAGAATATCAATTACTAACCTCATTCAAGCAATTCCACTAATGCAAAGAATTTGTAAGAACACATGCAAAACATAAAAATGTCCTAGGATTCAACAAACCTATGTGCTCTTGGAAAGATGTCTGAATGGAGTCCACCTCTGCAACCAGCTAAAAGGTGGGAATTAAGAAACTCAATTCCCTATATACCGTTCAATAATACTAGGAATTTTTCTTAAGATATCCTTTCTACCACCTGTAAAGTTGAAACTTTCAATAGAAAGAAAACAAATTGGCATATAGTTTCTCTTGTTACCTTCAGTTGCTACAGAGAAATGAAAAGTATAACTACATTCTGCATAAGAGATTTAGGAAAAGATGCAACCAAAAAAGGTGTTCTGGATGCCTAATTCTTTCCTTTAACATTGCTTTGCTCCAGATTTGTGGATGAGCTTGAATTACTAGTTGAGTCATCCATGTTTTCAGTTAACTCCTATTTCCAAATCAAGTTTCCCTTCATTATTCGCAACACAAACAACATACCTAGTTGTATAAACAATGATTGTTCCAATCAAAACCAGCATTTATTCTCAACATCCTTGAAAACTTTATTGACACAATCTTATTTATGTTTTTTCTAGTCTTCAAAGCTCAGATCCAACCTTCCACTAAAACAACACCCTACAATGGCATTTGACATTGAAAATGTCCATTCTAGTTTCAGCTATGTTTTTGTCTTACATCATATCCCCTTCCTTCCAATCTGAACACCCTTCTTTTATAACCACAATCTTTTAAGCATATGCTTTTTACATATAGAATTGGAAAATTGCCTAGTAGTCAAAATTTGTGATTTAATTATGAATCTGAAGATTTAGATGACATGAATCCTATTCCCTCGAGAACTTTCAATTTTTTTGTACTATTTATCAGCTTGCTAGTCTAGATGCACAAACTCTCTCTACTCGTGAATTTTTTTCCCCTTACCCCTAAGTTAAAGACTCCAAACTAATACATGTTCAAGAACATATAAGTGTTCAAAGCATAGATAACTAACCTGCATACAAGAACATATAAGTGTTCAAAGCATAGATAACTAACCTACATACAAGAACAATTTGACTCTGAACATGCCATTATAGTATCATTCTACTACCTATGGTAAAAAAAGTATGCTAATATGTTTAGTTGCCAATCAGTTTTGAAGGAAAAACATCTTTTAACAATTGAGATAATCTAGAATGTCAAAGCATCTCAAATTGTAAATTTAAACTTTTAAACTCATTCAAAGGTTCAAATATTTGTTTGCATAGTGTTATAAATCATGAATTATATTCTTTTAAAAAACATTCAGGCTCTAGTTATAATATTGACAAGAATTGAGGAAATATAAAAATCAATTGTCATGATTGCATTTAATTTCTAATGAGTTTGCTCTTTCATAAGGTTAGTGGATAGATCATAGGACACGTATTTGATGATGCAATTTCTTGCAAGCAACATCCTTTATTGCCTCCAATAAAATCAAGGTCTTATACAAATGGCATATCACAAATTGCAAAACCCATATTTACAAATTCTATTTAAGTTCTCATTTCATTTGTACAAGAGTGAAAATGTTATATAGTTGGTTCTGCATGGAAAAGTACATAGAAAATCTAAATGATTGTAAATAACAATCCAACATAAATATATATTTTCCTTCTGGTTAGTGATTTCTATTCAACATTATATGTCAATGGTAAAGTTGCTATAGGTTCAGCTAAATTGCAAGGGTACTATAAAGGAAAAAAATTGTTTAGACTTTTAGCTTGTATATTGTAATTCACCATTAAAGGCTCGAAGGGAAATCCATCTATCACTATATTGAACTAAACCATATAGAATTTTTCAATATTAGCCTCAACGACTTTTTTGGAAGATCAATGCATAATGTCACTCAGAAGTGAAAGCAACCAAATCATGTTGTTGCTAGCATTAATCACAAGAAAAAAACAAATAAAACTTGAAACACCATCACAACTTGATACATGCTGCTTAATCTAAACTAGAATAAGTGCAAGTGGAGGTCACATAAAAACCTGTAGCTAGTCTCTGATTGATCTTCTTGTTTTTTTTTTTATGCTTTCAGGTGCTTAGGGCACCATTAAATATTGGCATTATTGATTGTACTTTCTAGTCTCATTGATCTATATTTTGGTCATTTGTTGGACATTAATAAAATTATCTTTTGGAGGAATATTCCAAACTTTGCAATCGGATTTTTAATAACCAAGAATGTAAATGCCGCTCATTGAATAAACCTAATTAGTACTCGAGGTATATATATGCCCAAAGGAACCAATTCTAAAAATAATATGACAATACATTAAAGAGTTGGTCTATTTTCTATTATCTAACCCTTGCCATACATCTAAGTGTAATCAGAGCAGTCGCATGCTAGTTACACAGTTGTGTCATATTAAATAATTGTATCTTGTAAAGCTTCCTTTAAGCCTTTAATCCTTCTAGGAAGAGATCTATCTAGCTATGCAGGACTAAAGTGAAATTGAATTTCATCATTTCAAGTGATTGGCTCTCTAGATCTATTTTAGAGTTCATAACACTCGATTTCCAAAATGAATATACATCCAAGCCTCTGCAATCTCTTTCCTATGCATCTTCATCAATTTTTCTTACATGCTTTATTCATTCTCACAACACATATTTCTGTGTTACATGCAACCTGTTGGAAACACATATCAACATTTGAGTAGGAAAGATTATGAAGTATAATTATTGGACTATCCATTCCAATTGGAGGAACAATTAGAGTTAAATTTGTCTTCTAATGCCAAAACATGACACTTCAATAGGTTCTTGAGATTCAAGTACATGATAATCTCATTCAAACTCAAAGTTCCATTTAATAGCATCCTTCACAAGTGCACGAAATATTAGTTTGTGACAAAAGCAAGAAAATCTTGTTTTGCTTGCTAGCACGGGTTTTGCTTTTCCATTTTTCTTGTTGACCATATAAAAATGACCATTGAATACACCAAATTACAAACTAGATAACATAAGATGAGATAATTTTAATAATGTTTAACAAATGACCATAAAAGTAAGTCGATGGGACTAAGATCATACACCAAGTGTTTGATATAAAGTAGGAGTGGTAAGGAATCTCCTAAAAGAATGCTCAAAGCAAAATCATATTAAGATTGAAGAACAAGCTAGAAATTAGAAACTAAATGTATAGAAAAAAGAGTGTCAGATAGCGTGCTAGTACAGTAAATACTAAAAATACTAGAAATTGGAAGCTCTTAAAATATCAGTGCTAAGCAAAAGAGAGAGAGGATTGTTATATCTTAAAATGACACTTCTCTGTCCGTGACGACACTTGCATCGCTTGGTCGCATGACAACACTTCTTGAGATCAAGTTTAGTCTCACAATAGGACACTTGTGGATTGAAGGGTCATTAGGGACACTGAATATGGTTGAAATTACCACACTCTTAGCCCATTTGATGGTTATAACCCTTAGGAACACTTTTCCAGACCAAACCACCTCCTGAAAATCATCAGAAAACCCTATTTTTGGCCATTTTTTCACAAAAACGCTGGTATGCTATGCAAGAGTAGCGTTTTTCCCTTGAAAAACACTACGTTGCTTCATAAAAGTAGAGTTCAAACATTGGTTTGCAGTAGAAAAGTAGATTTTTTTCCTGAAGCATCTAAAATCTCGATTTTTGGTCAAATTGAGTTAGTTTTGGAACCTCCTGATCGGTTATAACTACTTTTCCTCTCCTTCATTGACTATATAAGGAAGGTAGAAGGGCCATGAGAAGGGACCAAGCCCATAACAATGTTATGCTGGAGGATTGGAGACCCTTATCCCCCTCTCTTGGGCCTCAGTTTCTGATAAACCCTAGCACAACTGATTAGAGACTGGGATCCTTGGAGAACAGAAGCAGGAGACCTTGAATCTAGGTTTCGTGAAGTGCCAAGCTTGAATGAAGGTATACTTTTATGTACTTGCTTCATTCATTAATAAAGATCAAATGTTCTTCCCTTTCCAAATATGACTTATTTATGTGTGTCTCATATTTGATTACAATTTGCTTATAGTTTGATGTCTTCTTCTGTTATGAATATCAATCTTATATATGTAGTCAAATGTATTTGAGAAAGGTATGAAGTTGTTTTGCAGGTGTGGGCATTGCAACACTGAATAGCATTGAAGAGCAGGGAATAAAGAGGCTTGGATCAACCTTCTGAATAAGATGCACATCTTTCTAACCCTAATCTCTTTGCTTACTAGTTGTACTTGCAGAACATTTGTATGTCTATCTTTCATACCCGAAGTTGGTAGTTTCTCCCCTGAACTATAGGTGTATTTCCCTCACAATAGACTGGTGACTCTACTGGGGATTGAACCCAGAATCTAAAAACAGTAAGAAGGCTACAAGCATTCTTCTACCTTTACTTCGAGCTCGTTAAAACCAGTAAGTAGGTTTTGAGCATCAGAACCTTGGGCCTTCTTTTCCAGTAACATCTTCTCCTCCTCCTGTGGCGAAAGTAGAAATACTAGTAACTAGCAATCTAAAATGAATAGACGGAGGAAGAATAGGAAGAGGATGCCAAAAAAAGGGGCAAGCACCCTGCCTTTGCAAATCATGCAGGGGGCACCTACCCAGCCACTTGAGGTCATGCTGGGAGAAAAATTTTAGTCACTGAAAATCACACTGAAAGTTTGTCTTCAACCACTGTCAGTCATGTTGGGGACACGTCATTGATCACTGCTAGTCATATTAATGACAAGTCACCAGTTCCTATGAGTCATAATGGAGACACCAGATCAGCCACTGCAAGTCATGCTGAGGGAGTTGACATTGTCGACAAACCCAATAAACAGAAGTATAAGTTCCCTTGCATGTTTTGTGAGTGAGACCGTCTTACCTACTTGTGCCCTATACTTCCAGAAGTGCAAAAAGTGTGGTCCTTAGTTCAAAAGTTCTCTGCTTCTGAGCAACTATCCACTGCTAGTCATGCTGGGGGAAAACTGTTAGCGAATGCTAGTCATGCTGAGAGTACTGACATTGTAAAGGAGTCTCGACCTATAGGACGGAAACCAAAGTTCCCTTGTAAACTTTGTAAGGGAGATCACCTTACTCACCAATGCCCTGCCATTCTAGAGGCACGGAGAGTGTGGTCCATGTCTGAAGGAATCTATGTTCCTAAGTTGTCTATAGATTTCCTACAATCAGATCAACCTTTGGTTTATAAAGTGGTTGAACCAATGCAATCTTTGGTTGAACCCACTCTTCCTTTAGAGAGTGAAGTGATCGAATCGATGCAATCTTCGACCGATCCCATCAGTCCTGCAAAGATTCATGCACCTACTGCGAAAGTCTTCTGCATTACCGGTTTGGATGTTCCTGAAAAAGGGAGCACTTCATCTATGCCATGTGAACCCCTACCAAGCCCTAGGATTGTTTCCTTTGATTGGAATAGTCTAGCTGAGCATCATCTTCCTTCTTTGACACCTTTCCAGATAAAGGTTGATATCGGGAACCATACGGTTGATCGATGCATTGTAGATGAAGGAGCTTCTGTTAGTATCTTATCCGCTTATGCTTGGAGAGATTTGGGTTTCCCTAATGTCATTCCTGTTGTTAATTGGTCGTTGACCTTAGATAGAAGACCTAGTGAACCGATCGGATTCCTTCGTCGAGTACCTGTTACTTGGGGTGGAAAAAAAATCTTAGTTTATTTTATGGTTTTAAAGGACCCTATGGACTTTGATATGATCCTCGGGCGTGATTATGTTTATGCTATGCATGCTGTGGTGTTGACGCTCTTTCGTGTGATGTATTTTCCTCATAACAAAAGCCTCATCACTATCGACCAGCTTGCATTTGTTAATCCTCCTTATTACCCAACTATAGACCAGTCAGATCCCTTGTCATTAGGCACTACTATGTCACATGGGACTTAGGTGGCATATTGTTCCTTGAGTTCAACTACTACTGAGAAGAAGTCTCTGAGTTCATGCTTACCTTCTCGGGACTTTGTCCCAGCTTTTGACCAAGTGACAGCTCCATCTGAATTTTTAGATATGTGTTCTATCTAGGATGATATACTTCCTTCCGATGAATTTTTCCTAGAGTCCATAGTATAGTCTGCCATTCATTTGGATGTTGATCCAGTCGTAGTTATGTCCAACCCTGGTTTGACCTTAAAGTTTGATCTTCCTACCGTTGAGTCGTTGGACTCTCCTATAGATTCGCAAATCGGTGTTCCTACTGAGTTTGATTCTACTTCTAGAATTTTCAAATCCCGTGATGATGAATTTATTTCTGCAGATTCCATCATGTCCTTCGACTTTGATCTTCATCCTGAAGTCAATCTTGTTGATTGCAAGTCCTCGGGTTTGGGTACTATAGAATTTTCATCTGAAAACTCTACCTTGTTTATGCCTGCTATTGATGATAGTTAAGTTGAAAGTATTGAACTACCATAGTGACTTGTATCGGGTCTTTCTTTACATATGTTTTAGATATGATCTTGGTACTAATGTTTCTTGGAGACAGGATTCTTAGCTGGATTTATACTTGCTTATTGTTCCTTTTCGACACCTTGTGTGACCATGTTAGGTATATTCGGAACCTTGCATATAGGTTTAGGATTCCCCACTGTTATGTTGCATTTGAACCTTTTTCCATCTGAATTCGCCATAGGGTCGAACCTGTTGGATATTGGTGTGTTAGCCATCTCTTTATGAATTTTGCACCAGTCCAACAACAGAGCCTACCTAACATGGGTCACCCTAATCAGCACCCTTATGCCATTTTGGTGCCCATGCTAAGTTTTTCTCATAGGATTAGGAGCCTTTTTAGATTTACCATGACTTTGAGAAGAAGCCTCATATCTTTCTTCCTCATATATTTCTGGCCATCCCTGATAAGGCTCCCATCTTTGTGTTCAAGTTGCATATGCATCTGTTATGATCCTGCTTGCGCTAATGATCCTGATGCCAACTTCCACGCTTTTAGCTTATTATATAAGCCTCCATCTCTGATTTCATTTCTGCTAAGCCCTATATCATTTTGCCTTCGTAATTTGACACCTTTTACCTGGAGGAGACACACCCTGAGTGTCCTTATCTTGCTTGTGTTCCTTGCATTAGGCATAGCTTTGTTCCATGCGCTTGGAGCTAGTTTCGCATGTCCCTGACACTCGTCTCCTCCCATTACGAGCATTCTTCTACTTTTACTTCGAGCTCATTAAAAATAGTACGTAAGTTTTGAACATTTTTCTGTATCTCCTTTGAGCTCATTAAAAATAGTAAGGAGGTCACGAGCATTTCGTTCAACCTCACTTCGATCTCGTTAAAAATAGTAATGAGGCTACGAGCATTTCTTTCATCTTCACTTTGAGCTCGTTAAAAACAGTAAGGAGGCTACGAGCATTTCTTTCATCTTCACTTCGAGCTCATTAAAAACAGTAAGGAAGTTATGAGCATTTTTCTGTATCTCCTTTGAGCTCGTTAAAAAAAGTAAGGAGGTCACGAGTTTACTTTTTTGGGCTCATTAAACCTTTACGAAAAGATCCCTATGGAGTTCTTTTAATCCCTTTTCAGACTCCTTAAATAGGAAAAGTTTGCCGAGCATAGTAGTCTTTTCAGGATCGTTAAAATAACTGAACCGACATCCACTTAGGTATAGAATTATCCCTTTTTCAGGCCTTGGTGGATAATTTATGGAAAAGGTATACTCTAGGTATACTCTGGTATGCGCTAGAAGAGTTCTTCTTCCATTATTTTATACTTTTTCGGGGAAGGAGACTAACTTTACGAAAAAGGACCTTTGGAGTCATCTTTAGGGTTTTCAGACTCTCGAAATGTGAAAGCACCAAGCAAGCATTCACCTACTCGGGCTCGATGTGAAATCCACGAGATGGTTGATAGAGGACTGTTTACGTTTTTCAACTCTATAAGCAAGAAAACACCACCGAGCATAGACCAATCAGGGCTCGATATAAAATCCACGGATAGGTGTATGGAGTTTTCTTCTAGGTTTTTCAGACTCCTTAAATATGAAAATACCATCGAGCATGCTTTCGTTCTTTGTCAAGCTCGTTAAAAAATGAAAAATGTAATGGAAGGGAAGAATGTTAAAATATCTTTCAATATGATGGCAGCAAGTCAACTATCTCCTTGAACAAAGCACCTGTTTTGAGTCTATCAAACAAGTTGGGTTCTAGTGTTAGCCTTGGGATAAACCTGATCTTAGAGTTCTTACTCCTCCCTTTGGTTAGTCTTCCAATCATATGGAGAATCTGTTAATGTCTCCTACATTGCAGATTTGCATCATGGTCTCTTTGGGTTAAAAGCTGCCTAAGTCACTCTTGTGTTGTGCTCACTGTTCAAGGATATAACCTATGTCAGCCATTCTACAGTTTCCTTGACCTCATGTGTCGGCCATTCCTTGGTGTCAGTATGTTTCATCATGTGTTCAGTCCTACTCCAAATCAGCTCATACCTGTTGAGTGTCCCTCGTGTTGGATGATGGAGGATGCCTTAAGGCCTCCCTTCCAACAGACTTCTTCCCATCGACTTCGGCTCATTTGTGCTCTGGGAATGAAGTTTAGAGTTTCGGTTAGTACCTTGGGGATTTCAATCATTAGTGGCAGTTTCCCTCGCTATTGGATAGATGGGAATACATCAATGTCTCCTATATGATAGATTCTTCAAGTGTTCGATGGCAAGACCATTTATTCGCACTTGTTTGAATGTACTAGGTACCTTGGGTTCCATTTTCATTATTGGTGGACACCCTCACATTTGTTAACGGTATACATCAATGACTGGTAATCAAATGATTCCTCCCATGTTCGACATCAACTCATTTATTCGCATGGATAGGTTTGTACCTTAGGTTATTTTTGGATGAAGACCTTGGGATCCTCGATAGCATCACCTCATTCATGTTATCGCCCAAGTTGCATAAGATTGAGCCACACTCTTTTTGGCTCTTGATGAGAAATAGATACAGCTTGTTCTCTATGGCTATGTTCTCCATTTTTTACATAGATCCACCTTGTATTTATGTGGCTATGTTTACACTTATGTTCCTCATGGATCCACGCTTGTATTTTAGTGTCCATGATATATGCATCAGCATTTGGATCATTATTGTATCTTTTTGGAGATCATGTTCCACTATTTGAACATGGACAGTTACCCCAAGGATGAGTTTATCTGACATTGCCTTTGCGTTCAGGTACTTCATTTGAGCCTATGATTCTTGGTTTCTCTGGTTCCTCCGATTCCATGATTCAACTCTTTATTATTTATAATGTATTTCGGCCATTGTTTACCTCACTCCCTCTGACCTCATACATTAGAAGGCACCTGTTATAGCTTAAAATGACACTTATCCATCTGTGACGACGCTTGCATCGCTTGGTCACATGACGACACTTCTTGAGATCAAGTTTAGTCACACAACAGGACACTTGTGGATTGAAGGGTCATTAGGGACACTGAATATGGTTGAAATTACCTGACCAACCCAACTCCTGAAAATCATCAAAAAACCCTATTTTTGGCCATTTTTTCACAAAAACGCTGGTATGCTATGCAAGAGTAGCGTTTTTCCCTTGAAAAACTCTACTCTGCTTCATAAAAGTAGAGTTCAAACGCTGGTTTGTAGTAGAAAAGTAGATTTTTTTACTGAAGCATCTAAAATCTTGATTTTTGGTCAAATTGAGTTAGTTTTGGAACCTCCTGATCGGTTATAACTACTTTTCCTCTCCTTTATTGATTATATAAGGAAGGATGTGAAGGAATACTAGATCTGGGGACTAAGGACAAGCAAGGGGACCATGAAGACACCAATAGAGATTAATGTTCTCTTGCATGAAAATGTTCTGTCCTCCTTTGCACTCCATTGGAAGAGAAAATGACTCAGAATTTATTATTATATGGCATTTGTCACTTGAGTAGTTTGTAGATAAAACATTGCAAGATCTATGAATTGGCCAATGTTTTGAAATCATTATAGACTACCATACCACGAGAATGAAGACACCATGCTTAGACAATATTGGCCAATATGCAAAGTTGGTTGATTGATTTCATTACATTTTTTTTATGTTAACTCATTCTTATACTTGGTGCCTCAACCTATTATATGTTAGCATAATATTTTTAAACTATAAAATCACTTCGAAATTCAGATCCAATGAGTGATTTCCTTGGTTGCTTGAGGAAAGCACTAGGACTACTAATTGGGGAACATCTGAGAGGTTTACTTCAACATTTTCAGTTTGTTAAGGTTACATTTTTTGAGGTTGAGAATCTAAGAATCTGTTCAAGTTGATGCTTTGGTGGGTGAACCAGCCTTGTGCTTAACCGAGAGAAATGTGGATCCCTCTGTGTCTACGCTAGGAAGAACCATCTATGGGCCTACAATTTTGCACTGCTCACAAGTGGCTAAAAAGGGTATGTCATGGTTTGATTTCACTGACACCAGAGTAAGAAGAGCTCTTATAATGGGGATGTATCTTCAACTAATCCAGTAGGTAAATTCATTTTTTTATTACATAACAAAGAATTGTTTTGGGCTGTACAGCATGCTATAGGTTATGTATGATGTATGTCTAAGTGAAGACTTTGTTTCGGTACAGCTCTTTGGTATCGGTGCAGTACTCAAAATCACACCTCAAATACTTAAACAATCTGGATTTGACACCATGTTAGTTCAAGCAGGCACTAAGGTAGAGTATGCTTCTCTTTTGGCAAGTGCAGTTACCTATCTCTCAATGTTTCCCTTTATAGTGCTTGCAATGTTTCTAATTGTCCGTGCTAGAAGGAGGTAATGCTCATACTTATATAAACCTAATAGGGTATTGAAAATTTAAAAATCATGTATAAAAGAGAACGAAAATATTTCTTGGAGCATATCACTAATAACTATTATCTACTTGGAATATTTTATTTCCAACTTACTGATTTCTAGTGTTCTGGTAAAAGTATATATAGATTCTCAAGGAAATGGTTAATGAATCACTTATTTATTCGACATCTCTATGCCTCGTTGAATATGTTTATGTTATGAGAAACCGCTCTTAAGGGGGGGCGCATCTGGCAGAAACTTGTCCCAAGCTGACCCACTCCAGAAACCTGTTATTGCTTCCATTTCCCATTTCTGGATGGGAGCTTTCGAGAAATGCATCATAGATACCAGAAACTTGAATTATGTGTTTTTTGTTGCTTTTCTTTTCTGGTAACATAGTTATGTAGTATGCATGATTTCCCTGTACTGGTGGTTATTTGAAAGTTATGTAGTATGCATGATTTCCCTGTACTAGTGGTTATTTCAAAGTTATGTAGTATGCATGATTTCCCTGTACTAGTGGTTATTTGAAGGTTCTCAATCAGATTTCTTCTACTTTTTATGTGGGTGCAGGAAAATCCTTCTATCGACCACTCTGGTACTATTCATTACATTGCTTACAATTGCTTTGGTAAATAAATTGCTTCAATTAGGGATTGTCCAGGGAATTAGCTCAGTTGTGGGCCTGATGGCCTTCTTTTACGCCTTCAATAAGGGATTCGGTGTCATACCAAAATTTTATGTTCATAAATATTTCCAACAAGAGTGAGAGGAATGTTCCTGGATTTGTGTGTTATAGTGACATGGACTACAAACATGCTTATCATATTCCTTTTTCCTATCATGAACAAGGCCTTGGGAATATCAGGTGTTTTCAGATTTTTCTCTATCATGAGTGCAATTTCCTGGATATTCATCTTCCTTGAGGTTCCATACACCAAAGGATTTCCTTTGGAAGTTATCACAAAATTCTTTACTGTATCTACATCTCCAACTGTAAAGGAAAGTGAATAGGTCAACCACAAACTCAGCATTAAACTACAGACATAGCTTTGTAGATTGTAAAATGTTATCGTTATGGTATTTGATAATTTAGATGAAGTAATGGAAAGCACAAATAGGAAGTTAAGTGAGAATATTGTCCAACACTTCTATTTCCTCTTTTCCATATCATAGCCTCGCCTTCTTTGTAATGTGGTTGAGAAGCATCTTTTGCAATTTATCTATGTAGTCAAATGTATTTTATCTCATGGTTTTAGGATGAAGGCCATCATTGGATTGACAAAACAAAATCTTGGAATCTGCACCTTAGATTTCCATAATGTATTTGAATAATAACACACCTTAGAGTGATGAGCGATGAATGAATTTGCACCTTCGAGTGATGACTGAAGAATAGATGATGAGAGGAGTATTGAAGATTTGCAACAAGCACATAAACAGTTACGTGTCGATCTCTCCGAGGTGACTTCAAATAGGGAATTGCAGCTACAAGCGAGGAAGAAGCATCTTATCCTTATGATCCTGCAACATCTTGTTAAGTTTAGCCTAATTTCACAAGCAAGATCACTGAAAGAAACACAATCACAAGATAGACAAATATTTTCCCTTGGAAATCCTCATGGGGTAGAAAAACCAACAAATATTTCCTCAATATAGATAATCAACCCAATACAAGATGTAGTCCTCAACAAGAGCTCCTTCTCCTCCTATGTAGACCTCTCTCTCTCCTATGCACCAATTAGAAGTGACTGAATGAATGGCTTAAATGATGAACACACCTCCTCTATTTATACTTGTGTTCGAACTGACTTTTCACCCTAATGGGGCCGAACTGTCCTAAAAGAGTCTAATAAACCCTAAACAACTAACTCAGGGCCGACCTCACATGGGAGATCTAATAACCCTAGTTACGACACTCTCTCGGAGGAATAAACCTCTCCGAATATACAATAGGGTCTCCTCATAGGAATGGAACATCTCCGAAATAATAAAGTACAAATATAATATTCTTAGAAGTTACAATCTCCTTAGAAAATTAGAAGCTTAGAGCTTTGGATTGAACCTTTTGATTGGGCAGAAGGGTGGGCTTTATCAAACCCTAGTTTGGGGTCATGTCTAGTGAATCCGGAAGTTTCAAAGGCAAATTTGAGGGGTGAAACTTTGCAGTTTTCAAATTATGAGTATACCATCTTGATCAACTCATCAAGGCGCATGTTTCTATCCTTTCGAAAGTTTGAAATTCAAAGTCTGAATTTTTAGGGTTTCTCTGACAAACCCTAATCCAGCTCGAGATCCAATTCCTGCAAATCCAGTGGATTGGGTTAATCCTAGAAGAGAATGGATCGGTCACTACATAAGTGAAGAAGTTCCTGTTTCAGAGGGAGATAAGGCTAAGACCTTACATAAGAAGATTACAAGCAATCTCGACAGGTATGACTCATCCAGGTATGTTACGAGTTTTCTTCATGATTAAGTTTTCTTGATGTATATGTAACTTCGGAATGTATTTCATCTATGTTTTTATATATATTTATTGTACCCTTATTATAGATGTGTTATTCCTCTATAAGCAAGTGTCGTCATGTGGATTGACAAGTGTCGCAAGTGTGTGTACTTGCCAATGGGTTATTAGACCACCATGTGTGGGGTCGACCCTGAAATATATATTATATTATGGATGTATCTAGATAGACAAGTCGGCCCCATAGTGTAACTCGGAAAATAGGTTAAGTATAAATAGAGATCAGGAGATCTCTATTTGTATCATTACGAAAGACACACTTCCCTCACTCAGAAAGTGGTGCACTAGTGAGGAGGAGGATCATCTGCTCTAGGAGACTATTTCAAGTGTATTTTGGTTGTACTTTGGTTGAGCCATTGCTCTCTCTATCTCTGAGGAAGTTGTGGGGTTTTTCACCTTAGGGTTTTTCCCACGAAAACTTTGTGTCTCTTGTCTCTCATGCTTTTGATTCTTGTGATGCTTGTGATGCTTATTGTGATTGTTATGCATTGATATACTGTATATGTTATTCTCTCAGTATAGATCCAAGAGTATTGTGAATTAATGCTCAAATTTTAACATGGTATCAAAGCTAATGTGAGAAGAAGAAATTTTGCAGTGACGGAAACTTGAGTTTCTTGTTGATTGGGTTTCTCTCAGTTTTTGGAAAAGCAGTATAGTAGATTGACTTTACTCATCAAGGAGAATCTATCTATCCAATCAGAATTCAATTATGAGCATTTTCAGATTTGGCCCTAAACATTAGGGTTTCCACAAAAATAGGAATTTCTAAAATCTGAAGACATAGATGGAAGCTCCTTGCAAAAATCAAAGTTTAGAGCTTTGGATCGAGATTTTTGGCTAGGTAGATCTCCGAGAAACTGAAACCCTAATTTAGGGCTCTCCCTAGTGAACCCGAGAGGACAAAAAGACAAATCTGAAGGGTAAAGCTTTGCTGATCTCAAATTCTAAATACACCAGGCTGATCAGCTCATCAAGGCACATCTTTCAATCCTTTTAGAAAGTTGAAATTCACATTTTGAATTTTTAGGGTTTTTTCGACAAACCCTAATCCGGGACCAGATCCATTTTTCAGCATTTCAAGTGGTAAGACCTAAATCTTTTCTATTTCCATTTGAATTACTCTTTAAGATGTCTCACCACACCAAGCTTGAGGATAAGCTTGAAGGGGCTGATAACTTTCGAGCTTGGAAGTATAGGATTGGGTTAATCCTGGAAGAGAATGAGTTGGACTCATATATAAAAGAAGACATCCCTATCCTAGAGGATGAAGAGGCTAAGGTATTGCATAAGAAGAACTCGGTCAAGGCAAAGAGAATCATTGTTGATTCTATCAAAGACCATCTCATACCACATGTGTCTTCTCTAAAGACACCCAAGGCTATGTTTGACTCTTTGACCAAGCTATTTGAAGGAAAGAACATAAATCGGAAGATGACCCTGTGGAATCAATTGAAAGGGGTCAAGATGTCGAATGGAGAAACCATTCAATCCTATTTCTCCAAGGTCTCTCATATCAAGGAACAACTTGAATCTATAGATGAAATGGTGGAGAATGGTGAAATTGTTATGACTACTTTGAATGGCCTACCTAGGTCATGGGACTCTTTTATCTAGGGGATCTGTGCTAGAAAGAAGTTAATCTCCTTCAGTATATTATGGTAGGAATGTTCTCAAGAAGAAGCAAGGCTTGTGGCAAGAGAAGAGAAGATGGGAAATGAAGATCAAGCTCTCACAGCTCACACTAAAAAGGGCAATTTCAAGAGGGAGCCATCCCATCACAAGAAGAAATCTTCTCATCATTTTCACAAAGACAAGAAAGATCTAAGGTGTTTCACTTGTAATGAGAAGGGTCACTTTGCTTCAGAATGTCCCAAGAACAAAAGGGACAACCACAACAACAACAAATCCAGCAAGAAGAAGAAGGGTAACAAAAGAAGGTACCATGCTCATGGTCTCGAAGATGATGTACCTCCAAAGAAGAAGGCTAGGGCAGAAAGTGATGATAGTAATGATGACTCATGAAGTGAAGAAGAGTATATTCTAATCTCTGGTCTCACAGGTACTATCTCCCATGGTTGTAATGATTGGTTGATTGATAGTGGGGCTTCCAAACACATGACTGGGTTTAAGGAATCTTTTGTGAATCTATCTAAACATGAATCACCCCATAAGGTGAAACTTAGGGATGATTATCAATACTCAATAAAAGGAAGTGGTGAAGCCTCCTACAACCTAGATTGTGGAAAATCTATGAAGATGAAAGAAGTCCATTATGTACCTGGGCTCAAGAAGAACTTACTCTCCATCTCTACATTGGATGCAAAAGGTATGAGGGTTGCATTTATGGATGGCCAAGTCCTAATGTGGCCAAAGGGAAAGACCATAGATGGTGCAGTTGTGATTGGAGAGCAAGAGGAAGGTTTGTATAAATTAAAAGGACAACCTGAACATGCCATGGTGCATGAATCCATGGATCCAAGTGAACTTTGGCATAGAAGACTTGCTCATATGCACTATAGGGCACTTCCAATTGCAAGAAAGGCTGTAGAGGGTCTTCCTGAAATCAAGACCAAACATGAAGGTGTTTGCAAAGGATGTGCAAAAGGTAAGAATATTAAGAAGGCTTTCCCAAGCAGTGAAAGCAAGGCAAAAGATATCCTGGAAATCATCCACTCAGATGTATGTGGTCCTATGTCATCCAGTTCTCTAAGTGGGTATATTTACTATGTCTCATTTATTGATGACTTCTCCAGGAAGACTTGGGTATACTTCTTGAAAAACAAAGATGAGGTTTTTGATAAGTTCAAGGAATTCAAAACCTTGATGGAGAATCAAACTGACAAAAAGATCAAAACATTCAGATCCTACAATGGTGGAGAATTCACCTCAGGTGACTTCAAGAAGCTTTGTAGTGATTCAAGGATTAAGAGGGAGTTGACTGCTCCTTATAATCCTCAACAGAATGGAGTTGTAGAAAGGAAGAACAGAACAATCATGGAAGCAGCAAGGGAAATGCTACATGACCAGGATCTACCTATGCATCTATGGGAAGAAGCTGCTAGAACAACTGTATATGTGCAGAATAGAACACCCCACAAGATATTGGACAACAAGACACCAGAAGAAGTCTTTTCTGGTAAGAAACCCGAAGTCAGCCATCTCAGAATATTTGGTTGTCCAGTATACACACATGTCCCAAAGGAAAATAGGACCAAGATAGATCCTTCAGGAAAGAAGGGTATCTTTGTGGGTTACAGTGAAAGCTTGAAGGCTTACAGAATATACTTTCCAGGGTTCAAGAAGATTGATGTCAGTAGGGATGTAACATTTGATGAAAACTCAGCATTCATCAAATCAAGGAAGGCACCTATCGAAGTTTATGAAGAACCTAAGGAAACTAGATTTCAAGACACTACCATGACTGAAGCAATTCCAGAAGTTGTTCGTGAGTTTGAAGATCCGCAAGAACCTGTAGATCCACCCCGTGAGGATAACTCTCACAAGAGGAAACCTGCATGGGCTAGAGATCTCATTCAAGATGCAGAAAGATTTGGCATTCGAGAAGAAGAACACAGAGCAAAGAAAAGAACCAGATAACATACCAGCTATGTTGCTTTACTCTATGACATTATGAACAAAGAACCTTCCAATTATGAAGAAGCAGTGGAAAAGAAAGAATGGAAGGATGCTATGGTTGAGGAATACCAATCAATAATGAAAAATGATGTTTGGGATGTTGTCCCAAGACCTAAAGAGAAGTCTGTTGTGACTTCCAAATGGATCTATAAAATCAAGCATGCTGCAGATGGCAGTGTAGAGAAATACAAAGCAAGATTCATAGCTCGTGGCTTCTCTCAGAAAGAGGGAATAGATTATGAAGAAACTTTTGCATCTGTAGCCAGGTATACTTCCATCAGAACAGTACTTGCCCTGGCTACAACAATGAAATGGAAAATACACCAGATGGATGTCAAGACTTCTTTCTTCAATGGTGTAGTTGAAGAGGAAGTATATGTGGAGCAGCCACTCGATTTTGAAATACATGATAGGGAGTCATATGTGTGCAGATTGAAGAAAGCTTTGTATGGCTTGAAACAAGCTCCCAGAACCTGGTATGGTAGGATGGATAGTTTCCTATCTAGTTTAGGCTTTACCAAGAGTAAAGCGGATTCCAACCTCTACTACAAGGTTGAGGAAGGGAATCCTATGATTCTACTCCTGTATGTGGATGACTTATTTGTAACAGGAGATGACAGACTGATTGCAAATACTAAGAGGAAGCTTGCTGCTGAGTTCGATATGAAAGATTTGGGAATGATGCATTATTTCCTAGGTATGGAGTTGTGGCAGAATTCAGGTGGGATCTTCCTTGGTCAAGGGAAGTACATAGTAGATATCCTGAAGAAATTTGGGATGATGGATTGCAAGGCCATGGCCACACCCATGGCATCAAATCTGAAGCTTCTATGTGATGCTTCATCTGAGCCGGTTGATGTCTCTATGTATCGTCAGATGATTGGGTCCTTGATGTACCTGATGAACACAAGACTAGATATTTGATTTGCAGTGAACACATTGAGCCAGTTCTTGACGGATCCGAGGAGTGTTCACCTCATTGTTGTAAAGCATGTCCTGAGGTACCTGAAGGGTACAGTAGATTATGGGCTCAAGTATGAAGCAAATCAAAAGTTTAACTTGCAGGGTTATGTCGATTCAGATTGGGCTGGCAATGCTGCAGATAGGAAGAGCACAACTGGGTGGTTCTTCAGTACGGGATCAGGTGTGATCTCTTGGTTTAGCAGGAAGCAGTCCTGCATAGCACTGAGTATAGCTGAGGTAGAGTATGTTGCAGCCTGCTCAGCTAGTTGTGAGGCAGTATGGCTACCGAAGCTACTGTCTGAGTTATTTCATCTCCCATTGGATGCTATTGGTATCTTTTGTGATAACGAGAGTTGTGTGAAGCCGTCCGAGAACCTAGTGTTTCATGATAGGTCGAAACACATAGAGATCAAATATCACTATATCAGGTATATGGTGCAGAGAGGAGCTGTAAAGCTCTTGTACATTGCGACAAACAAGCAGATTGCAGATGTGCTGATGAAGCCACTAGCCAAGGTGAAGTTCGAGTACTTCAGGGAAAGGGTTGGTGTTCTTCAGATTGATGACACTTCAAGGAAAAAATGATGGACACATTTACTGAAGCCATTCCAAGCATGTTGGAAGGAGGATCCTTCACATGGCTGTGGATGTAAGCGCTAGATGATGAGCATCAGGACGATGCTCTAGTTACTACTCTATATATGCATAATGTTGGATGCTGGATATGATTAGTTGGATCATTTATATTTGTATGTATGTACGCATCATGTTGATGCTGGATATGATCAGTTGGATCATTTATATTTATATGTATGTACGCATCATGTTGGATGTTGGATATGATCGGTTAGATCATTTGTATGTATTTGTATATGCATCATGTTGGATGCTTGGACCATGTATCTGCATATGTATCAGGTGGATACATTGTATGATCAGGTAGATCATGTATGTTGATATGTATCATGTATTTGTATTTGTATAAGGTGGATACACTGTATGATCAGGTGGATCATGTATGATGATATGTATCAGGTAGATACTTGGTGTGCATCAGGTGGATGCATTCTATGATCAAGTTGATCATGATGATGAGCTTCAGGATGTTGCTCCAAATGATATGTACTAGGATGGTACAAGTGATGATGATCAGTATGATCATGGGCATCAGGATGATGCCTCGTGCGATGATGATTCATTGGATCATGAGTATCAGGTTGATACTTGGAGGTCGGAGATGATATGTGGAAAGTTGTGCAAATAGCATGTAATCAATCCTGGGAGATCTTGTCGGTCATGCTACGGCACATAAATGTTCCTGGGGTACTCTTTCTGGTATTGCTATGTAGTATGTAATCAGTCCTCAGATATCCGGTAGGTTGAGCTGTGTGCTCGTAATCAGTCCTGGGATGAGGTATTACTACCAAGACATGTAATCAGTCCTGGAGATCCGAGAGGTTGAGCTGTGTGCTCATAATTAGTCTTGGGATGCTCTTTAGAGATCTTGTCGGTCATGCTACGGCACATAAATATTCCTAGGATGCTCTTTAAAGGTTTTGTCTATCCACATGTAATCAGTCCTGGAGATCCGAGAGGTTGAGCTGTATGCTCGTAATAAGTCCTAGGATGCTCTTTAGAGATCTTGCCGGTCGTGCTGCAGCACATAAATGTTCCTAGGATGCTCTTTAAAGGTATTGTGGAGGAGATGCATGTAATCAGTCCTGGGAGATCTTTTTGGTCGTGCTTAAGCACATAAATGTTCCTGGGATACTCTTTTCGGTATTGCATCCGCACATAAAATTAGTCCTGAAAGGACACCTCTATCAGACCGTTCGCACAGATGATGAAGACCTGCAGGTGGTGGGCCTACATCCAATATGAAAAAGGACTAGCTCTGTAGAACTTCCTATGACAAGTAGAGTCAGATATTGGTTGAGATAGCAGTAGCAGTGACTATGATGATGACGATGATCCCGAGAAGAAGACTTGTCTAGTAGATATGTGTCGAGAAATACCTTCCCAGTTAAGAGGGATTATTGATGTATATGTAACTTTGGAATGTATTTCATCTATGTATTTTATATATATTTATTCTACCCTTATTATAAATATGTTATTCCTCTATAAGGAAGTGTCGTCATGTGGATTGGCAAGTGTCGCAAGTGTGTGTACTTGCCGATGGGTTATTAGACCACCATGTGTGGGGTCGGCCCTGAAATATATATTATATCATGGATGTATCTAGATAGACAAGTCGGCCCCATAGTGTAATTGGGAAAACAGGTTAAGTATAAATAGAGGTCGGGAGATCTCTATTTGTATCATTAGGAAAGACACAATTCTCTCACTCAGAACGTGGTGCACTAGTGAGGAGGAGGATCATCTGCTCTAGGAGACTATCTCAAGTGTATTTTGGTTGTAATTTGGTTGAGCCATTGCTCTCTCTATCTCTGAGGAAGTTGTGGGGTTTTTCACCTTAGGGTTTTCCCCACGGAAACTCTTTGTCTCTTGTCTCTCATGCTTTTGATTCTTGTGATGCTTGTGATGCTTATTGTGATTGTTATGCATTGATATACTGTATATGTTATTCTCTCAGTAAATATCCAAGAGTATTGTGAATTAATGCTCAAATTTTAACAAGTTTATGGTATGTTTGTCTTCATGTTATTACGGTTAGTACAATCTTGATTAAATTTAGACTTGTCATATCACCTTAATAAAATTATGAATGCATGATAGAACATATTCATTGATTAGGGTGTTGACACTTATGATTGTACTAATGCATTATGGTGTTGTATGAGGTTTATGTTGTCCGCTAACATGAAAGGTACACCAAGAAAGACAAATCATGTTCTAGTTCAAGAACATATGATCATGATGACATGAGAACAAAGATTCATCCATTGTAATGAATCACTTAGAAGATCTATTTACAAGGTATGTATAACTTGGTTCTATAATGGTTAACCTATGAGATATGCAGGTTACTAGCACAAGTCATTGAAGAGAACAAGAAGACATCATGTGGGTATGTTAGACATAACTAGCTAACATACCAATCCAGGTATGTTTTTCCTATATCAAGTTAGAATCCTACCTTCTGTTAGGATCCCTTATATAAGTATACTTGGTATGACTGGTTATGTTTATTCATAAAGTTAGAAATGTAAGTAATCAAGGGTTTATGCATTTTATGTCTCTTATCTTGATTGAAAATTTAACTAACCAGAAGAGTCCTATGATCAAATAAGATCATGCATAAGTAAAAGAAGACTTCCCTGAAACCTTGAATACTAATGTTTATTATCTGTGTTTGAAATGATCATGACTATACATGTTTAATATTATTGTGTTTAGATAGTATTAAGATTATACTAATGAATGTGTGATTATGTATGAGACCTCGAGGATAACACAATGATGATACTAATAACCATGCATAGTGATGGATATAATTTCAAGGACAGGTAATCCAGGTAGGAAAGATCAAGAGGGAGCACACTCCAGTTGTTCATGCAAGGAAGCAAAGATCAAGAGGGAGCACACTCCAATTGTTCCTGCAAGGAAGCAAAGATCAAGAGGGAGCACACTCCAATTGTTCCTGCAACGAAGCAAATATTAAGAAGGAGCACACTTCAGTAGTTTCTACAAGGATGCAGATATTCAGAGGGAGTTGACCACTTCTCACAATCCACATCAGAATGGAGTTGCAGAAAAGAAGTAAAGACTAAAAGGGAGTCAACCCAACAAACAAACAAAGATAAGTATTTGAATTATCATTCCTTGCATATTTTATTTTTTAAATAATATTGTTCAATAATGTATATGCTCATGTTCCTAGAATTAGGTTGTGTATTATGCATATTAGAATAGTTGCATTGATGAACAGTATACTACTAATATACATGGGTAAGTGGCCTATGGCACTGTACAACATTCCATTGCTACTTATCTAGAATGAAACCTCTTTGCTGACATGTTGGGAGTTGTGCATGCTCTTAACAATGTTCCGGTAGAGATTGGAAGGCATCTAGAAAGTTACGGGATATGGATAAATGTTGTATTGAAGCATTGGCTAAGATAATTGCATGACTATATGACATATTTCTTTATGTGTAAGAATTTGTTTTGAAAACTATGAGATGTTTTCTAATCATGCAATTTAACTTGTTGTGTAGGAAAGATCGTATACCATCACCTACAAAAGAAGGACTACAACATTTGTTTAGCAACAAAGTTATCTATTGAAAATATTGAAGATATTGAAGTTCCTAGGGTTCGGGAAGAATGCAATGATCCAGGAGTTCTAGTCGATCATGAAGAATGATATTTGGGATGCAGTCCCAAGACTTGAAAGGAAGTCTGTTGTGACTTCCAAATGGATCTATAAGATCACGCATGCTGCAGATGGTAGCATGGAGAAACACAAAGCGAGGTTTGTAGCTTGTGGCTTCTCCGAGAAGGAGGGATTGAGTATGAAGAGACTTCTACACTTATATCCAGGCACACTTCCATCAGATCAGAACTTGCTTTGGCTGTAGTGATGAAATGGAAGATCCACCAGATGGATGTCAAGACAGCTTTCTTGAATGGTGTAGTTGAAGAGGAAGTGTATGTGCAGCAGCCACTTGGTTTTGAGACACACAACGGGAAGGCATATATGTGCAGAACTTGGTATGGTAGGATAGATATCTTTCTATCCAGTTTGGGCTTTGCCAAGAGTAAAGTGGATTCCAACCTTTACTACAAGGTTGAGGAAGGAAATCCAGTGACACTAATTTTGTATTTGGATAACTTGTTTGTTACAGGTGAGGATAGATTTATTGCTGACACGTAGTGGAAGCTTGCTGCTGAGTTCGAGATGAAGAACTTGGGGATGATGCACTATTTTCTAGGCATGAAGGTTTGGCAAAGTGCAGATGGTATCTTCCTTAAACAAGGGAAGTATGTAGTAGAGATCCTGAAGAGGTTCAGGATGATGGACTGTAAGGCCGTGGCCACACCTATGTCATCGAACCTAAAGCTTTTGTGTGATGCTTCATTTGATCCGGTTGAAGTCACTATGTATCGTCAGATGATTGGGTCCTCGATGTACCTGACGAACACGAGGCCAGATATTTGTTTTGCGGTGAACACATTGAGCCAGTTCTTGATGGATCCTAGAGGTGTTCCCCTGGTTGCAATAAACCATATTTTGAGGTACCTGAAGGGTACAGTTGATTATGGGCTCAATTATGATGCGAATCAAAAGTTTAACATGCAGGGTTATGTTGATTTAGATTGGGCAGGCAGTGCTGCTGATAGGAAGAGCACTTCTGGGTGCTGCTTCAGTATGGGATCAGGTGTGATCTCTTGGTTTAGCAGGAAGCAGTCCTACGTAGCACTGAGTACAGTAGAAGTAGAGTATGTTGCAGCTTGTTCAGCTAGTTGTGTGGTAGTATGGCTTCGGAAGCTAATGTTTGAGTTGTTTGATCTCCCATTGGAGGCTACTGGTATCTTTTGTGACAACCAGAGTTGTGTAAAGATTTCTAAGAACCCGTTGTTCCATGAAAGGTTGAAACACATCGAGATCAAATATCATTATATTAGGGATATGGTGCAGAGAGGAGCAGTGAAGCTCCTGTATGTTGCGACAGATGAGCATATTGCAGATGTGCTGACGAAGCCACTAGCCAGAGTGAAGTTCAAGTACTTCAAAGAGAGGCTTGGTGTTCTTCAAACCAATGACACTTCGAGGAAGAAGTGATGGACACATCTACTGGAGCCATTCCAAGCATGGTGAGGGAGGATCCTTCCCATGGCTATGGATGTAAGCGCTAGATAATGAGGATCAGGACGATGCTCCAGTTACTGCATTGTATATGCATCATGTTGGATGTTGGATATGATCAGTTAGATCATTTATATGTATATGTATGTATGCATCACGTTGGATGCTGGATATGATCAGTTGGATCATTTATATGTATATGTATGTATGCATCATGTTGGATGCTGGATATGATCAGTGTGATCATGTATTTGTATATGCATCATGTTGGATGCTTGATATGATCAGTTGGATCATGGATTTGTATTAGGTGGATACTTGTGTATGTATCAGGTGGATACTTGTATGATCAGGTAGATCATGTACTTATGTATGTATCAGGTGGATGCATTATGTATGTATCAGGTGGATTCATTATGTATATCGGGTGGATGCATTATATGATCAGGTAGATCATGTAATATCGGGTGGATGCATCAGATGGATATACTGTTTGATCAGGATGATCACAGATGACGAGCTTTAGGATGTTGCTCCAGATGATATGCATCAGGTTGATGCTATGATGATGATCAGGATGATAAAAAATGACGAGCTTCAGGATGTTGCTCCAGATGATATGCATCAGGTTGATGCTATGATGATGTACATCAGGATGATGTATGGTGAGTATCGGTTTGATACTCTGTGGCCGTGGACAGGTTGTCCAGGTAGCATAGAAATGATTCTTTAAAAACCAGATAGGTAGAGCGGTGTGCTCGTAACAGCGTGGGTTTCTCTATCGAGATCCGGACAGGTAGAGTGGTGTGCTCGTAACATCCTAGGATGCTCTGAGTAGGTTTTGCTACAGTTTCACATAGAAAAGATCCTTTAAAAATTTGACAGGTAGAGTGGTGTGCTCGTAACAGCCTGGTTTTCTCTATCGATATCCAGACAGGTAGATCAGTTTGCTTGTAACAACCTGGGATGCTCTAAGTAGGTTTTGCAAAATTTCACATAGAAAAGATCCTTTAAAATCCAGACAGGTAGAGTGGTGTGCTCATAACTATCTGAGATGCTCTATCGATATCCAGACAGGTACAGCAGTTTGCTCATAACATCCTGGGATGCTCTGAGTAGTTTTTGTGAAGGTCAACATGTAAAATATCCTGGGAGATCCGATAGGTTGAGCAGTGTGCTCATAATCAGTCATGGGATGCTCTTTCGAGGTTTTGTTGAGGCACGTAATCAGTCCTGAGTATTCCACAGTATGGCCAGTGATGATGAAGACCTGTAGGTGGTGGGCCTACATCCAGTATGAAAAAGTACTGGCACTGTAGAACTTTCTATGATGAGTAGATTCATAGATTGATTGAGATAGGAGCAGTGACGATGATGATGACTTGATGACGATTATCCAGTGGCTATGATCTAGAGAAGAAGACTTGTGCTAGAAGACTTGTGTCGAGAAATACCTTCCTAGTTAAGAGGGAGTGTTGATGTATATGTAACTTCGGAATGTATTTCATATATATATTTATTGTACTCCTATAGAGATGTATTATGCCTCTATACAAAAGTGTTTGTATTCCTACAGAGATGTTATTATTCCTCTATACGGAAGTGTCGTAACTTATACTTGATGGGTTATTAGACCACCTTGTTGGGGTCGGCCCTGTATAAGTCATGTGGGTCGAAGGGTTATTAGAACACCCTATTGGGGGGTTGGCCATGTGGGTCAAAGGGTTATTAGAACACCCTATTGGGTGTTGGACCAGTCAGCATTATGTTATGTGGTTAAGTTAAGGCTGACCTAGTAAAGGTTATTAGGCAAGTCAAGTCAAGTATAAATAGAGTGCGGGAGGCACTCTATTTGATCATTCTGTTTTCACACACACTCTTTTGAGAGTGACGCACTTGTGGAGGATGAGAAGATGCTGCTAGGAGATGTTTATCTCTTATGCTTGGGTTGTATCATTGCTCTGTCTATCTCTGAGGAAGTTATTGGGGTTTTTCACCTTTATGGTTTTCCCCAAGTAAACTCTGTGTCTCTTATGTGCTTGCATTATTGTGTCCATGATTGACATGTTGTAGATATGTTGTACATGTTGTTCTCTTAGTTAAGATCTTAGATCAGATTGAAGTAAATTCTAAAAAAACTAACAGCCACAAACCTTGCCTTATACTTTTCAATGCTGCCATCTACAACATGATTTATCTTTTATATCCTTTTGGAGGATACCACACTCTTGTCCTTTGGCTTGGGAATTATATCCCAAACATCATTTTTCATTATTGATTGGTATTCCTCCATCATTGCCTCCACCCACTCTTTCTTATGAGATGCTTCTTCATAACTAGTGGGTTCTTGATCTACAAGATCACACATCAAGGCCATATAGTTGGAGAATGTATTTCGTTTCTTACTCACTCTAGTAGAGCTTTCAGGAGCTCCATACTTTACTGATCCTAGTATAATGTCTCTTGCCCATGCTGGCTTTCTCTTCCTTGATATGTTCATGATAGGGGGGTCTTGTGGTTCCATAATGTCATGGTCTTCAGGTGTTGTCTCTTCAGGGGTGGGTGCAGCTTCAGTAATTCTGGAAGGTGCATCTTCCTCATATACTTCTTCATACTGGCACTTCCTAGATCTCTTGAGAGCTGCCTCTTCATTAAATGTCACATCCCTACTTATTTCCATATGATGAAATACTTGGATGTATATTCTGAATGCTTTGGATGCTTCACAATATCCAACAAATATATTTTTTTCCCTAGAAGGATCTAGCTTGGTCCTCTTTTCTTTTCGAATGTGAATGTATACTAGGCATCCAAATATGTTGAGGTGACTTACCTTAGGCTTCTTCCTTGTGAACACTTCTTCTAGGGTCTTGAAATCAAGAGTACTATGAGATAGTCTATTCCGCACATAGATTGTTGTCCTGGATGCTTCAGCCCATAGATACATAGGTAGGTCTTGATCATGTATCATTGTTTTTACTGCTTCCATTATGGCTCTATTCTTTCTCTCTGCAACACCATTTTGTTGAGGATTGTAGGGAGTGGTTAGCTCCCTCTTGATTCTAGCTTCTTTACAAAAGACTTCAAAATATTTTGAAGTATATTCTCCACCATTATCTATCCCGAGTATATTGATCTTCTTTTCTGAATGATTTTCTATCAAGGCTTTGGATTCCTTGAACTTTCCAAAGACTTCATCTTCTCCCTTTAGAAAATATATCCAATTCTTCATTGAGTAGTCATCAATGAATGTAAGGTAATATTCATACCCACTCAAAGATGTGGATGGAATTGGTCCACATACATCTGAATGAATAAATTCTAAAGTACTCTTAGTCTTTGTTTCACTATTTGGAAATGGATTTTTGTTATTCTTCCCTTTTGCACATCCTTTGCATGTGTCGTTGTGGTCAATCTTTAGATCTGGTAGTCCTATGACTACCTTGCTCACATGAGGTAGTGCTTTGTAGTTAATGTGAGAAAGTCTCCTATGCCATAGCTCACATGGGCTAGTGGCTTCATGAACAAGGGCAGCTTCAGGATGACCCTTGAGTTTGTATAGACCTCCTTCCTATTCACCAATAACAATTGTATCCTCAATTGATTTTCCTTTTGAACATATGAGTACTTGTCCATCTATGAATGCAACCCTATAACCTTTCTTATCTAAAGTTGAGATAGAAAGTAAGTTCTTCTTAAAACTTGGTACATATAGGATTTCCTTCATCTTCAATGGAGTTCCAGAATCAAGCTTGTAGGTTGCTTCTGTTGAGATATTGTAACTTCAAAGAATATTATATTTGTACTTTATTATTCCGGAGATGATTCATTCCTTCATGAAGATCTTATTGTATATCCGGAGATGTTTATTCCTCCGTCGGAATGTGGTAACTCGGGTTATTAGACTTCCCTAGTGGGGATCGGCCCTAAATGTGTTATGTGGGTCAAAGGGTTATCAGACCACCCTAGAGGGGTCGGCCCAGTCAGTTATAATGGGGTATTTAACCTAATGGTTAAATACGAGCCTACATGTACTTGTGTAAAATACATATCAGAGAAGTGTATAAATAGAGGAGGTGTGTTCCTCATTATACACACATTCACTCACTTGAGGAAAGCGCACTTGTGGAGGAGAGGTCTGCTATTGTGGAGGAGGAGATAATGTCTCAGGGTTTCATCTTTGTATATTGCTGGTCATCTATATTGAGGAAGCTTTGCTGGGTTTTCTACCCCATGAGGGTTTCCCAGGATAAATCTCTGTCTCTTGTGTTTATGCTGTGCTTGTTGTTTCTTCAGTGATCCTGTATATGCTATTATTGTGAAATGGAATGTAATGCTACTATTTTCTGTCTTATCATATTGAATTTTAACATGGTATCAGAGCGAGGTTGAAGGAAGACAAGGTATGGCACTAACGACACTTGCTTTACTTACGACAATTTGAAGGCTAGGGTTTTATATAGCAAAAACCAGTCATCGTAGCACTTTCGCTATAAATCCGTTTTGGCGAAGTTTTCGGATCTGAAATTGTTACAGGACGAATATTAAATCTCCAGGTACCTTGTGTCCAAAGGACAACCTCTAATTCGTTGTACTTTGTGATTTATGATCTGTACAATATAGGGTTTCTGCCTCTTCCAAATCTGAGTCAAAATCAGGTGACCTTGGGAAAAAGGTCATATCTTGGGCTAGGAAGCTCCAAATGAAATTTCGTAAAAAGTGACAGGTAGTACACAGTCTTTACTATCTTAGAAAATGTTTTCAGAGGTCGAAGTTAAAATAGTGACACGTGGCACGCCGTACAAGTTCGCTCTCCTATTTTATCCCAAAACAGGTCACATTGCGAGATTTGGCATAAATCTCTCTCAGAGAATCCAATTGAGGTCATACCTATCAGGATGGAAAGGTAACAGGCCGAGCTATCTCAGAAAACTTTTTCAGAAGCCGAAGTTAAAACAGTGACACGTGGAACACCGTACAAGTTCACTCTCCTATTTTATCCCAAAACAGGTCACGTTGCGACATTTGGCATAACTCTCTCTCAGAGAATCCAATTGAGGTCAGACCTATCAGGATGGAAAGACAACAGGTCAGACTATCTCAGGAAACCTTTTCAGACCCTGTGGATCAAAAATTTTAGAGTTACACCAAAAACAATCAGGTACATATTTCTATCAAAACAGAATTATGTTTTGGTACCTTCATTCATGGCTTCCGGAATTTAGGGCTTTGGAGAAAGTTGGAATTTTTGTAATCGGAGACCACGGCTGGATGCTACTCATCAAAATAGAAATTTAGAGACCAAGATCATAATTTTTGGTTGGGCAGAAGGCCGGGTTTGATTAGACCCTAGTTCGGGACTTTGATCAGAAAAGTGGAAAATTAGGGCTTCTGTAAAAATGGGAATTTTTGAAATCTGTGACCATGGCTGGAAGCTCCTCAGAAAAATAGAAGCTTAGAGCTTTGGATCAAACATTTTGATTGGGCAGAAGAGTGGGATTCATCAAACCCCAGTTCAGGGTCACGTCCACTGAATCCGAAAGTTTCAAAGGCAAAATTGAGGAGTGAAACTTTGCAGTTTTCAAATTCTAAATATATCAGTTTGATCAGCTCATCAAGGCACATATTTCTATCCTTTCAGAAGTTTGAAATTCAAAGTTTGAATTTTTGGGGTTTCTCTGACAAACCCATATCCAGCTCCAGGTCCAGTTCTTGCAAATCAAGTGGATAGGATTAATCCTAGAAGAAGATGGATTGGTCACCTGCATAAGTGAAGGAGTTCCTATTTCAGAGGGAGATGCGGCTAAGGCTTTACATAAGGAGATTACAAGCGATCTCAACAGGTATGACTCATCGAGGTATGTTTTGATATTTGTTCATGATTAAGTTTATGGTATGTTGTCTTCATATTATTTACTAGTACAATCTTGATTAATGTTAGAATTGTGTTATCAGCCTAGTAACAATATGAATGCATGTGAATGATCAAAGACATTCATTGATTAGGGCTATATGATTGTACTAATGCATTATGGTGTTGTGTGAAGTTGATGCTGTCTGATAACAAGATATAGGTACATCACAAAAGACAAATCAAGTTCAATGACCATGACATCATGAAGACAAAGACTCATCCATAATCTTTGTTCTACTTACAAGGTATGTATGACTTTATTATATTATATGAGACATGCAGGTTCTAGCTCAGGATCTCTAAATCATTGAAAAGATTGTTTAGGTATGTTGTACATAACTAAGCAGGTATACTAATCCAGGTATGTTTTCCTATGTCATGTTAAGAATCTTACCTTGTATTGGGATCCCTTATATAAGTATACTTGGTATGATTGGTTATGCTTATTCATAAAGTTAGTAATCAAGGGATTATGCATATTATGTCTTTTATCTTGATTGATGATATGCATGAGTAAAATAAGACTTCCCTGAAATCTTGAATACTAATGTTTATTAACTATAATCATGACTATACATTTTCAAGATTATTTAGAAATATAATGTTTTGATAACATTTAGAACATACTAATGGGTGTATGTTTGTGTATGAGATCATGAGGATGACACTTGAACATGCACAGTGGTACAGAATGAAAAGAAGTTCAAAAGACATACAGAAGATCAAGCGGGAGGCAACCACACAAACATAAAAGATAAGTATTTGAGTTGTTATTTGAAATAGTAAATGATATTGCCTGTAATAGGTTGTATGCATATTTGTGTTCGTATAATGTATCATGCTGAGTGTAAATATTCATAGAACATTGAATAGTATACTACTAATATGCATATGATTGGTAAGTTGGACAAACATTCCATTGTTGCTTGTCTAGAATGAAACCTCTTTGCTGGCATGCTGAGAGTTGTGCACACTCTCGATAGTATGTTCTGGTGGAGATGGAAGGCATCTAGATAGCCACTGTATGCATACAGGATATGGGAAAGTGTTGTGCCAAAGTATTGGACAAGATAGTTGCATAACTATGTAAATGATATCTGTATGCATAATAGGTTATCATGTCAATATGATTTGATGATTATGAAGTATTACTAATCCTGTACTTAATTTTGATTTGTAGGAAAGATCATGATGAATGATGAACACTGAACAAGCAATGGATGTTCAACAAAAGATTTACAAATCAAATGATAGAAGGCTTGTGGCTAGAAGATTCTCTTAAAAAAAAAAAAAAAAAAAAGAGAATCATGATGAGATGTTTGTTCCAATTGGATAGATAAAACCATTCTCTTAATGGTGTAATCAAAGAAGAAGTGCGATTTAGGTTCTGTATGGGTACCCAGGATCGATAATCAATTGATGAGCTTAATGATCACCACGAGTGATGTGGATCTCAACCTTTGCTACAAGGTTGAATATGGTTTTTATACATAGATGACATGGATGCAAGAAGGAACTCACCACAGAGTTCGAATAATATTGAGGCTCATATCAGTAGACCCATCTATCGAGAGATGGCACAGATAGATATGCAGAAAATCATTCAATGCAGAGTGTGAATGATGTTCAGTCACAAAGGGAGAATTGACAGTTTCTTAATAAGCTTGGGCTTTACCAAAAGTAAAGTTGTTCCTAACCTTTACCTTAAGGCTATGGATCATACTATTATTATGATATCTTTCTTATAGGGAATGAGAAATAGATCATGAAAAGAAAGAAGAAGATGGCTGCAGAGATGAAAAATGAAAGATCTCAGATTGATGCATTACTTCCTAAGTCTGGAAGTATGGCAAGGCTTAGAAGGAATCTTTCTCAACCAGGGAAAGTGTGCTGAGAAATATTAAAAGGAATTGATGTGTTGGAATGGCCACTCTCATGAATTCCAACTTGAAGTTCTTAGCAGATGACTCATTAGAGTTAGTGGATATAACTCTGAACAGACAAATTATTGGGTCTTTGATATATCTAACATATACTAGGTTAGATATATGCTTTGTTATGAACACCTTGAGTCAGTACCTAGTGGAAACTAGATGTGTTTACCTGATAGTTGCAAAGAATGTGATGAGGCACATAAAGGACACGATAGAATTTGATCTATGCTATCTTGAAGATCATGACTTCAGATGGCTATTCAGATTCTAATTGGGCAGAAAGTGTATCAGACAGGAAGAACACATCGAGAGGATGTTATTGTCTGGGATTAGCCATGATCTCGTGGTTTAGTTGGAAGCAGTCTAGTGTGGCTCTCAGCACAAGCGGAATATATGGCTGCTTGCTCTGCTAGTTGTGAAGAAGTTTGGCTTTAGGATTGTTTGACTTAGAGATAGAACCAACTGAGATCCTATGTGATAATTAGAGTTGTATCAAGATGACATAGAATCTAGTGTTCCATGATAAGTCAAAGAACATAGGGAACTAACAAGATATGATGCAGAAAGGAACTCTAAAGTTTGAATTTGTAACAGGTTACCGTTGTACTAACCAAACCTCTACATCAAGTGAAGAAGTTACCAACCAAACCTCTGTCTCGAGTGAAATTTGAATACTTCCGAGACAAGCTTGGTGTAGTTCAAAAGGACCCTCCTCGAAAGGGGGAGTAGTATAGTCACTACTGATGAGATTGTCTCATCGAACAACAAGGTCGATGATGAGGTAACCTGTTCTCTACACCCAGTTACTTAGAAATATTTAGATTTAGGACTCTTATACTTAGAATACTTAGTTTTACTTATACATGCTTTTGATGATAGATGTATTGATGAGAATACATGCTTTTGATGATGAAATGTATTAATGAGAATACATGTAGGGATTGTATCATCCTTGAACACTTGTTCTAAAGAGAGCCGTAGATGTGAGGTCTCCGAAAATGAAGTCCTTAGTGGACAATTGAGGGGATTGGATCATCCCTGGACTTTCAGTCCTAAAGAGAGCCGTAGACGTGAGGTCTCCGAGAATGAAGTCCTTGGTGGACAATTGAGGGGATTGGATCATCCTTGGACTTTCAGTCCTAAAGAGAGCCGTAGACATGAGGTCTCCGAGAATGAAGTCCTTGGTGGACAATTGAGGGGATTGGATCATCCCTGGACTTTCAGTCCTAAAGAGAGCCGTAGACGTGAGGTCTCCGAGAATGAAGTCCTTGGTGGACAATTGAGGGGATTGGATCATCCCTGGACTTCCAGTCCTAAAGAGAGCCGTAGACGTGAGGTCTCCGAGAATGAAGTCCTTGGTGGACAATTAAGGGGATTGGATCATCCCTGGACTTTCACTCCTAAAGAGAGCCGTAGACGTGAGGTCTCCGAGAATAAAGTGATGGGGATTGCATCATCCCAAAACTGCTAGTTCAAAATGTACATGATGGGGATTGCATCATCCCAGAACTGCTAGTTCAAAATGTACGTGATGGGGATTGCATCATCCTGGAACTGCTAGTTCAAAATGTACGTGATGGGGATTGCATCATCCCGGAACTGCTAGTTCAAAATGTACGTGATGGGGATTGCATCATCCCGAAACTGTTAGTTCAAAATGTACGTGATGGGGATTGCATCATCCTGGAACTGCTAGTTCAAAATGTACGTGATGGGGATTGCATCATCCCCGAACTGCTAGTTCAAAATGTACGTGATGGGGATTGCATCATCCCGGAACTGCTAGTTCAAAATGTACGTGATGGGGATTGCATCATCCCGGAACTGCTAGTTCAAAATGTACGTGATGGGGATTGCATCATCCCGGAACTGCTAGTTCAAAATGTACGTGATGGGGATTGCATCATCCCGGAACTGCTAGTTCAAAATGTACGTGATGGGGATTGTATCATCCCCGGACTTCGGTCCCTGAATTGATCCGTAGATGAATGGTCTCTGAGAAAGTGATTGTATTGATGATGTGGTTACTTGTATCGGTAGGATACTTGTATTGATGATGTGGTTACTTGTATCGGTAGGATACTTGTATTGATGATGTGGTTACTTGTATCGGTAGGATACTTGTATTGATGATGTGGTTACTTGTATCGATAGGATACTTGTATTGATGATGTGGTTACTTGTATCAGTATGGATACTTGTATTGATGATGTGGTTACTTGTATCGGTATGGATACTTGTATTGATGATGTGATTACTTGTATTGGCATGAATACTTGTGCTGATGATCGTGAGATGACGATGCTGATGATCGTGTGATGATGATGCTGATGATCGTGTGATGACGATGTTGATGATCGTGAGATGACGATGCTGATGATCGTGTGATGACGATGCTGATGATCGTGTGATGACGATGCTGGTGATCGTGAGATGACGATGCTGATGATCGTGTGATGACGATGCTGATGATCGTGTGATGATGATGTTGATGATCGTGAGATGACGATGCTGATGATCGTGTGATGACGATGCTGATGATCGTGTGATGATGATGCTGATGATCGTGAGATGATGATGCTGATGATCGTGTATCATGAGGATCCAGATGATGATATTGTTGTAGCTGTTCAAGTGCTACAGAAGATAAAGACTCAATACTGAAGATGTCGATGTTCCAGTATTGAAGATGTTCCAGTAACTGCTTGAGTTACTAATGATGTTGAGAAAGCTTCCAATGATTTATAGATGTATCATGTATGATGTTGATGACTCCTTGCTCGGGAAGATGATGTTATAATATCCTTCTCGTTAAGGGGGAGTGTTGAGATATTGTAACTTCAAAGAATATTATATTTGTACTTTATTATTCAGGAGATGATTCATTCCTCCGTGAAGATCTTATTGTATATCCGGAGATGTTTATTCCTCCGTCGGAATGTGGTAACTCGGGTTATTAGACTTCCCTAGTGGGGATCGGCCCTAAATGTGTTATGTGGGTCAAAGGGTTATTAGACCACCCTAGAGGGGTCGGCCCAGTCAGTTATAATGGAGTATTTAACCTAATGGTTAAATACGAGCCTACATGTACTTGTGTAAAATACATATCAGAGAAGTGTATAAATAGAGGAGGTGTGTTCCTCATTATACACACATTCACTCACTTGAGGAAAGCGCACTTGTGGAGGAGAGGTCTGCCATTGTGGAGGAGGAGATCATGTCTCAGGGTTTCATCTTTGTATATTGCTAGTCATCTATATTAAGGAAGCTTTGCTAGGTTTTCTACCCCATGAGGGTTTCCCAGGATAAATCTCTGTCTCTTGTGTTTATGCTGTGCTTGTTGTTTCTTCAGTGATCCTGTATATGCTATTATTGTGAAATGGAATGTAATGCTACTATTTTCTGTCTTAGCATATTGAATTTTAACAGCTTCACCAATTCCCTTGATGGGATATTGATAGTCATCTCCTACAGATACCTTCTGTGGAGAGGTCTTTTCTTCTAGACTTGAGAGAGTCTTATTTTGTCTTGTCATGTGCTTTGAAGCACGACTATCAATGATCCATGTATCTTCTGCAGGTGTTACTGACCCAGAGAGTGCAGAGAATAGAACATATTCTTTTGCATCTTCTTTTTCTGTTTTAGATCTTTTCTTTTCAGGCCTTTCCTCTTCCTCTTCTTCACTCTCATCTTCTGCCAAATGTGCTTGATGTCTTTTGTGAAGATTATTTTTCTTCTTCTTTGAAGGACAATTTCTAGCAATGCATCCTAGTTTGTGACAACTATAACATTGAACTGAGGAGAGGTCTCTTTCTGAACTTACTCCTCCTTTCTTTTTAAATCTGTGAGGAGGATGAGATTCCTTGTGACCATTCTTCTTGGAGTGGAAATGACTCCTTCTTCTTTTGGTGTGGGTGGCCGAATCTTGGTCATATTCTTTAAGCAAGGCTCCTCTGTTGGCAACCCTAGCTTCTTCTTGAATGCAATCCTCCCATACCACATCAAACTTCATACTTTATTTTCTTGCACACATGTTTTGGACGAATGAATCCCAAGGTCTAGAGAGACCATTAAGAGCATTCATGACTAGTTCATATTCATCAAGAGTGTCTCCAATGGATTCTAGTTGTTCCTTGAATTGGGAGACCCTTGTGAAGTAATCTTGAATAGATTCTCCTTTACTCATTTTTGTACTCTTCAATTGAGTTCTCAAAGTCATATTTCTGTTAATGTTCCTTCCTTCATACATTCTGCCTAGGGCATCATACATTTCCTTTGGATTCTTCTTGGATGGCACTTAGGTAATCAAGTGGTCTTTGATAGAATTAACAATGGTTCTCTTTGCCCTAATCAAGTCCTTCTTATACTTCTCTTTGGCTTCATCTTCTTTAGGTTCTATAACCTCATCCTTGATATATTGGGTAAGATCATTCTCTTCAAGAATGAGACCAATCCTATATTTCCATGCTAAAAAATTCTCTAAAAATCTAGCTTGTCTTCAAGCTTAGTGCTTGGAGCCATCTTATCCAGGGGACCACAGAAGTTGAAGTTTTTGAAAAGATAGAATAACACTTACTAGGAGAGGTGCTTGATTGAATTGAGATAACTGGTGAGCTCTGCTTCTGGAAACTTCAACTTTTCACCCTTCAAATCTGATCAACAACTGCAGTAGAATTTATGGTTTTCTGGTTCACACCTTTTCTGGTTTTCTAGTGCACAGGTGCACACTTTTTCTAGTTTACTTGTTTTTCTGGTTTTTGAGTTGAAGACCCAAACTAGGGTTTGACTTTCCTGGAGTTCTAACCACTCAAAAAGTTCGATCTAGGGCTCAAAAGTTTGATTTTGAGGAGGGCTATCCAGCCATGCAATCAGATTCCAAAAATTCCAACTTTTGCAGAAACCCTAATTTTCACCGGAAGAAGAGAGAGAAGATTTTCACCTTGTGAAAGATGTCGTATTCAGGATAGCTCTGATACCGTTAAGTTTATCCTAATTTCACAAGCAAGATCACTGAAAGAAACACAATCACAACATAGACAAATATTTACCCTAGGAAACCCTCATGGGGTAGAAAACCCAGCAATGCTTTCCTCAATATAGATAATCAACCCAATACAAGATGTAGTCCTCAACAAGAGCTCCTTCTCCTCCTATGCAGACCTCTCTCTCTCCTATGCGCCAATCATAAGTGACTGAATGAATGGTTTAAATGAGGAACACACCTCCTCTATTTATACTTGTGTTCTAACTAACTTTTCACCCTAATGGGGCTGACCTCTCCTAAGAGAGTCTAATAACCCCTGAACAACTAACTCAAGGCTGACCTCACATGGGAGATATAATAACCCTAGTTACCACACTCTCTCGGAGGAGTAAACCTCTCTGAATATACAATAGGGTCTCCTCGGAGAAAGGGAACATCTCTAGAATAATAAAGTACACATATAATATTCTTAGAAGTTACAATATTTCAACACATCTTCTCCATTTATAGATCCAAATATAACGAAAATTTGCAGGAACCATAATTTGTAGAAAGAGTTGTTGACCTCATCGATAAGCTGGGGGAATTAGATGCCTGTTAACCAATTGATTCACTCGAAGGATGGACAAAATATTTACTCAAAAAATAACTTGCATGCAATTTAAATCCAAAAATGTATGGATGGACAGAGTATTTACTTGAAAAATAACTTGCATACAATTTAAATCTAAAAATTTGTAGATGGAAAGAGTATTTACTCGAAAAATAACTTGCATACAATTTAAATCCAAAAATTTGAGAAATGCATATATGAAAACTTGCCTGGCCCTGAGAATTTTTTACATACCTTTTTTGGTGCCTGACACATTATGCATCTCGAACTCAGGAGGGGACATAAACCTATAGAGAAATCATAGTCGAGGAATCAAAACCCTGTATCATCTTCTCAAGGGCTTCCACGATCAAGGAATCAAAACCCTGTATCATCTTCTTGAGGGCTTCCACAGCCAAGGAATCAAAACCCTGTGAATGAACTCTGAATAAAGCACAAACCCTGTATCATCTTCTCAAGGGATTCTACGACCGAGGAATCTACCATGACAAACATGGGATTTCAATTCATGAACTCCTGATCCTGCAACTTTGAGGAAAAAAATATATACAAAGCCCTAGGGCACCATTTTGAGAATAATAAAAACAAATTGTGACTAATTTTTGGACTTTGCACCTCCATAGAAAGGGATTCCAAATTCTAGTGTGAAATTATAGATTGTGTGGATTGCATTGGAATCAAAATCCTTTCCTCCACTTAGCATTGTTTCCCAAACCCCAAACCCGAAATCTCAAAGTCCCTTCCTCCTTTCGGCATTGGCGCCAAACTCTTCATTTGGTTTAGTTTGTTTGGTAGAAAATGTTCTTTTGTTTTGTTTGTGTTTAATGCGTTTGGTTTAATTTATTTTAATTTTATACAACCTAAAAAAACTAAAACTTAAATTCGTGTTAATCAATTTAAACCATTATACATACGTTATATAGTTTTACTTACATTAATTTTAGCTTTACAAATTAGATCTATTTGGTAAGAAAATGTATCAGTTTCCTTTACTATTCTTACCCAAAAAAATACATTAGTGTAATTGTTGATTCAAAATCATATACTTATATAAATAAATATAAATTTATAGTATATAAAAAATAAGTATAATGATAATGATAATATAATGATGATGTTTAGTTATTAATAAAATGCATTTTTTTCATATCTTTTTTGGACATAAAACACTTTAACCATATCTAAATGTTAACCTTCACTTATTAATATATTTTTATAGTGATTCATACAAAGTCGAAGAAATAGGAAGAAAGGTCTCACCTACTTTGATTAGACAAGGATCAATTGCTAGCTCGGGATAAGAATCCATGAGGTCTAGGTCCAAATACCCAAATAGATGTTTTTCACTGTGGACAACATCTTGCAACCTAGACATAACAAAAAGACATTTGTTAAATAAACATTATATAAAAAAAAAAAAACAAATATCAAACAATTATTAACATATATCTCTTACAACAACTTGCAAAAAAAAAAAAGATTTTAAGCATAGCATTTAAGTTACCCTCTTTTTTAAATAAACACTATGTTGTATAAGTAGCCTCTCCCAAGTTATTGAAATAATACATACATGCAATACTTTCACAGCCAACAAATGTGATATGTGCCTATAAAGTCACTAAAGGAATTATCATTGGTTAACACTGAAAAACTTCAATAAACAGTAGGAAAACAAAAGAAGAAAATACTATACAATATTCAAACTTTGGAAACCTCTTCCCATTATAAAAATCATTGTTCACTCTTAGTTTCCTTCATCCCATTTCTAGTTTTCTACTGAATTGCATAAAAGTCAAAAAACCTTTTTCATTTCTAGCATAGCCTCTTGCTTGGTCATATATTGTTTTACCTTTCATAAATTCAAAAAAAATATCACAACCAACCTAGTAAAAATGATGAGAATTGAATGAACTTGGCAGCCAAGATGAAATGAAATAATGTAGAATGAAAATTGAGCTCTTAGAACACACCATCCTTAGTGAGACTTTCTCATTAACATGTCATATTGAGAACAAGGTAATCATTTTAAGAACCTCCTGAGACCTAGATCAATTTGGTGATAATCATCAAATAAAATATTTTGGTTACACATGATAGGGATTGGTGTCAAGGCTTAGGACATGGTTTGGGGATGGAAACTAGGGTCTTATGCCATAATTTTTTATTATAAGAATCATTATGCCATGTGTAGGGCTCTAAATCACACATAATACATGTAGAAGGATTTTTTCACCTATGAGTCTAATAAGGGCACAATTTCAAGTATTGTCACATGATGAATGGTTATTACAGCCTAACCATGGCATAAAAACTAGGCTCTTAGTAGATAATTGTTAATTATATTACTCATGGATCATGGATATAGCATTTGGCACCCACATGGACCCTAAATTTTTACCTAAAGAAATATATATGTGCATAATTCTAAGGTTTAATGTATGAGGTATCAGTATCGAGACTTAAACCATGCTTTGGGGTGAAACACTAGGGATTAGGCCCTAATGCAATTCAAAATAGTAATATATTTCACACAACCTTGCATGTTCCTTACGAACTCTAATGGAAAAAGTGATCTTCACCTATTACACTTCTACTTCCAAATATTGATATAACAACTCCATGATATGAAATTAAAGAAGTTTCGAAATATTTTTGTCTATAGTTCCTATGAATAGCAACTTAGTCGGCGGATTTACAATGGGTAGCTTGTTAATTATACAATTTTGTTAAGGACAAACTTTTGTGGCTTTAATGTGATTAGTCCAACTATTTGAAGTCTTTTGTCTTTTACCATGTGTTACCTTGTGGATTCGTTTCCTCCTCCCCATTGGTCACTTTGGTCTCCACATTACCATTGTGCTTGCTCTTTGGCTTGCTATAGGCATGATTGAAGGGTCACGCAAGGATGAAATAATTGAGCCTAGCTTAAGAAGAAGAGGTATCACAAATATTGAAATGGACACCATATCCTTGTAGGCCAACAATTCCATATGCAAAGGCTTATATGATGGCTTGGGGCCCACACATAGCCTATGAATCCTAGAGGAAAATTCCATGGCTTCAAAATCCACACTTTGACCTTGGACTGTGTCTAAAGTCATGATAACCAATGTCAATGTGCCAAACTCAAAATGGCCACCATATCCTAATCACATGACAAAGATTCCTTTTGAAGGACCTATGTGGTGTCCAAGGGACACAAGGATGTCTCAGGAGCCCCATAGATAAATATTATGCTATAATACGGCTTTAGCATTAAACCACATCATGTGCACTAAGAACCATATCAAGTTTTCTAAAGTTCAAAATGAGCACCATATCCCACTTGCAGGCCAAATATTCACTATGGAAAGTCTTTTGTGGTGGTTTGGGAATCCACACATGGACCACGAGATCCATAGTAAAATTCTACAACATAAGGCCCTAGATTGTTCCATATACCATGGAATGATCGTCAATATCCCTCCCTAGTGTCTCGCTCCTCAACGTAGTGACCATCTCTCACATGTATGCTAAGGATTCCCTATATAGATCCTATGCAAGATGTGGGATACTATGCAAAGAACATGAGCCACATAGACAAATGTTCTATCCCAACAACATGGGTTTTGGTATCAACCCATGGATTAGTGACCAAGAAGCATCCATGATGTGACAAACCTTAAAATGGCCACCATATCCCTACCATATGGAAAATATGGGCTAGGGCCTCATGGATGGCCTATGTAAAACCCGAAAGCCATATGTTATGGGATAAAACTCTAGATCTTCACCATGGGCCAAAACTGTATTTGGCAGTTTAGATCCTTTATAATACTTCTTAAAGGGTTTGGTGTCGTTGTTACTATGAAAAAACAAATCTTTCTATTTGGATCCTTTATAATACTTCTTGAATTGTTTGGTGTCATTGTTACTGTGAAAAAATAAATATTTTTTTGGAACATATGTCAAGTGCCTCCATGTACAACATCTTGTCTTTCTCACATGATTATTGTTTACCAAAAAGCTCAAAGGATGTTATGATATAATTTGCACCCGATGTTAGTGAACTGAAATGTAGAGAAAAAATATCATTGGAGCTTTGAGATTGAAAAGAATAGTTATGATTTGCTTGGTCATCTAGCTTAGTAATTTCACAATCACCAAGTTGAAATCTTAAGAGCTTGGATATATAAATGTAGGATTTAATTTTGGACAAATTTTCTAAATCAAGTGAAATGAGCTATTTTTCCAATTGATGAGCATAAATTAAATTGGTTTTTTTTAAGTGTTGCTCATACTTAAACCATGGTCCTCGTGGTGTATCAAATGTTTGAATATTAAATTTCAGATCCTCAGGATGGACATGTTAATGAGGCCTCTTTCTTCATCATTGTGATTTGACTAATTCACAAGCCTCTCATTATTTGTTGATGTGGGATCTGGCCTAATTGTGATACAGTAAAGATATTTAATCATGAGTAGGTCATTCATATATTATTTATAGGATAATCAATTGGTGCTTGGTGCTTGTCCAATGAATCTCATTAGGGTTTGTATCCATGGTGCAAATAAGAAATATAGAGTAGAATGGTCTTAAATATGACACACCACTACGCAGATATTGAAAATTAGCACTAATAAAAAAAGGGACTCAAAATTGAGACGGTTTGAATTTATTCCCCTCATGAAAACTTCCAAAATGAGAATTATACTATTGGAGGATTATACTATTTTAATGTGATCATTCTGAATAAAATGTATAGTCTTGCATAATTTTCTGTATTGTTCTAGAAATTTCATAATTTCAAACCTCTATCCAAAGTTTTGAAATTTTTAAGAACCCTAAACTTTTCCAAATCTGTCCACCTCCCAATCCTACCAAACTTTTCAAACAGTTGGAACTATGATTATGAATAAGCTGACAAATTTATAGAATACAAGAAAAGTATAGTATGGTATGGATAATATGGGTAGAGAATAGATGCAACAACAAACTTTTTTAAAACCAAGGATCAAGGTGAAATGAAAGATGAATTTGAATTCAAGGGGAAGCATGCTCCAAAACAAGTCACATAAATGTGCGGAAACCTGAGACAGAGATTAGAGTTTGAGTAGAGTTTAGCGCAAAGTTTGGAGCTGAGATGAAGTAGCTAGAGACAATGAAAAACATTGATTGATTTAGCTAAATACTCATTAAGGGGGACTGTAAGTCAGTAAGGTGAAACCAAGTATGTAGGTGAAATTCCTGCCACTGACCAAAAGCATTAAAAAATTAAAATAAAAAAATATACTTTTCAACAATAGTCTGGTAGTAACCATCATGGATTTTGAGCCATCTAGTCTTTCCATAGCACTCGAGGAATATACAAACTGTCACATGCATCTGTTAGTTGAAGGTTGATGTTTTTTTTTATATTTTTTTATTATTTTTTCTTCTCTTCTCTCAAGGATAACCTTGTGGAATTTTCCTCTCTTGTTTGGAATATATGGATGGAGGGTGGCTGAACCACCAGCTGTAGTAGTGGCTAATAACTCTGAGGAACTTGGCTAGATTTGAACCTGTGACCTTTGGCTTCCCCGTCTGCAACATGCCTTGGGCAGATGGTTCAACTGATTGAACTGGTCCTTGGTCTAGTTGGAGATTGACGTTATTTTCCAACTTATAGGGTTTACCATTAGAATGATGCAGGGTAGTAGGAAAACCTGCATAGGAGCAGATAATTGGTGTTGTTCCTATAAACAATTTTTTTTCCAACTTTTGGAGATGAATATGCGGCTGATGGAAACTGGAAACATTTTTTAAATCTAGGATCGTGGTCCAGTAAAAGATGAATTTGAATAAGGGGAAGTGGAACAGGCTACATAAATGTGCAGAAATCAGAGTGAGGCAGAGATCAGAGTTTCAGTAGAGTTCAACACAAATTTTGGTGCTCAGATGAAGTAGCTTGAGACATAATATGATTGAAGGTCAAAGACATTGATTGGTTTAGCCAAATAGTCATCAAGGTGGAGTGTTGAATACATAAATGTGCAGAAATCAAAGTGAGGAAAAGATCAGAGTTTGGGTACAGTTCAACACAAAGTTTGGTGTTGAGATGAAGTAGCTTGAGACATAATATGATTGAATGTCAAAGACATTGATTGGTTTAGCCAAATAGTCATCATGGTAGAGTGTTGAAGCTGTTGTCTATTTGTCTAGGGCCTTGGGCATTTTCAGAAATAAATGTAATGGATAGATGGAAAGGTAATGGTAAGATGCAGAAAGTCATGACAAAATTGGGAAAAGGATGAAAGTATAATGAGTCACTGAGAAGACGAAGGTGATGGAAATCTGAGTTGGCATTGATGTCAAACAAAGGTTGCTTGGTTGAACTATGCCAGTTTAAAGAAGTATTTGCAAATGTCAACCTACAGGAAGTTACAGTCATCCAACAAGAAGCTACAGTCAAATCAAAGCTTTTGCTAATGAGATTGAACCTATCGAAAAGCCCTAAAATAGAGTAAAAAATGGACTAATATTAATTTGAATATAATGCTCTCTTCTTGCTAAACAATCTAAATCTATCCAAGCCTCTGTGATCCGAGCCCTGAGTTTATCAGTGATTAAACTCAACAATTTTGATGATCAATAGTGATTCCTTAACCAAGATTGTATGAACAACAAAATATGGTGCTAATTTGAATAAGCCCTAGAACATGGCATACTATCTAATCCGAAGTTTGGAGATGTCCAATATCTCAGTAGAACCAAAACTTGAAAAGACCTAGTTAGGCAGTCTCGAAAATGATAAATAAGGCCTCACAAAATTTTTATATGAGCTCAAGTCCAATTATTTGACGTACAATATTCTCTGCAAGAACTCCTTATTTAGTTAGGTTGAAGATCTCCAATTGGAAAATGGACCAAATGCACCAGCATACTAGAAAACGTATAACTGAACCATGATAGGATTAGACCTAGATAGAGAGATGTAGACTGCAGGCCCAATATTTACCACAAATCCACCATGAGATTTCCCCATACTCAATATTAGAATTGCACGACCAAGTTCAAGCAGCAATGCACCTAATTTTTGCATGATTACTCCATCCCACCTGGAAAAAGATTGAATTCAACCACATAATAATGGTTCAGTTACTGTGTTCTCAATTTCCAACTCCCCTTTTAAAGAAGTTACAGAACGCAATGAAAATATGATTTTATCCTTGTTAACCCTTCTTGCAAGTCATTTGTGCCCTTTCTAGCACTGGAAGTGATAGTCATGCCTTCTCTATCCATCTCTTAATCAAAGCAATGTGTAGATGCACCACCAAATCCCTTGGCTCTTCCATCTTTGTCAAACCTTTCAACCAATTCAAGCATCGAAAGGTCCACTTGGGCACTGACCTCTGCATAGAAACTAGATTTGGCTCCTATCTCAACAGCTGAGCATTCACCGAGGCAATCCACTTCCTGGTTGTCAAATTTACATTTGCACTTCGATGATTTTCATGATCCAAGGAGAGAACTGACTCTGACTAGAATTCAATAAGAATAGTCATATTCAGGCCTTATTTTCTTCCTGCTATCACTAGTGCGTATTCGTTTATATGAAAAATTAGCGTTCATTAGACTTTAATTGATAGGTCGATCTCATACAAGAATGGCAGAGTCCAAGAATCTATCTTCTACTACATGTCTATCACCCAAGACTCCAGGATCTGCACTCTACTTTACCCATGGCATTGATACGTATGATGAATATCCCAACTTGGCACCTGTACAAATGTATTCAACAACTACAAAGGCTTGCATCTATTATAATTTAATTGACAGGTTGATCTCATACAAGAATGGTAGAGTCCAAGAATCTATCTTCTACTGCACGTCCGTCACCCAAGACTCCAGGATCTGCACTCGACTTTACCCATGGCATTGATACGTATGATGAATATCCCAACTTGGAACCTGTACAAATGTATTCAACAACTGCAAAGGCTTGCATCTATGACATGGAACATTTAAAGTTCAAACACTTGTTTGTTGGCGCTTTGTTTTAACCTTTTTGTTCTATTGAATGTATCCCATATTGTTTGGGAAGAAACAAATAAGATATGTTTATATATGGCAATGCTTCCCTAATTGTTCAATGAATTGCATGGAATAGTATCGTGGGTTAGGTGCTTGGCGTAGGACTTTGTATTGTGTATTGATATGTGGCTTGACTCGATGATAAATAGGCTCGATAATGAATAGGCTTGGTAATACTTGAGCACACACAATCTTTTGGCCAAAACAACAAATAAAAAATGTATATTTTTTATTTGAAAATATAAGAACACATAAAAACTCAAGATCTCGGCAAAATGACAATTTATTATTTTTTTGTAATGCAGGTCATAAGCCAGAGATCACGGGGTTACTAGGAAAAAAACAATCAATGGGAGCTTGTCAAGGTTTGATGGAGTATTTGGAGGTTATGAAAACAAGAAAATGACCTTGAGAATTTGGTGAATCAAGCATGAATTGATGAAGGCACTAAAAGTTTTAATGGTACATTCTGAGCTCTAACACACGATATTTTTTTCATTTAAAATATTCTTGCATCCATTCTTTACTGAAGAAATATACATGTATTAAGTGAAAAATGTTTCAGTGAACTTGTGAAGGTAACACCATTTCTTGTTCCATATGACTGGAAATATTAATGCCATCTACTCACCATCTCTTTTCCTGGTTCTTTTTTCCTATAAATAATCTTGCAAGCAATTTATTAATTTGTTGCTATCAAATGATAATCCCATTCTGGGCTATACAGGTGCTTTTTATGGCCAATCATTCCTTGAAGAAATATAGTCTTTAACCACTTCAAGTTAAGGCAACCAAAATTTTGCACATAGGGGATTCATTCCTTGAATCTATCCCACTTCATTATTGTGAAATTGGACCTTACTTCTTGAGTGTTATTCATTAAACTAGACTTCGGAGTGAAGAAAGTTATGAATAGGAAATTGGATAACCTTCATCGATTATTGAAAAAGGAGGCAAGGATGCTAGGATTTTATATTTCTTGAATGCATCAACATATAGTATTTCATAAGCATTTAGTTCTCTCTAATGAAACCTGTAAAATTGGGACAGTCCTCCAAGAGTCCAAATGTTCTTTATTTGTTGTTTTATATAGAGAGGCCATAGTAACCACTAGGATGCTCATTTTTTTCATCTTGCATAGGTTTGGAAATTGAATTTCTTTATCCTAATTTGATTATGATGAGAAATGGGAATTTTTCTATTTTCCTTTTTTATGACTGAAGAAATTACTCCTAATTTTATGTTTGTGTAGTGGCAATCTGCATCCTAAATATTTCAATGCTATGTTGTTCTTCCAGGCTAGTGTAAAGAAAGAAAATGGGCAAATTTCCTCGGTGCCTCTTTTTCAAAGCCAAGAAAATGTTATTGGAGAGGTCAGCTGATTTTTTACACCACTTGAAAGAGTCTTACTTTCCTTCAATTCTAGAAAGTTCTGTTATGAAATTTGTGAGAGCACTAGCTGATCAAAGGTTTAATACCAGTTCAAAACTTCAATGCTAGTCTCCAGTTACAACAAATAAACTAGAGGATTGAAAATTTTGTTTGTTAGTTTCTTTGCTATCAACATGAAGCTGTTGTTTGTTGGTTATTAACATTTATACTCCCCTTCAATGACCCCGTCACTATGACAAATCCTTTTTTTTGGCTTGAGCTGCCCATTCAGGGAATCAACATGGCTTTTGAAATAGTGACATTGGACAATGAACCACATTAAAAGATAATTTTACCAACCACTGTTGCAGTGTCTGCTAATGGTGAGATTGGATTCCCAAAATCATTTCCATGAACATGTGTATTGTAGAAGTTGACATGCCCTCAAGCAATATGAAAGGTGGACATCACCCATCCAGCATCAAACCCATGACAGTTTTTCATTCACCATTAAACTCAATTTTCCACTAGAAAACAAAGACTTAAGAAAAACACTAGACAATCACCATTATTTAAGTGAGAGTCTATCTTCAAGAAGAAGTTCTATCTCCACCTATAACTTTGATACCACTCTATTTTCCTCGGAGAATATATTCTCTTATAATTCAATGAAATACCATAAACTATAGCTTCCAATATGAACTATTCCACAGTTCGAAATGCAACTCAGGGAGTAAAACCAATATAGGTTGGGAAGTTTTTTTCTCCAATCTATGATCGAAGCATGGGGTCCATCTTATAGGGTCCAAAAAAGATGATCCCTAAAACCATTTACCTTTCAAAATCATATTCACATCCACCCCTGACTTGAATTCAAATGCTAGGCATCCTTTGGTTAATACATGGAAGGAGGACATGTACCCTAGCAAATCTTTCGAAACCATTTCAATCAAGCTAATCAGAGATTTATCAGAAACTTCCATTCCAAAGAATCTACTTGTCAGTGATTTCCCTTGAAGTCTTCCTTGTAAGGAAAATCTACAAAGTACTATTCTTATGCCAAAAGCCATCAGGAAATTCAGTAGTACAATATTTCTTCATTTTTTCAGAGATAAGAGCCAATACTTCTTTTGTATAGATTTTTGCATTATTGACAATCTTCCTTATCGTGGTTATGTTTCCTTGTGTGGGATTCGCTTTTTCAATAGAGGGAGTATCATTACAAATTTTTGAAATGATAGCGTTCAACATGGTACATATGTTTTCACAGCTTCTATTGATAGTTATACAAAATTGGGGCCAAAAGTAAATGATACATGCTTCTACACAAAATCCTGACCAAGAAGGATATCAACACCAATATTATATTTATAATATGTGGCAAGGCATTAAATTCCATCAAGAAATATAGGAAAGCCTTTTGCATACCTATAAATCTTTCGAGGCTCACCATTTATTTCCCTAACCTTGTTATTAGTATGTTCCCAATAGAATCCATGGATTGCTTTTCTCTCAGCAAAAGAGAGCATTGATCCTTTGTATATCAGAGCATCCAATTCATTAGACTTATAAATATTTGATTTTGATGGACACGAGATTTACTAGTTTGTCTTTAATTCCATTCAATGCCAATTTTGATGTCTTTGTGTTTTCTCCATCTTTCCGCAAACATTCTGGTTAGGATATTACTCTATGTTCTTCCAGTTGGTCCTCTCAACTATTAGGGACTTCTGATATACTCTGCTTAATTCTTCATCAAATGATTACTTTTTTCCTAATCGAAGCACTTCATGTCTTTGTTTTTGGTTTGCAATATCAGCTGCCAGTTGTTTGAGATGTCGATGCTCGGTTTTAATCCTTTGCTCTAATTATTTAATTTGACTCTCTTTGGTCTTGTCTGCATGTGTGTGTGGATGACTAGTATGCTAAGTGTGTTGAATACTAGGGCCTTTTTGGAAGTAACAAGGAATGGAAAGGAACATGATTTTTAGGAATAATGGGGTTGTATTTTGGAGATGGAGAAAAAGAAGAAGAATGAAGAGAAAACACCACGCTTGAGCATGCAAGTTGTTGGAGAGAATGTATATGTTGATGAAGAGTGTTTTTTGTAACATTCCTTAACAGGGATAGAGGCAAGTTCGTCGCTAAGTTGAGATATTTCAGTAGTGATATCAGATGGGAAGGAAAAATATATCATTTTTATACACAGGAATTCTAATTCATCATGTTCTGGATCAGAATAAGAAGAAGAAGAAATAGGAGAGACTCCACAAACCTATGGAGGATTAGAGTTTTAAATAATTATGGGCAAGAGAATTATGATCCAGGAATTTTAATTTCCCTATTTGCCACATAATTTGATTCTAAATAAAAGATGAAAAGGCTCGTAACTGAATATCTCCTACTACAATATTGGGATTCCATTCCAATTCATGTTCTAGAAAGAATTTAAACTGATAACGTTCAAACAACAAATCCTATTCCCTTGTAGATGAGTCATTATAAATATCCACAAACTCATCAACATTTCCTATCATGAACGTTTTGTTACTATTCAATCTCATCATTTGAAGGCCTACCCATTGTTCATGCATGTACATTGAATAAATTCTAGCAGGACTTCTACAAGAAATGGCTTGCTCAACAAATTGAAACATTTACCTCTTTTCTTCTTCTTTAATCATTAATTGCTGTTGTAAAGACTGTATCTTGGACATCCACTTTTGTTCTTGAACCAAGTAAGCATAAAACCAAGTTTCATGCATACGTTGTATTTCAAATTTATATCGCTGTTGATAAATAAATCCCAAGTCATATAATTCATCATTTCTTCCAATCAATTAATAGTATTTAGTTCAGCCGATGCTAAAGCAAGGGTATTAGTCCAGACATCATCTCAAGGATGATGTCATCCATCTCATAATCTCCAATTTGTGCACTTAGCCTCATTTCTCAGCCTATTCTCTTATGGCTCTTGATGTGGTGAACTTCACTCTCAACAGGATCTGTGCAACTTCGTTGTTCATAGTGATTTACTAGCTTTTGCAGTTCTACTAATGCATCTTCACTCTTTTGCAGCTTCATACAGCTCCATAGGAACTATACAAAAGAAGTTCATGTTTCTGCTGCAGTGCTCGTTTGATCATATGTTGTTGGCATATCTTCCATATGAGCAATTTCACTTCGCAATGGGATTCTTGGACTTATAGGTGTTGGTTCTTTGAAAGTTTCCCTTGCCTCTTCACAAACTTCTTTATTTCTTTCCAGATAGAAAGCAGGTGAGTTCCTCATTTATTTTCTTATCCAAATCCCATCAGTAGGTATCTGGTTGGTGTGGTTCTCTCCAAAAGTTGGAGCTTCTAGTTCTTTATCCTTTCTGTCGCATCTCCACTTCGCATCACAACATTGACGTTTGGATCTCTTTTCTCTGCTGCGATCATCTGAACATTTGGGTTTGGTGCTTCTTTTCTTCTTTCTTGCATTTTTGGTTCCAATATTGGACAGGCTTCAATAACGTGTTCAAAAGATTTATAATATCTACATGTAGCAGTAGCATTTGTACAGTCTCTAGAAAGATGGCTAGGATGAGCGCAGTTATAACAAATCATCTGACCTCTTCCTTGTCCTTGTCCTTGTCCTTTTCTGGTGTTTCTTCCTGTTCCTCGAAATCCACCATGGCCTCTATATGCGCCTTGATCATACTAGGCATTATCATGGTGTTGTGGTGTTTCTTCTTGAACTCTGTACACATCATGCTTCCTTTCTATCATCAGGTCATATGCTCTATAGTTGGAATCATCATGCCCAACCGACTTATAGAAACTGCAATACAAGTTCTTAGGTGTTCTCACATATTTCTAGATTAAATAAAAATCCTCTGGTCGATGTCCTCTGCATCAACATATTTCACACCATGGTCCATGTTGCTAATGAATTAGTGGATTTGGTGATCCACTATCAATATATTCTTCAAAGATTGGACAGTGTTCTTTGGAATGTCCCTCTATTCTACATTTTGTACACCATATTTATTCTCTAACTTATTTTCCTTTCTTAATGTCCTGTATTTCTAATAGTAGGGTTGCTAAATGGTTATGAATTTGGGCCATTCCTTGACTCATTTCTCCTATCAGTCAAGCTTCTAGCTTCATCACGATCTCTAATGCTTATGTCTGTGACACAACCTTCTGTTGCATCAACGACAATATGATATGGGGCAACAGTGCAGCTATGAACCATTCTTGGTGTTGTTACAGTGCTATCTCAAAACTGACTTGGACTAATAATGCTTTAAACTTCTTGTCAAATTCTCAAACTATCTCAGTTGTTTTCTGTCTAATTTCCTTTAGCTCTGTTATACATTGTGATTCAAATTTCGGTTTCTTAAAATCTCTGAAGAGAGGAGCCTTAATATCTGGTAAGGTTCTATTATGTTCAATAGAATACTTCATGAACCAAGTTAATGCTCTATCTCAGAATGTAGTGATGAGATGTGCATGCTTAACAACGTTATCCCTGACTTGTTTTACACTCCACATGGCTTCACATAGAAACCAGTGTTGTTCACGGTCTTCTAGACCCATTCCTTTAAATATCGGCAGTTTAATGTCATCGGTCATTCAACTTCTAGATGGTATAGTGTTCTGTGCAGTAGTCTCAGTGGTGTTAGGGATAGTACTGCATGGAATGTTCTAAGTCAGAATTTTTTGGGTACTCACTCTTGCGGTGTCAGTGGTATTGACGCTATGAGGATTGGGAATATTAACAACTAGAGGGTTCTAAATTGATGGATTCTATGGAATAAGAGGTACATTATTCATAACTGGAGGGTTCTGAGGCATAATGGGATGATAGGTAGTGGATAGAGGTGTTTTCTGGCTATCAGTCTCAGCTGGGAACTCAGTTTCTATGCGGATTTCAGGTTCTTTAGGATTAAGTTCTGGTTGCATACTTATATCTTTTGCCACTTCTTAAATTGTGTGTATCTTCGTCAGAATCACTGTATGTGTTATCTACCATTATATACTCAAACAACTATGAATCTTACTACATTCTTAAAAATCCTTTTCTCAGCTAAAAGCATTTTGATATATAAACTCAGATTGTTGAGGTACTTACCTCTGAAACCTTTGAAGAACTCGGCCTTTGTTGCGTTGTAGGTATTTAACGTGTCCACAATGAACTCTGTCACGAAGCCTTCTAGAATACTGTCAACCCAAAATTCGACTGCTCACAAGAGTGGATTATCTACTTCTTTAAGCCTCTAAATAAGCTTTGGATTCCACTCGGCAGGTGCTCCTTCTTGGAAACAGTCCTTTTGCTCTGCGAGTCTTGACAACCACTCATGCGACTCATTTCCAAAGGTTGCAAAGAACATTTCAAGAATGTTCGCTCACAAGTACTTATTTAACCACTTTACGTCAGATAGACGTGGATGTCTATTCTCCTTTCTGGAAAAATCTCTTTCTGTCTTGTCTACCCAGTTCCATATTTCTGTTTTCTCAAGATTCCAATATTCGGTACTCATTACTAGTTCAAGCACAACCGAACCATTTGTTTCTTGCACATCACCGATTCTTTAGTGTGACAACGGAACCATTTGTTGGTTACTTGTACTATTCTTGAGGTTTTCTAGAAAGACCAAGGTTCTCTGCGAGGTTCAGGGAACCAACAAAACCCCTTTTCATGGGCCCATTTGGCAACAATCTACGAACAGACTAAGGTCTCACTCGAGGCCAAGTTATGGGGAGGTTGCAGAATCATGTTTCCACAACTGGGTGATGCATACTTCGATGGAATGGGAGAATGTGTGAAGTTTACCTTCTTCACGTTTAATACTTATACAATAGTGAACCATAGAATGCGTGGCTCAGAATGACTCTTCGACAATATGAAAGCACAATTAAGACTGTGCTCCCTCTTTGGGACTTAACCACTTCAATGGACTTTACTTAGTGTAAGTTATGCATTCAACACCATAATGGGTTTCAAGCCCTGCTAACTTATATACTATAACAACAACACTGTAACTGCGCACTTTTGGTGCTGCGCTTAGGGAATCGAACTATACAAAATTCACTGGCTAAGTGTTTACCCGATTAACTTATGCATTCATATGACTTAGAAATACTGGTGCATTCGACATTCATTCACACATGTTGTGACTTAACATATTATTCCCATCTTTTATCCTTATGGCGAATACATATAAAATCAAGAACACATGCATTCATAAATGGGATCTTAACCATTCTTATCAGCAAATACACAGATATAATGCATAATCAATCACATAGCACAGAATTTAACATGGTTCACCCCCAGTATGAGAGCTATGTCCATAGGAACTGTTGATTATATTATCAATGGGAAGGGTATCAACAGTTCTATCTACACACACATCTGCAGACTCTCTTCCCTCTCAGCAGGTCACTGCTCACACAGTTGCAGAGCCTTTACAATGAATCTCTCTCTCATTAGAGATCAATATTCAATATACATCAATCGAAATCTAACCCTTTCCCTTACAAAATGTGCCCTTTTATAGACCGTGCCCTTAGGTCACGTCTGTTACAATGCATAGGAAAAAACTCTAAGGTTCCCCAAAACTAGCATGGTTGCTCTGCTAACCAGGACTGTTAGGCTCTAATAGTGACTTTTCCATCGTGGCCATCCTTCTGCCCGTGGTCACATCGCTTTCAGCCCCCTTGTCGAGTGCATGCTAACGGGTAGCTTTCGCCCCATCGTTCCTTCTCTAATGGATTATGCGACTGGTTCACGTAGTGCTGCCTTCGCCCGTGTGACCAGTCACTTTCCTTCCGCGCCACTCCTTACCCGCCTATTGGGAATCATGGAGTACTTCAACCAAAATAGGTCGCCGATCGACCTTACCGGAATGCATACCATTTTTCGTCCAAAACTTCTACCTTGTTGGCTATTCGCAGAGCTGCCTCCTCATGACACTGGATCTCCACACCGCTATAACTTCACGTTGTTGTCTTTCTTTACTCTGTCGATACTGCACTGCGTTGTATCCTCGTAGCTCTTAAAACTGCCTTACACAAAAATGCCTTACTTGGGCAAGGCCTAACACTCTCCCTCCTCCTCCTCCTTGTCCTCCCATATTCCCCCATCCTCCCCCCTCTTCCCCCATCATCTACCCCTCCCTTCTTCCCCTCTCCCCTCCCCTCCTCCCCCTCTTTCCCCCTCCCCCACCTCTCCCCTCTTCCTTTCTCCCCTCCACACCTCCCCCTCCTCATCCTCCTCCCCCTCCCCCTCTGTCTCATCCTCCTCCTCCTCCTTCCAGCCTCCTCCTCCCACTCTCTGTCATACTCCTCCTCCCCGCCTCCCCCTCCCACTCTCCCTCCCACTCCCCCCCCTCTTACCCAGTCTAACCCCCCCTCTTCCACCCTCTCCTCCCCCTTTCATCCCCTCTCCCAATAATTCCCCCCAACCCTCCCATCTCCTCTCCCCTACACTCATCCTACTCACACCCCTCCCCCTCTCCCTCCTCCTCATTCTCCTCCTACCCTCCCCCTCTACCTTCTATTCATCCTCCCCATCCCTCCCCCTATACCTCCTCTCGCTCCACCCCTCACTCCCTCCTCTATTCTACCCTAATCATCCCCCTCCTCTTTCTCCTCACTAGGATCCCCATCCCCCTCCTCCTCTCCTCCTCCTTCTACCCCTCTCCCTTCTCTTCCTCCTCCTCCTCCTCCTCTCCCTCCCCCTCCCCTCCTCCCTGCCTCCTCCACCCTCCTGTCCTCCCCTCCCCTTCCTCTTCCCCCCCTCCTCCACTCCCCTCCACTACTCCCCCTACTCCTCCTATTCCTCCTTTCCTCCCCTCCACTACTTCCCCTCCCCCTCTCCCTCCCCCTCCTTCTGCCTCCCATTTTTCCCTCTTCACCTCTTCCTCCCTACCCTCATTCTCCTCCTAACTCCCCTAACCCTACTCCTCCTCCTCCCTCACACCTACTCTCATTTACCTGCCTCCTCCTTTCCCTCCTTCTCCTCCCTATCCTCCCCTCTTCCCCCATCCTCCCCCCACTTATCCCCTCCTACACCCATCCCCTCTCCCCCTCTCTCCTCCTGTCCTCCACCTCCTCCTCTTCTTCCTCCTCCTTAATCCCCTACTCAATCCCCCCTCCTTCACTCCCACTCCTCCTCCTCCTCCACAACCCCTCCCCCTCCTGCTTCTCCTCCCTACCTCCCTCCCCCCTCTCCCCCTCCACCTCCCCCTCTACCCCCCCTCTCCTAAACCACCTATACCTCCTCTCGCTCGTCCCCTCACTCTATCCTCTATCGCACACTCATCCTCCTATCCTCCCCCTCCTCACTAGGCTTCCCATCCCCCTCCTCCTATCCTCTGCCCTGCGCCCCTCTCCCTTCTCCTCCTCCTCCTCCTCCTCCTCCTCCTCCTCTCCCTCTTCCTCCCTTAGTCCCCCCTCCTGACCTCCCATCCCCTTCCTCTTCCCCCCCTCCTCCTCCTCCCCCTCCTCCTCCCCCTCTACCTCCTCTCTCTCCTCCCCTCCGCTATCCTCATCCTCCTTTGCACTCAGCTATGTCTCCCCTTCCTCCTCCTACTCCTCCCTGCTCCGCCTCTCCCTTCTCCTCCTCCTCCCTTCTCCTCCACCTCCTCCTCTTCCTCCTTCTCCTCCCCCTCTCTCTCCCCCTCCTCTCTTCCCACCATCCACCTCCTCTCCCCTCCCCCTCTCCCTCCTCCTCCTCCTCATCTACCTCCTCTCCCCTCCCCCTCTCCCTCCTCCTCCTCCCTCCCATTTTTCCCTCTCTACCTCTTCCTCCTCCTTGTTCCTCTCCCCCTACTCCTACTCCTCCCTCACACCCCCTTTCATTTGTCCCCCTCGTCCTCCTCCTTTTCCTCTTCTCCCCTACTCCCCCCTCCTCCAACCCTACCATATTCCCCTCTTCCCTCCCCTCCTCCCCCTCTTCCACTCCCCCTCCTCCTCCTCCTCCTCCAATCCTCCCCCTTACCCTCCTCCTCCTCCCTCCCCTCTTTACCTCCCCTCTTTCCCTCTCCCATCTTCCCCCACCTTCTCCCTCTCCTCTTCCCATCCACCCCCTCCCTCGTCCCCAACCTCCTCCTCCTCCCCCTCCACTCTTCCACTCTCGCTTCCCTTCTAATGTCCTCTCCTTCCTCCCTTTCTCTTCCCCTCATCCCCTCCTCCACCCCCCTACCGAATTTCACCCCTCGGCCCCTCTCCCTCCCCTACCCCCCCTTCCTCTTACTCCTCCTTTCTCCCCACCCCCTCCCCTATTCTCCCCTCCCCCCCCTCCTCCCCTCTCTCTTCCCCTCCTCCCCCTACTGCTTTCTCCCCTCTCCCCCACCCCTCCTCCTCCTCCTCCTCCTCTCCCTCCTCCCTCCCCTTTTTCCCTCCCATATTCCCCTTCCTCCTCTCCCCCACTCCCTCCTCCCTCCCCTTTCCCCTCCCCTCTTTTCCCCCTCCCACTTCCCCTCCTCCTCTCCTTCCCATCATCCCCCTTGCCCTCCCCCTCCCCTCTTTCCCCCCTCATCCTCCTCCTTTATCCCCTCTCCCCTCCCACCTCCCTCCTACTTCTCCTCTTCCTCCCATCCCCCTCTCCCTCCTCCCTCCCCTTTTCCCCTCTCCCCCTCTCCCACATCATCCTCCCTCCCCTCCCCCCTCTCCCACATCATCCTCCTCCTCCCCCTATCCTCTTCCCCTCTTGGCCACCCTCCTACCTCCCCTCCTCCCCTCCTCCCCTCATCCTACTCCTTCTACAACCTACCATCTTCATATGTTCATCTTTATTTTTGTGCCCCCTGCCTCTCCCATGCTCTCCTCCTTTCCCACTCCCAAACTATCCCAATTACCCAAGTACCTTTCTCTTCAATGCTTCTTCCTTTCCTTTGACCCCTTTCTTGTGCACCCTCTCTATAAGATTTATCGCAATAAAAATATATAAAATACTATACTATAATAATATAAATAGATAACACTACTAAAAAAAGAAAAATAATATACTCACAATTTTAATAAATTTTGCATATACATCCAATAATAATATTTTTCAATAGAATATATATGACATTATTGTATACTTTTGTATGATGTTATTTTGGAAAATATTAATATACATGTTATACTACACTCTAATAACATGTACTCTATTTTTTAACATGAGAATTTTAAAAATGACATATTTATATTATACAATCCATTTTCCTAAATATTATATCTACAAATCAATAATCAATTAACTAAAACTTGATTATTCATTAATTAAATAAATATCAATAATATAATAAAGAGATTTCAAGAAAACTAAGTTTTTCTAAAAAAGTATTTTTAAAATAAAATTATAAAAATAATACCACTTTCATTCTAATAATCACCTAATCACATGTAATTTTTTTTTTTTTAAAGATGAAAGTTATACCCAAATTAATCTTTCTTTAGGAACCACAATTATTAAATTTAGTATTTGGAATAATTTAATGGCAGGTATTTCCAAAATTAAGAAAAAATAAAAAGTCAAAAGTGATGTACTTAGACCATCTATAAATTTTTTTAAGTGGATTATGGATACATTGAAGAACTTCATGGAGGCAGGAACCAATAATCAACTAACCAAAATTTGATTATTCATTAATTAAATAAATTTCAATAATATAATAAAGAGATTTCAAGAAAACTAAGTTTTTCTAAAAAAAAGTACTTTTAAAATAAAATTAAAAAAATAATACCACTTTCATTCTAATAATCACCTAATCACATGTCAAACTTTAAAAAACAAAATTAAAAAAATAATACTATTTTCATTCTAATAATCACCTAATCACATGTCAAACTTTAAAAAACAAAATCATGAAATAAAAGGTATACCAAATTAATCTTTCTTTAATTACCAATTTCTAAATTTAGTATTTGGAATCATCTAATGGCATGTTTTTCCTAAATTAAGAAAAAAATATCAAATGTGATGTGTTTGGACGATCTATAAAAAAATCTACGTGGATTATGTAGACATTGAAGAACTGTATGGAGTCATAGTCGTTGAAATGTGTGTAAATCTTGCCAAAGGTAATTCACCTAATTCGTTGCTAGAAAGAATTGCCGAAGGTATTTCACCCAATTCGTTGCTACACAGAATATGGCAAATCTTGCCGAAGGTATTTCACCAAATTTTTGTATTTCACCCAATTCGTTGCTGGAAATAATAGGGCCAGTGAAACCATTGCATTGAAAAATCTCTTATTAACATAAAAGTCCTAAACAATTAAAAAAAATTGTTGTATTAGATGATACACTATATTTAAATTAATAATATAAAACAAGGAATATGAAGTTAGAAAAAAACTAAGGCAGAAATCTAAATCCATGTAAATATAAATGTAATTATGAGATATTAAAAAATAAAATTTAAACAATATCCACATAGATTTATTCATAAGAAGTGAAATAATTCTAAAGCCATTCTCATAAAAATGTTTGTTAGTAACCTTAAACTAACTGAAAATCTATTTTTTATTATTATTAAATAACTATTTTATACTGTATAAAATGCTAACAACAAGCCTCCCCAGAAAATAAGTTGTATAAAACGCTAAGAACAAGCCTCCCCAGAAAATAAGTTGATGGCAAGATCTAAACCCAAAGAACCCAATTCTAAATATATGTCTCAACTCTTATACAAAGTAAAAAAAAAAAAAAAAAAAAATTAGGAAATTTAGGGCTTTTGAGAAAAGAGCAGAAAACATTGATTTCAGGTTTATTTCTAAATCTTATACAGAGTCCAATTTTTTTAAAAAAAATTAGGGCTTTTGAGAGAAGAGCAGAAAACATTTATTTCAAGGAAGAAAGAAGTAAACATAAATGAAATCACTAGGGAATCTATGGCTGTGTTCTGTTTTTCTGTGAGTTCTAGCGCATCTTCATGATATGGAAGCTTAGATGAAGAATTATAATGCAAATAATTCAGTCATGGTTTAAGAACCATTCATCACGATTCCAAAAAATAACATTGTATTCCAAAGGAGAATAATAAAAGTTTAGTATATCTGCTACTAATCCTATTCAATACACGAGGAATTTAGTATATCTACTACTAATCTTAGTCCACACCTGAGGAAGTTAGAGATAACATGTTCTATATTGAGTCACTCCATACATCATGAGTTACTCCATACCTGAGGAATTTTGAGAAGGTTATGCTCTCAGTATGTATTTAGGGCAGCTCGTATTGAGAAGTTCTGCTCTCAGTATCTATTTAGGGCAGCTGTATGAGTTACATACAATGATTTTTCTTTTAATAGACATTAAATAATGTCAATGTATTTGCTAAACCTTTCCGTATTTATTCCAATCTTGTGAATCCCATGTAGGGCTCATTTGTGTGAATCCCATGTAGGGCTCATTTGGGTTTTATCTAGTTTGCCATACATGTTTCTCTATGCATTCTGGGATAATCGGTATTTGGTAAGTGTTTACATTGCTCTGACAACCAATAAAATTCATTAAAAAAAAAAGACATTAAAAAAAGAGAGAAAAACTTGTAAAGAATAGAATGCATTTGTAATTGCAAGAATCCCCAGGGTAACCCATGAATCTTACTTCAGATTCTATTGTATATGACAAAGTCTATCATGGAAAAGCTTCTCAGTTCATTCTCAGCTACCCTCTCTTCCTACGTTCACTCAAACGCAGAGGTCTCGAGATCGAACCAGTTGTCTGGAGAACGTATTCGATTAGATGGTTTGGTTAAAAGAAGGAGGGCAAGAGAAAAACTAATATCCTCTGCTCCTATCGCAATGGGACTGATAATATCTACGCTCGACCTCTTGAGGGGATCACAGTTTTTGTAGACCTAGACGCAATGAAGATAATTGGTTACAAAGATGATGAGAAAATTCCACTACCAAAAGCAGAAGGGAATGATTACAAATTATCATCTCAGAATCCTTCCTTTGGACCCAAAATCAATCCTGTCTTAATGGAACAGTCCAAGGTACCGAGCTTTAAAGATCATGGTCATATGGTGGACTGGGCTGATTTGAAATTTCATCTTGGTTTCGACGTCAGAGTGGGCCCTGTTATATCTACAGCAGACATGTTCGATGAGGAGAAAGGGAAATTCAGGAGTGTGATGTACAGATGTTTTGTGTCAGAGATGTTTGTGCCTTACATAGATCCAACGCAAGATTGGTATCACATAACTTATATGGTTGCTGGGGAATTGGTGTGGGCTTAAGCGCGTCTTCCCTTGACTGACTCAATGATTTTACTCGAAATGCTTACTATATGGATGCATTCTACGCAGTAGCCGATTGAGAATCAGAGAAAATATCAGATGTATTTTGCGTTTTTGAAAGGTATGCCGGAGGTGTTTCATGGCGTAGGTAGTAGGTAGGAAAATAGCTAAACACCTCTCGAGAGATAAGAAAGCGGAAATATCTAAAAACTTGTTAGGAAACAATTAAAACAAGATTGCAGGGTCTTTTACCAGTACTTGGGTGTGTTTGGGTATCACAAACCCCTCAATCTCAAAACTGCTATCTCCTCAGGGAAATGGTATCGAAGCACCAATGGGTGCTGGAAATAAAATGAAAGCAGAAATGAGAAAACCCAACGCTCAAGAACAAAACCCAAACCCTCATAGAAACTCTCAAGAATAGAACCAACCTGGAATCTACCCAACCCTCATGAGAACGCCCAATACATTAGCAGAACAAAAATGAATGAGATTGCTACCTAGAATCTAGCCAACCCTCATGAGAATGCCCAAGAGATTAGCAGAACTGAAATGATGAGCTTAACAATAGAATGTACCTGGAATTGAAAAACATTGATGTCAGCTGCATCCTGCGATCAGTGCTGGGGTTATTTCACCTGTGAATTTGTTGCTAAAAATAATATGTACCAGGCAGAGACGACCAGGAATCTGGCCAGTGAAACCATTGCCCTCGACGTCGAGCGCCATGAGATTTTGAAAACTGCATGGCTTTCGTAGTAGGGTTCCCGTGGAGATTAGCTTTCGTAGCAGGGTGCCCATGGAGACTTGTTTCAGAACCCTTCAGCTCATACTGTAGACCATCGAGCTCACTAGCTGCACGTTTTTAAACTGCCTAAAGTTGTTGGGAATATGAGCAGTGAGCTGGTTTTTTCGACAGACAAAAGAACAAACACACGGCTGATAGAGTGAACAATGAGACAAAGAAAAGGAGAAAAGCCACCGCAAGGAGAAAAGCTACCGCCATAGATATACTTAAATTTCACTAGCCGTTAGAATGTTAGACGATTTCAAACTCAAAAGTGAGTTAAATATTTGAATTTCACTACCATCAATTTTAAACTCTCTAGAAAAATACTATTAGGGTTAGTTACCATTGTTATCTTCCAACGGTCAATTTTAAACGGTCAATGTTAGCTACCAAATTCGTGAACCGGAGGAAAAAAATAGGAAATCGGATAGTATGATTCGAATGCAAATAAATTCGGTTAAATCTTATACAGTTGGTACCATCCGTAGTGGTTGTAATTCTAGAATGTGTATTAAAGATCAACTGGTTCTTTGGCTACTCTTTGTTTTGCTTTATTTTCTGTTGGGTAGCAAACTGTTCACTATACTGCTGAGTCAGCGAGGTAAACTTAGGAAGGCAACAAAGACAAGGCATAGGAGTGGATAAAGCCCGGTAGATTAGAGCCGTAAAAAAGATCCCTAAAATTAGTAGGCATAGGAGTGGATGAAGCCCGGCAGAACAGAGCCATTGACAGAATTAGAGGGGAAAAAATCCTTTGTTGGATGAGGCCTGTCATTTTATAATCACTCTATTTTAAAATAAAAATCACTCTATTTAAAACAAAAATAAAAAAATAATAGTATTGTCATTTTATAATCACTCTATTTTCATTCACATGTCAAACTTTAATTGAGATGAAAGGTATGTTAAAATTAATCTTTCTTTAATTAACAATTTCTAACTTTAATAACTGCAATAATTAAATGGCAAGTTTTTCAAAAATTAAAAAAAAAATAAAAAATCTATATAAAAGATGGAATGGAAAATGGAGATTCAAAATCATGAAAAGAATTGAATCAAAAAGTCAAAAGTGGTGTGTCCGGCACATAAAAAAAATGTACGTGCAGATTGGAGACGTTAGGGACAGTCGAAATTCGTAGAAATAATGACTACGTGAATTTGTTGATAGAGACAATCAGGCGAGTGAAACCATTGCCCTCGAAAATTTATTATTAGCATAAAAATTTTATACAATTAAAAAAGCACAAAACTTTATGTGAGAGGCTATATTTAAATTAATTATATCAAAATCATTATTCATATTCATAAAAAACACATAGCATGTCAAAATAATAGATGTAATTAAGAGATGTTAATTGGAAAGCATCAAAGAAAGACTTAAAATCTAAATGATATTTACATAAATTTATTTATAAAAAAGTGAAATAACTCTAAAACCATTTTTATAAAAACTTTTGTCAGAGAAGTAAAAAAACCAAAAAATCTAGAATCGAAAACTGAAAATCTAAAAAATGAAAAAACCTGATTCTATAAAAGCCTTTCAAGTTTTTTAATTAAAAAATATTTAAATATTTTATAATATATAAGATGCTAAGAATCAACTAACCCGCCTAGAAAAGAAGCTGATGGCAACAAATAAACCCAAAAAACCCTAAGGGAGAATGTAAATTAATATGCAGTCTCGGAAGGCAGAAGGAAATTAATTAGGGAGGGGAAACAGAAGCATTGAATGGGTGTGCGATGCGATATGCTTAATTGATAACCAGGCACGGGTGGAGGCGGGAGCACATTTTAAATGGATTACTTATCCCGGGCGTCCTGCTAAAACTAAATTTTAAATGGATGAGTAAAAAAACGAATATCTAATAAAAAATAATCATCAAATTTAAAAAAAAAATATTTTACAAATAAATATATTAATAAAATTTATATTATATATCTATTTATTAAAAATAAATATATTAATAAAATTTATTTAATATATATCTAATTTTTAAAAATTATGGTGTATATTTTTTATTTAATTAAAAACAGCACAAAACATCAAACATATTCAAAAAATTTCAAAGCCAAGCGTGGCCTAGCTTTATATATTCATTAATAAATTTTAAATTACTTTTAATAATTGTTTAATAAAATATTTATAACCTAAATACATATTTCTTATTTCTATCTTGCTATGGTATTTTGAATATATATAACCTAGATAGATATCTTATCTTGCTATGGTATTTTAATATATATCTTCTTATGTATTTTAAAATTATTGTATGGATAAGTTTAATATTTTAACAATATTAAATGATAAATATTATATATAGTTTGAGAATTTTTTTTTTACTAATTTTTAAATATTTTTTTAAGTGTTTTAAAAGAAATATTTAAATTCTATATATTCCATATTTTTAGTTGATCTATCAACAAATAATTACATATATTTTGAAAAAATATAATACAATTGAAAAAAATAAATTGAAATTCAATATATTCAATTCAATATTAAAATAATAACTTAAAAAATATATATATAAGCTTGTAATATAATAATAATTAAAATTTCAAATATAAAAATAATTATAAATTCAATTAATATGACGAAATTAATGATTAAAATAGTATATTTTGTCTCACAAATTGGAAATAATTATTTGTCATATTTGCAACTTTGTATGCCTTTTCATAAATAAGTTGAGAGTGAAACTTGTTGCTCATATATTACGCACTACTATTATTGAATTTGGTTTATGGAATTTGTGAAGTAGGGTTTTATGGATTGGTTTAATTTTAAATTTTATTAGTTTATTCGTTACCAATAATTAATTTTTAAACAAATATGTTTTTGTTAAGACTATTTTCGAAAATATTTAACATTGAACCTGTATAAGTATTGTAATGGATGCAATATCTATGTGGGTTGTAAATTTGCAATGATATTAGTGGCATGCACAAGATTCTCTATATGGAACACTTACACTTAAGAAGTAGTTTTAATAACTTATTCAATGTGTATATATGCAAAAGTTTTTCGATATTTGTATTTGCAAAATTAAAGTGAATAAAGGAATCCTAAAATGAAGGACTTATAGCCAAATTCAACAACATGGATTTACCATCTATTTTTAGATGTTTGCATGTATTTTCCTTTAAAATTGGTTCTAGTCTCTGTTCAATGGATGAGGTGGTCATTATAATATGGACAAAAGAACCAATTGACCATACTAATAATAATCAAGAATTTGTCAACTCAAGATTTAATAAACCCAATGCTCATTTCAATAGAAAATTATATCTTATCAATAAAATGTAAAAACATGAAACTCTAATTAGTAAATGACATAAGGTTCACAATGCATTGCGAATGAAATGATGTGTCTCATTTAGCACCTATCCTTTTAAATTCATGTTCTTATAACCGAATCAACTTATATTCCAATCCAATTCAAATTGGACACCAAAGTCACTAATGAAAACCAATTTGATAGATAGAAACTTCAATTGATTAACGCTTGAGTATATTGAAATGGAAAGCGATCCTTATGCATGCCACATACCTTGTGTGTGTATATATGAAATTATTAATTAAAAATAATAAATAAATTAAATTAAATTAATTAAAACCAACTAGATAAATAACAACATTAATTAATTAAGACTCCAACTTATTAAAATAGAAAACAACCTTATTCACCCAATGGAATTCTGAAGGAGTTTCTCATTCAGAAACTATCCATCACCATTATAGCTGGATTCCTCGTCTACTGGGAAAATGGAAAATTTCCACATCAATGTCCTCACGTCACATTTTTATGTCGTCCATCTGGTTTCTTGTCACTTCACATAGTAAGGTCTTCTCGGTAATTCACTTCATGTTTTCATCACTCCATGTAGTAAGGTATCGTGGTATTGGAATCTATTCCCTTTCATTATCAATGTAATGGTATGGTAAGCCCTTTCACTATCAATGTAAAGGTATAGTAAATCATTTCATGGGAGTTGATGATGGAGGTTTGCTGAGTTTAAAGTATAGTCAACAAGTGAGAACCGATACATTTGACTAAGTGTTCTAACCAAATTTGGATGTGGTCAAGCACTATATACCTATCGACATGATAACTGATGAAGTGTACTCTGATCTGCCTCGGCTAAGGTCACTATGGACAATATCTTTTGAATTATGTAGTTGGACATATTGTTGTGATTATTAAAAATGGAGATTGGGGCAACATGGAGATCATAGAAGAAGATTTAAATGGCTCAATACAAACATCAATATACGTAATCCAATGTAATTCCAAGCTATGTTACACACCTTACTTTGATTATTCAACTGAATCTCATGTCACAGAATGAATTCCCTTCAATGCACTATCTCCAATCTAAATTGTATAAAATTACTAGTTACCGAGTGTTTTCTACCATTTTGGGTTGTCATGTGATCATCTTACTATTTAATAGCATTTTTGGTATGAAGGCCATTTCCTTTTGGACATTCTCTTAGTTTAGATGTAGGGTTCAAGTCAGCAGCCAAACAATCATGTGTTACTGTTTTAATAGAGGGAGGATCCTCTTCTAGAGGCAATTTCGACTTGTAATTTTATATACTACAAAGCACCAAGGGCGAAGGTTTCTAGTGAAATTTAGCTGACTTAAAGCTCAAGGTCGTCAACATTTATGAGAATCCAATAAAGTGCACATGTTCTAATACATGTACCATTCACTATATTATTTAGTCTTTATCAAGAATTCTGTAGACTTTGAGTATTGTTTAAGAGATATAATCCAAGATAAATTATACATTTTATTTTATGAATTAATAGTTTTTTAGAAATTATTTTAGTACCCTTGCTATATTTAGAACTCTTATCCTTTCTTCCCATTGTTGATATTTGCATTAAAATACATCGAGACATCTTTACAACTCAGATAACAACTTATGGAAATATATCTTTGGAGAAAACTTCTTCCTTTTTCTCTTTATTTTATGTTAAAATCTTTTACTATTTTATATTTATTTGTCATAGTCAAGTAGATTAACAGACAAACTAGAAAATTGACATCAATATGCATATTAACCATATGATGTTATCCTCTTGTCAAATAATCTAGCAGGGATTGTGAGGCATTGACGTGTTGTTCCATAGCCTTATATATTACAAAATTATAGAGCTGTGTTATTTATGTATTTGCAGTGTCTCAATTGTCAATGATCATTAAATTGATGAAGCTTATCACCGTGATCTCTGAATTTTGAATAGCTCATCACTAATTTTACTTTGTAAAATTCTTTTAAAAAACACTAAAAAAATCTTATCATATTTCCGTCTTGATTTTTATTTATTTATGGGATAACATATTATCCTATAGCAATGAGGTGTTTCAGATTCTTCAATTTATTTTTATATTAAAAAAGACAATATTATTTATACAAAATTTCACAATTTTAATTAAAAAATGTTCCATAAATTAAAAATAATACAAATGATACCCTCGGTTCTATTCTCTTTCGGAGTAATTTGTATTCAATTTTTTTTAATATTTCTTTTATGTCTTCAATAACGACAACAATCACTTAAATCAGAAATATTGGTAAAAAACCGAGAGATTTGCAACACTCCATGTAGACCATATCTTTTTCTGAATGCAAATGAAAGTATGAGTAACTTTAGACTTTGAACCATTCACTCATTCAGTCTCTTGTCATAATACTTTCATGGAAATTGAAATCTTGCTAATACATACATTAAAATTTACTAAAAAAACCATAGCTACGAAAAAAAATGAAAATCTTAAATAACCAATTGTTATTGTTAATTAGTGAACTTATTTAGATATAAGTTCTTATACTACCCTATCTTGATAGAAATAATTCTGGTTTAAATATAAACACATGTCTAATGCAACCATTTAATCATCTTCTCAACTATAATATTTATCCCCTTATGTTTGATAATTAATTGAAACAAACAGAGATCCATCTATATCTAAGAGTAGGTTGGTCTCTCTATGATTCTGCCTCTAAAAAGAAATTATTAACTTTGATCCATCATTATTTCTTCAAAGAAGCCAACATCCATTGCATGGCCCTAGTAGTTACCTTTATTGCACATAGCCTCCATCCATGATTCGATTGGATCCATACACTTATCAATATTTATGTAATGGAAATTCAATAAATTATCCATATCAACATAGTTATGAAATTTTTGTGGTTGTCCCAATCATCTCACGCCTCAAATCATTTCTAGCGCAACCCTCTTGTACCTCTACTAGGATAGAAACAATGTTGTGAACATAAATGGATATAACTTCAAAGCATGATATTTTCCTTTATGGAAGTCAATATTACCACAGATATCAACAAAAGATTGTCTACTACAATATGATCAAACTCCGAAAGAAAAATTAGAATGGTTGAACAATCATGTTGTGATAAGCAATCTTTTTCTATATTGCAAAATATTATCTATATGATAATGGAATTTTCTACACATTAAGTTATTTTGACCAATTATCATCATATTGATCTATCAATAGAGGAGATCTATCCTCATTTCCGACCAAAACAGCTCATAGAGGAGCTTGCCATGGATGTTGGGCGTGAATGGATAAGTATGATGGTCGTGAGCATAGAGAAATGAAGCTGGGCATGAATGGAGATGTATGCAGGCCGTGAGCATAGAGCAATGAAGTTGGGCGTGAATGGAGAAGTATGTTAGTCATGAGCATAGGTCAATGAAGTTAGGTGTAAATGAAGATGGGAACAGCGTGGAAATGGGGCAGCCTCAGCGTGGAGATGGAGGGATGCATGAAAGGAGCAGACTCGGCGTGAGATGGAGGGCAGTGTTCAAAAGTGCAGCCTGCACTGAGCGTGGATCCCCCTGTCTGCGTGGGGAGAAGAGTGTGGATGTAATGGAAGCGTAGGGAGAGCTGAAAGATGCTGGAGTTAAGGTGCAGCAAGCAGCGTGAGTGTGGAGATGAATGTGCAGGAGTTAAGCCGCAGCAGGCGGCGTGAGTGTTGAGCATGAATGCGGGAGGAGTTAGGGAAAATGAGCACAGCCACAACAAGAAAATCTTTCTTTTAGCACTACAAATTAGCATCATTTGTATTTTGTGGTGTTAAGGTGGTGGTATTAGCACCACTTACATTTTTATGGTGATAAGGTGGTGTTATTAGCACCATTTACATTTTGTGGTGTTAGGCTGGTGGTATTAGCACCACTTATATTTTGTTGTGCTAAGATGGTGTTATATTTATTAATATTGTTGAAAATTTTGTTTTTCATAATCCATGTTAAGAGAAATGCCACCTTGGCAAGTACCGTAAAGTGGTGCTACCTTATTACTTGTCACATGGACTTGTACAAGTAGGATTTAATTATGAGGATTTGCACTATAAACATAAAAAAATCACAAATAATATTATTGTAAATAACTTAATTCAATATTTTTTGTTTTATTAATTTAAACAAATCATCAATGATTAATTTATGAGTGTTTGCATCACAATCACAAGTTTAATTATTTGTTTTTCTAATATTTAGACAAATAAGTTCACATGATTCACTTATGAGGCTTTGCACAATTCATTTCAATTATTTATTTTATTACCATTTAAGCAAATACATACAATTGAAAAATAAATAAAAAACAACAATTGTTAATTTATTGCTATTATAAAGTACTAATAAAAATAATTTGAATTGAAATCTTTTACTCATTTGGAAATATTTTTAAATTATTATCATTATTGGGTTTTTAGAAAATGGCATGGATCTTAGATCCATGGACATGGTAAATACCTAGGGTCCTAAAAGAAGTTTTTAAAAATCCATGACAAGAAATACACCTTAAAGGTCATGACCACACATATTCCTAAGAGTATTGTTAGCCTCTATGTATGGGCTATTACAAGGTTTTAATTACTATGGATAGGTCTAGTGGCCATCAACATGGTTGAGAGAATAATTCTAGGACTTAGGTTAAAGAAATCCGTAGTTAAATGCCATGTTGGAAAGTACCACATAGTGGTGTTAAGTGCATATTTGTCACATGGACATGTACAAATCTAAATTAATTATGATGATTTGCACCATAAACACACCAAGTTAACAAATAATTATTTTATAAATAACTTCATTCAAATAATGGTCAAGATTAATTTAAGAGGTTATACGCGACAATCACAACAAATTCATATAGTTATTTATAAACTACTTAAGAAAATAAATTCACATCATTCATTTATGATCAGGTTTGCACCACAAGCACAACAATTTCACACATAATTATTGCCAACCATTTTTAACTTATTACTATTGTAAAATATTAATAAAAGTGATTTGAACTGAAATTTGATTATTTGATAGGGTATATTTTTATTGATCTTATTAAATTCATCGATAGATATTAGTATCGTTGTTACGCCTTGAGCACAAGGAATGGGTCACAAATCCTTGGACATGTTCAAGTGGGGAAACCTCTACCTTGGTCCCTAAAGAAGATTTTAGGAATCTAGGACCAAGGAAGGAAATCAAACATATGTCTTTCTGAGAGTATTCTTAATTTTTATGTGCGGACATTGATGATACAATAAGGATTTGATCACTAGTGATATCTCTACTGGATCTCGACCTAGCTAAGAGAAGAAACCTAGTCCTTCACCCAAATAAACATTCTAGGAATGTAGGGATAATAATGATTTGTTGAGCAAACACAAATGAATTGTTTAGAAGGTCTATGGCCTTATAATAGGGATAATAGGAGGAATCGGAGGAAATAAAACTAGGTATAAATATTCAAGGAATAGACATAATTAAGGGAGGAAACTATGGCCTTGGACCTTAGAGGAAGCCTCTAGGCATAGACGATTAAAAAATGTACCTTGAACCACAACATAAGAACTCCTAAGGGTATCCTTCGCCTAATATTGGGGGTATTAGTGCAACTAAGAGGTTTTAAGCACTATATATGGTTGTTTAGGCCCTTAACATATGTGAGGGAGGAGACCTAAGCCTTATTCCCAAATAAAATATTTTGTGCATCCAAGGCCAAATACAACAACTTGAACGACTACACATGACCTATTGGGAGTATTGGTTTCCTTTGAGTGAGGAAATCAACACCATTATGATGTTTTTTCTAGTATATATGGGTCTTAGGTTTTTTATAATATCCTAGGAGTAAACTTGGGCCTTACATCCTAAGGGAAGCTTCAAAACACACCAATGACCTCCCAACACTATCCTTGGCATCCAAGTCTTCATATAAGTGACACTACATATGAGAACCTTGGACATACTCATGGGTGAAATGACATGAATTAGGCCCTAAAGGAAGGATTTAGGAATCTCACGCTAAGAGCGATGAATCAAACTATCACATAGGATATCATGCACTGTATCCGATATCATTAATGCTAAAGTAAGACACGGGTAGAAATATGTGGTTTTGTGCACTAGTGATGGGTTTTATAAAATTACTCGGGAAGAAATAGAAATAAGTATACCCTAACATAATTTTATTGAGTTAATTGGAAATCATCAAAGCCATGAACCATAACATACTCCCTTTAAAACAAATATTTGGCATAAAATTTAGATATGGCCATAATCAAGAGGTTTTGCATAATGGGATAGATCTCAAGTCCTTGACAAGAGTGATAGGAGGAAAGCAAGAGCCTTGTGTAGGTGTCACAATGCCTAAGTAATGATATTCTATGGAATAAGACCATGAATTTATCCCTAAAGAAACCATTAAGACATCTATATCCATTAAGGAGCTATGTATCTAGATTTATGGCCTTGGACATGGTCAATGGAGGAGACCTAAATCTGAATCCCTAAAGGAATATTCTAGACATATAGTGATAAGAAGATTTCCTCCACCAACCAAATATGGCCTCTTGAGAGTATTATTATCCTATTATTGAGGATGTTGGTGTCATTAGGTGATTTTGAGTGGTAAGTGCATGTCTCGAGGCCTTGGGAATGATGTTCTGGTGAAGAATACGATGGATTTATCCCTAAAGAAATCCTTGAGGCATACAGAGACATGAATAATTCCTCAAAGCACCATGCATGACTTCACAGAGTTATCCATTGTACTATGTATCTAGATCTTCTGGCCTTGGGGCCTTCGACATGGTTAGTGGAGGAGACTTGAAGGTTTTCCCCTAAAGGAAGCTTCTATCCATTCGGGGGTAAGAGTTTTTCCTCCACCAAGTACACACAACCTCCTAATGGTATAATTACCTATGATTGAGTATGATGTTACCATTAGGTTGTTTTGAGTAGTATGTACATGTATTACGGCCTTGAGAATGATTTTCTCAAGAATAAGACCATGCCTTTGTCCCTAAAGAAATCATTGAGGCAAATAGAGCCATGAACACTACTTAAAAGTACAATGCATGAATTCATAGGGGTATCTATGGCACTATTTATTTAGGCCTTGTGGCCTTGTGGACTTGGACATGGTCAGTGGAGGTTACTTGAATCCGGTGCTCTAAAGGAATCTCCAATCCATCTAGGGATAATAATATTTCCTCCACCGGTGAAACATGGCCTCTCGATGGTATAATTGGCCTATGATTGTTTATGTCATTTCCATTAGGTGGTTTTGAGTAGTATCTACATGTCTCAAGGCCTTGTGAATGATGTTTCAGAGAAAATGACAATGCCTTTGGCCCTAAAGAAACCATTGAGGCATCTAGAGCAATGAACAATTCTTGAAGCACCATGCACGACCTTTAATGGATATTTGTGCCACTATGTATCCATATACTAGGGTATTCGAGCCTTGGACATGGTCAAGGGAGGAGACTTGAGCCTCTGGCACTAAATGAATCTTCTAGCCATCATAGGCTAAGAACATCACCTGAAACAACCATACATGGACTTTTGATGGTATCATTGGCCGAGGATATTAATGCCATTATGTGGTTTTGAGAAGTATGTACGTGGCCTTTGAAGTGATGGTCTATAGAAGAAGACCACACCTTTGGCTTTGAATAAATCATTTAGGCATTTAGAGCCATGAACAATGCCTCAAAGAACCACGCATGATTTTGTAAGGGTATCCATGGAGATTTGTATCTAGGTGTCCGGGCCTTGATGAATTGGACATGGTCAATCACAAATACCTAAACCTTGGGCCCTACATAAATATTCTAGCCATCAAGGATAAGAAGGTTGACTCTTTGCAATCACACATGGAATCCTGAGGGTATAATGAGCTTATGATTAAGGATGATGATTCCATTAGTTGTGTTTGAGAAATATGTGTGTCTCTTGATTCATTAGGAATGACATTCCAGGGGAAATATCATGCCTTTGGACCTAAAGAAACCACTGAGGCATACAAAGCCATGAAGAATTCCTTAAAGCACCATGTGTGACTTCAGAAGGGTATCCAAGTCTTGGGACTATGTATGCAAGTCCTCGGGACTTGAGGGATTGGACATGGTCATGGGAGGAGGAATGAACCTTAATACCTAAAGGAATATTTTATCTATTTAAGGATAAGTAATCTATCTCAAACAACCACACATGTCCTTTTGAGGGTATCATTCGCCTATGATTGAGGATGTCAATTCCATTAGGTGGATTTGAGTAGTATGTACTTGTATCAGGGTGTTAGGAATGAAGTCCTCAGGAGGAATACCATGCCTTTAGACCTAAATAAATCATTGAATAATAAAGAGCCATGAACAATGCCTCAAAGCACCACACATGAATTTTTGGGGGTATCTATGGCACTATTTATTAGGGATTTCGATATGTTCAGTGGAGATACCTAAAGGTAGGTATGTAAAGGAAGATTCCATACATCCATAGCTAATAAGGTTATCTCCACCAACAACACATGGTATCTTAAAGGTATCATTGGTCTATGATTAGGGATGTCGATGCCATTAGGTGGTTTTGAGAAATACACACATTTATCAGGTCTTGGGGAATGACATTCTATAGAATAGCACCATGCCTTTGGAAATAAGGAAAATATTTAGGCATCCAAATCCATTAAAATTGCCACAAATAACCACACATGGCTTTGGAGTGTATCCATGGCACTATGTATCTAAGTCATGGGGAATTGGGGGCATTGGATGTGGCCAAGGGAGGAGACCTCAACCTCAAGCCCTAAATGAACCTGCTATCCACCGAGGGATAAGAGGAATACCTAAACCAACCACACATGTCCTCCTTAGGGTATCGTTGTATTATGATTGAGGATATTAGTGAAATTATATGGTTTTTAGTAATATCTATGTGTGTTGGGGACTTGGGAATGATATTCTAGGAAATCCAACTACGTGTTTGGCCCTAAATTAATTCTTTCCGCATTTAGATCCATGAATAATGCATCAAAGAATCATGCATGACTTTATACGGGTATCCATGGCACTATGTATCTAGGATTTTGTCCTCGGGGCCTTGGACATGGTCAATGAAGAACACCTTATCATTATTCCCTAAAGGAATATTATAGACTTCTAAGGCTGAGGAGGTGGTCTCGACCAACCACACATTGCCTCTTCATTGTATCATTAGCATGTGATTGAGAATGCAAGATCCATTAGGTTGTTTTGGGAAGTATGTAGGTGTCTTAGGGCCTTCGAAATGATGTTCTATAAAAGAAAACTATTCCTTTATCCCAACATAAATCATTGAGGCATTCAAATCCATGAACACTACATCAAATAACCGTGGATGACTTTGGAGTGATATCTATGGAACTATGTATCTCGGTCTTGTGGCCCTAGGGCTTTGGACATGTTTAGTGGACGAGACCTAAACCTCAGGATATAAAGGGATCTTATAGCTATCTATAACTAAGTATGATTCCTCCACCAACCACAAATGGCCTTTTGAGGGTATCACTACCCTATGGTTGAGGATGTTGGTGCCATTATGTGGTTTTGCGAATTATGAAGGTGTCCTAGATTCCTGGAAATTGCATTCTAGGGATGAATACCATGACTTAGGTTGTAAAGAAACAATTGAGGCATCTAGAGCCATGTACAATGACTCAAAGAACCACACATGACTTTGCATGGCTATCCATGGTACTATATAACTAGGCCTTGTGGTCTTGGGGCTTTGGACATGGTAATGGAGGAGACCTACAACTCAATCCCTAAAGGAATCTTCTAACCATCTAAAGCTAAGAACGTTTCCTCCACCAACAAAAGGTGGTTTCCTGATGGTATCATTCAAATATGATTGATGATGTTTGTGCCATTAGGTGCCTTTGATAAATATGCACCTGTCATATGGTATTGTGAATATATTTATAGGGAAGAAGACCATTTCTTTGACCCCAAACAAATCATTTAGGAATCCATATCCACAAATGATGCCTTAAAGCACCATTGGCCTTTAAGTGGGGATATTCATGCCATCGGGGGTTTTTAAATGCTAATAATGGGACTCAAGGCCTAGAACATGGTTAAGAAAGAAAAGCCTAATTCCCTAAAGGGATCTTCTAGTCATCTATGTCCAAGAACAATATCTTTAACTACCACACATGAACTATTCACGGATTCATTTGCATTTTATAGGTGGTATGGATTCAATTAGCACTTTTTGAGATGTAGGTATGGATCTCGAGTCCCTTGGCATGGTTGGGGCAGGCAACTTGAGCTTTAATCCCTTAAGGAATATCTTAGGTTTCTAATGCAAGGAATGACACCTTGAACTAACACACATGAACTTTGTGTGGGTTTATGTATGGCATTAGGTGGTTCTTAGTAGAAGGCATAATTATTGGCGCCCTAACGAACTTCCCCTCCTCTCTCTCTCTCTCTCTCTCTCTCTCCATATGATAGGAGAACCACATGATTAGGAACGAATTGAGGGGCTAATTAGCTCTTTGCAAATGTTACAAGCATCCCTACTTCAAAAATTAAAGAGCTACAATAAATACACCATTTATATATTTGAATCTTCCATACTTTTTGCACATAGATATGTAAAGACATGTTCACATATATTAATACACTATATAACCACTTCAAAATTCATAAATATTCTAATTTGCTAAATAATACTTCATTACATTTCTTATTCATAAAAAGTAAATTACCTCCCCTTACATAAAAAAAAATTATTAAAATGAAATTTTATTAACTTAAGAAAACCAAATAATGTTGCCTTCCATATAATAGAGATTGAAAAATGTTTACAACAAAAAAAACTCTCATTTGGAAGTGTTTTTGTTGTTAAGCCTAATGAATACAATAAATAACTTTACATTTTCTACCCAAACTAGTTACCTTTAAATTTTTATATTCAATAATCAATTTTTTTGGACTTGTGCTATTTAAATCTTATACATAGGAGTGATAAGTAAATTTATTAAATTTTTTATTATGTAGTTTTTAATTATAGGAAAAAAAAAAAACGTAATGTAATGTTTTAAATAAAAATTCCGTATATTAATTATGGAGTATTTTTCATTGATTGAAAAATTAAATCCTAAAATCTATGCTATTCCCTTAAATGTGATATTGTACCTCCCTTAAATGTGATATTGTGCCTCCCGTGTTGCCCTAGAATTGACATGACCTTAAAAGCTTTGATGCTTCTCTTATGGCGTTAAAAGGTTGGAGGTTCACTTTGGGTTATTTTGACTATATTGGCTGACGGGTTTTATGAAGTCTGACTAGTCGAGGATGAAAAGACGAACTCAAAATTGAAGAGCTCGACGGGGATGAACTTGGCGGGAAACTAGAAGGCATGTAGGAGGTCTCAGACCATCAAAATTATAGCTAAGTGCACTCTTTATCCACCAGTTCCATAACTCAACAGGTTTTAATGTGGATGTAGCAGGTTTTATTCAAGGGGTCGAGTAAATATAGTTGGGATACATTTTGATTTCACGTCATCTTACTGAATTTAGAGGGAAAGATCATTCGCCAAACGAGACAGTTGAGAACTAATATTATATACAGGAAGATGCCTTTGCAGCAGCCCACTGGAAACGCAGGTTTGGTGTCGTAACATGTTAAATCAATTTTCAGTTTTTATTCTTGTTAGTGAATAATTTGCATTTCTTTCTTCTGTTTGAATTTGATGGAATGGGTATGGCCCTATTCTCTGGTTCATAAATTGTTTTCTCATAATAGCGTAAGGTAAATTGCCCATTTTAGGTTTTTTTCTAACTATTTAACCACTTTGTTAATGTAATTTGGTATGTGGTTTGGTAAAGGTTTGGGGTATAGATAAAGGCGACACCTTTATAATTAATGAAAGTACCCTGCACATATTCTGGAATAGATCTCCTTTGAGAAAGCCAATGAGTTAACGAACATTATAACACTGGACATAGTAGTTAAAAAGAACATTATAACACTGGACATAGTAGTTAAAAAGTCCCCTTGCCACCGACTAATATGTGTTAATCACAGCAATTCCCAACATGCTTTTTGTATCCATCCATGTAGGAGCAAGCAACTTCTTCATCTTCAGTCTTTGAATTACCCGTTCCCCCGATTATATTTTAGTTTTCCAATTGGGTAGGAGCGTATGATTCCTCTATAACTACCCCATTCAAATAGCAGGGGGTTTCTTTCCTCCAGACAACCCGCGGCACTGTTTAGCCGCTGATCCACTAGCCCGGGATATGCCTGCTTCCAGACGTTCAATCTGTTGTTGGGTTAAATTTGGGTTTAGTGTTCTTTATGATTAATTTTTCATGTTCAATTAGGATTTTTACAAAACGTCGGTGAATATGGGATGCGGTATGTTCGGGAATTACACGGGCATGGGTTCTCTAAGAGAAATCAGAAATTTGGGGATTGTTTGATATTTTTTAAAAATAAAAATATGAATTGAAGGTGTTTGATAGTAGCTTCAACAGTTCAATACCTGCTATCATTAGCAAAGGAAAAGACATAGTTGGGACAGAGGCAGAGCCACAGTCTATTATGTTCACCATTTTGAGATTCGTTTGGGCCTAGGGCTTCCCCCGCTATCTTGACCGGCTTCCCTACCCTCCCCCACTCACTTGGGCCACTACACGAGAAAGACTTATGGGCCACCATCAGCTTGAGCCACGGGAAGGACTTTGGGCATATGGAAGACAAATCGATGGACGATATTGATCCTGGATCATGGATAAAGATTTTGGAGGAAACTCTGAGCCAGGAGAATATTTCATGGACAGAGGAGGGGTAGTATATATGTGGTGTGAATAAGATGATAATTGCGGTCAGTGAGGGTGATTCGGAGCTCATGAAGGACGTTGTATCAGATATTTAGCTTGTTGCAGGTGGCTATTATGCGCATGCCCAATCCATAGTAGGTTTTTTGTACGAGATCGGAAGTGGGGTTAAGAAGAGCGGTTCAAAGGAGTTTTTGTATCATCATTTTGCTGCAGAACGTGGCAAATTTCAGTCTTAGATGGAACTGGATTATACCTATTATTTCCAATAGGGTCTTCTTCCAATTTCAATTATATTTTCATATGATTTGTTGAATGGAAGATTGATATGGCTGTAAAAATGCCATTAAATTGTTTTTCGGTGGAAGAACTGGGGCAGATTGCTAGATTTTCAAAACAAAATCTTCACGTAATATACTTATTCAGTTTGACAGGCATGCATAATGAAAATGTTTTCATTGAGATCTGATGGGAACATCCCAAACATATACCTCATATGGCCTTTCTTTTTGCCACAAATGTATGAGAAATCGTTAAGCTCTATGCAGAACTTGCATCTATTGTGGTGTCTAGATTTTTTAGTTTTAAAGAACCACCATTGGTTGAGCCAGTTCGGATCAATGATGGAGCTGAAGAGAACAAAGAGGCATCAAGGAAGTCAATAACCACCAGGAACATAGCAACTACAAGTGCATCTTCTGCATTTTTTATCAGATTTCCATGTAGAGTGAAGAAGGGAGACTCAAATTCGATGGAATTTCTTGGTTTCTTCTGAATCATGAAGTTGGATTCAGGAACTCCAAGATTATAAATCAAGTGCTAATCTGACTGCACTGTTTATATTTTTTTTCTTTATGCTCAAGATTTAAACCTCTCTTTCAATTTCTCTAACGACTAGTTCAGAAGCTCCTAGCTTCTACGTACCTGTGCTTTAGCCAGTGTTAATGGCTCTAATTCTAGTTCAATAATACTCTTTCTCTTAACCCTGATCTTAACCCAGCTCTAAATCCTATTGAAGACGCTTAGCCAGATCCAACTTAGCTATTCTGGAACTAAAAACTCTTTCTTATTTGGCTTCCGACTAGTTCTAATGAGATGTAGTGTCGATTCTGAGCGGTAGCTCTAGAGACAAGTCTTAGTCTGTCCAGTAAGCCCTATGTAACTTTCCTTAGTGCCTTCAATCAAGATAAAAAGATAAAATAGTACCCTTTCTTTCCCCCTGAGCTCCAGCCAAGAAACCTCCTTTATTGTCCCGATCTAAACTCTCTCCAATTTGAGAGACTTAGAAATCTATAAATATGATACTGACTTTATTAACAGTGTTACGACCTTACTCTCTCTTTCTTGATTTCAGAATGAATAGTCCCAACCTTCTCCCGCTGACGCTAAGCTTAGATCTCTCTAGTGTTTTTTCTGACTGGTTGATTTCCATCTGGACTTATGCAGGTTGAACCAATATAAACAATCGAAGTGAGTAAGATAATTTCTTTCCACTTGTGTACCCTGAGCTGGATTCAGAAGCCGGTTGTTTGACCTTCACTTATACACAAAGGTCAAATTTATAGCGTTGAATTAAATAGGAAACATTCTCAGGGTGAAATTGTTTTAAAATCAGAAAAATTCTTTGATGTGCAAGATGGAATTTATTTGTAGAATTTCTCGTGCAAGAGCATAGAATTTGTTTTCTTAATTAACCAATTGTTGTTTTGAAAAAGTAATTCAGTTTAAATTCATGTCCTCCAGGAAGCCGGACCACAGTCACTCTGTTACAATATTAGCAGAGACAATAAGCACTATTGATTTATGGTGTGTATGTTCACATAATTTATTTGTAGAATTTCTCGTGCAAGAGCATAGAATTTGATTGCTTAATTAACCAATTGTTGTTTTGAAAAAGTAATTCAGTTTAAATTCACGTCCTACAGGAAGCCAGACCACAGTCACTCTGTTACAATATGAGCAGAGACAATAAGCACTAGTGATTTATGGTGTGTATGTTCACATAATTTAGATCCATTCACCTGGACAAAAAATTATGTCAAAGTCCATACAAATTCAATCCTACGAGATAGCAAGTTAGTGTTATTATGGAATTGGTTTCCTCTGTAATTTTCTTGTTTTTGACAAGTGAATTTTGGACTTTCAAATTCCAATATATATATAAATGTTTAGTGAGATTATGAGGGTTGAGCTAACAACGATGGAAATCATATATTGATACATTTGACTTATTCTTCTTTTATAATTAGGAAATGGATCCGAGTGGCAGTTGTTTTATTGCATTTGGAGGAGGCCAGAGACTTTACCCAGGTGTTGACATGGTAAGACTGGAAGCTCCCATTTTCTTACATTAGCTTTTCACACAATACAGGTAATTACAAAACTACATATACTCATGTACTAAACCTAAACCTTTTTAAGTTTTTTCCTTTGTATGCTTGTACATCTTATGTTTGAATTTTAATGTTCTACTTCCATAATAAGTACTTGGTCTTTTTTCATGAGCAAATATTCAAGCAAATTGTTTCCACTATAATGTTATTTTAAACCTTATCTAAGTTATGATTAATTTAGGTTGGAGGCAAGGGATGATTCTATTGTGAGTTTTCCAACAAATGAAGAAAAGAATGCCCGTTTGGATCAACAAGAGCATCACTTTATAAGATTGACGATATGATCGATGGTTTATCAACAAGAGCATCATGAAAACAAATAACCCAAGTAAGTTGTTGCACGTGGGAAAACAATACGACTCATTGACCACATTTAAAATACACACAGGTATGAGTAACACCATATGTAGTGCTTATTTCATGAATATAAAAGTTTGGAGATCCTCAAAAAGAATGCTTCATGGATAAAGAAATGATGCAACCTAACATGATGCACTCCAAACTCAAAGAGAAGCATTCAATAAATTATAAAAAACTTTAGAATATGCCGAGCACAAAAAATAATCACATCATCTAGTCCTATGCAACTAATCCTTGTCTGAATGAGTGAATGAATAAAATCCTATGCAGCTAATCCTTGTCATAATGAGTAATTTGACTGCAGATGGTGCAAAAGCAACAACACTTACTGGCCTGTCAGGAACTAGAGACATCATGCTTACATGTTTTCTTGAAATTTCAAGAAATAGAAATGTTGGGGTGAGTCTTGGCTCAGGGGAGAAACTGGATGACATCGTAACATCCATGAATTAGGTAATATTTAATTCAGTTTCATGGCAAGAATCCATCCTCTGAAGAGAAGGAATTTTTTTGTGTGGTGCTTTTGTATTCTTGTATATATACACTCATCAATGTGATTTCAATTATTTAGCATCTATGTATTCCCTAGGTTGCAAAGGGTGTAGCTACAACAAGAACTGTCACTACTTTATCACAAATATTCCACAGGTTCGCAAACTGTCTTCCATCAAGATTTAGTTCTTTGTTTATCTGTTTAACTTTCATGTTTTTGTTCCCATTGGACCACTATTCAATTTATATGGAAATACTATCTGGCTTTTAGTGGGAAACTATATGGATTGTGTGCATGTACATTATATACTACCAAATATCTTTTGGAACAACCTTAGTTACAATCTATAGAACTTGTTTTCAAGTATAAGTGTAGTATTATTAAGAAGGGCCAGTTAAAAGACAAGACTTCTCGCTATCTTTTAAAGAAATGCTAGTGCACCTTATGCAGTGGGACTTGAACCCAACATCTGCTAGTATGGAACTAGGTAAATTGTTAACAACATTGGAAACAACCTATTTAGCTATAACCCCTTGCTCATATTCCATTTTCCTTCTAAATAACTCTTGAATATAATTAATATCCCTCTGATATGTTAATTGCTTATAACATGTAGGGACTTATAATAAAGATTAAAAAATTGAAATCCAAGTTAAGGAAGGAAAAGAAATAGGTTTTTGATTTCACTTGTAGGTGTAAATATCAACATCAGTCCTACTCAAAGAATATAGAATTCTGAATATCGATATAGAATAAATGTACGATCTGCAATTAGTAATGCTGCTAACTCAATAGGCTATGGATTTGCATCTGCATATGTATTTTTAATTTTATCTATGAAAGGCTCTGCATATGGATCTATATATGTACCTAGATTTGTCACTGGCACCGAGTAAGCCACTTATTCTGGTTAAGGATCAATAAGAAATAAAATAAACTACACCATCAGCCAATCAAGTTGAATCAGCACCCGTAGCGACATCCCTTCAAGTTCTGGATCTGGTCGATCCCAGTTCCATCCGCCGAGGAAAGATCTTATTAAGCAAAGGTAAGTATGGGGTTATGCTCTTGTATTAGTATGTGATCATGCAAAGGAAAAGGCAGATGCAGAGCACCCAGTTTACCTTTCTTACTTTATCAAAGCATAAGAAACAAATTTAAGGTATTTATATATAATTACGGGGGACCTCACTTTTAAAATTAAGATTGTTTGTATAACATAGCCTAACCAAATAGTATATGCTCTTGATTAACCAACATGATTCCAACCAAGCTCCAACCAATGTATTCTGGTTTAAACAACAGTGGGGGTAAGTTCTTTTCTTCACCTTCCTCTCAGCTAGGGCATATACCTATAAGATAAAAAATTCCAGAAAGGGATATTTTAGTAAAAATAAAATCCATTTATGCGCCCCTTTGTGTACTCAAGCCCATTAAAATGAGGTTTTGATGCAGGGCACCAGAAGGATTTTGAAATCTATCCCAACTAAACAAACATCATGGCGAATTAAATAACGTCAAAATAGAAGAAGTTGTGATCTTGTCCAACCACAGTTTTTTGTGCCTGCTTCGACCGAACCTGATGCCATTGATAAATCAATCGTGCAGGTAAATAGAATACTAACCTATATCAGGTCTGCTATTAGCTTGAAAGTTAGGGGACTTTTATCATAAACTTAGAATGGGTGTGGATCAGGAAAAGGTCATGTTAAGTAATTAGTTTTAGCCCTAAATGGAAAGGCCCCATGGAATTCTGAAATCCTATTAGAACTAGACTTAGCTTCAGAGAGTGGGCCCTATAAAGAACTAGATTGTACATTAGCTTCATGGGGAGACTTCCTTAGATAGCCTTGTAGTAGCTACAACTAATTAGAAGTCTCATTTCAATTGAACTACAAATTCCATTATTAACTACCGCTTCTGATTTTGAACTGCCTGCTTAGCTCAAGCTAAGATCAACAAGTTTCACTACACTACTAGTTGGAGCAGTTTAGCATAAGCTAATTAGTTGTTAGAACCGTTACTACTTAATTTAGTTGGATTGGACTTTAGAAAGCTGTAATAATGAAATCATTGGTTATATTCCCTAACTAATAATAAATACTATATATATGTGAAATTATTACCTTCCCACCCATATTTTCACTCCTGGCTATGCTCAATTATGATCTCCTATAATAATCTATGCTTCATGATCGACTGACAATGGCTGGTTATCAGCCTTCTGGAATGATCTTAAAAAATAAATATAAAAATAAAGCTAAATTTTAATTGGGTGGAGGGGTGCCGAGCTCTAGCTAAGAAGAGAGAAAAGGAGATTACTATTCCCTATTCCATTCTTATTATTTTAAAGAAAGAGAACCTACTTATAGAGCTGAACTAAGTGTGAATCTTTGTCCCCTGAGCTACAGTGAATAACTATAAAGCGAATAAGTTTAGTCTATTTCCCCTCCCTCAGCATAAGCGAAGAAGCTAGAGTTTGTGTCCATCCATTTCTATTTCTTGCCTGCTCCGAACCCCGGTATCCCCTTTATAAATAAATCTCTTCTGGTGGGGGCATGTTCTAGCTCTCAAGCCCATTCCAGTTGAGTAGCCTCGGATACAAGCCCATATGACATGAACTTAACAGAACTATTTAATTGAACATAACGTCATAAGTGTGATACAGATAGGAACCAGAAGTTTTCAGCGGAGGATTACGTTCTTAATCAATTGGTTATACTCAAATCAATATGCTCATAAGGTAACAACTTGTCTCAAAGATTATAGAATTCTGAAGTTGATCATTTTCTAGTGTTGATCAGAAAATTTTGAATTTCTAAACAAAGTTCTAACATTGGATTTCAAATCCTTGTTTCCTGGTCATTTGCCTTGTTATCTCTTTTATGAACATATACAAAGTTTGTACTCTGTCATATCAAACCCAGGTAAAACGTTTTGCTTTTGTATATATTTTATTTTTTCATTTTGATTTAGTTTGTTTTTAAATGAGTAGCTATAGACTCATAGATTTGTAGCCACTCATAATTAATATTTAGTCAACTGAGACATTTGTTTTTTAAATTCAGGTGTAACTATTACCTATCCTCATGCTATCTGGATGATATTATCGAAGTGCTGCATCAAAGGAGATTATTATTATTCAGGGATCAAGTAGTATTAAAGATCATCTCCAAATTTATATCCCAGCTGGAATCCGGGATCTTGGCTTCGATGGTTATCTCATTTACATTATCTGTCACTCAGCTAGTTCGATATACATGCGATGACTCATTGAGTTGGTTCATATATGGTTGCATTTTCCTTGTTTTATTGAAACAAGATATTTTTTCTGTGGTTGCATTTTCCTTGTTTTATTAAAACAAGATATTTTTTCTATGTCGAGTCCAATTCTTATTATTACTCTAACTTAGTTTATTATGTATTCATAATTAAAAATGAAGATGATTGAGTACATTGCATGAATTTGTTCTCTACAAAGAACCTATTTTTATCTGTTGGTAATAACCTACTTGCAAATATGTGGTTGTGATGGATGAATAAATTCTAGCAATTCTCCCATTAGATGTTGAAGTACATTATTGCATAATAATGACTGATTTTTTTTAAGAACTAGGGCCAAATAAAAGTACTAGACACATTTGGATCTGTATTTTTTTAATCTCCAAAAATGCTCTTTATTCCATGTTAATGAAAATTAAGCTTCTTCAGTTCAAATATTGTGAACTAAATAGTTACAACCCTTGAAATTAATTTTACACTGTGGGTCTTCATCTCCTGTAAATGACAAGTTTCTCGTAGAAACAAGGGCTCTTCAAGTAGCTAATTAATCAATCGTTGTTAGTTTGAAACACTTTAATATGGAACTATTACTATATTATTATCTACGTAAAGATAAGCTTATTTCTGTACCCTCTCCCTTATTTTTGTATCCTCTCCCATGGCGTTATGGTAATTAAATTGTGGAAGAAAGTTTGGAATAAGAAAAGAGTGCACATAATCTTAAGGATCCCAACATCATCTTTCAGCTTGAATTTCTAATATGTTCTAAGAAGACTTGTTATTTATTTCTTTTATAAACCCTTGTTAGCTACTAAAAACGGGTTGAAACATTTATTTATAATTGTCCACAATTCTCTTGCATTTAGAAATTTGTTATATTAAGTTTTGTACATAAATGTGATTACATGATATTCCCATAATCCTATATCTTGTCTATTTTTGGATTTATTATTGAATTCTGATTAAAATAAAACTATAATATATTTATAAATTTAATATTTCCATTTATAAACTTTAAATAGACCATTCAAGGCTTGTAATGGAGATCACAATTTTTAATGGAAAATTTGGAATATATATATATATATATATATATATATATATATATATATATATATATATTTTGCACCATTTATTATTTTATGGTGCTTTGCATCACTTCTTATTTTATGGTGCTTTGCACCATATACAAGTTTGTGTATATTAAATAATAATAATAATAATTTTGGTGTATTTCACCACAAAGTCATAATCCATGTTGGATTGGTTTTGGTGTTTTGCACCACAAAATCTCAATCCAACTAGGATTGGTTTTGGTGGTTTGCACCATACACCATGAAATGCCACATATTCATTTAGCACCAAAACCAACTTTTTTACAAACACCACTTTTGCACCATAAATTTTAGCACCACTTGCGTATCCCCACATTATCACCACTTTTGCACCACTATTTGAAAATTGAGGATTTCCCAAATCCTTTACAAATAGTGGGTGCTAATGTGAGGCTAAAATGCCCTTTTTCTTGTGGTGAGCATGAATGTGGAGCAAATGAGCACAATGCCAAGATGGGAAAGAGGAGTAGCATGGCATATGGGAGTGTAATGGAGCCTGAAGGTAGTGTGTGAAGGTTTCCTGGAGAAGGGGCAGTGTGGATAATGGCTGCTAGGATGCGTGAAGGTGGAGGGAGAAGGTGTGCAGAAGGGACAGCGTGGATGATGGCTGTGAGGAGTGCGTGAATAGTGTTGAGCATTGAGAGTGGAACCGAGGGGTGGCCCAATTCCTCCCTGTTTAGATCTGGAACCATCCCTTGCTTCCATGAGAAGATGAGGAAATAGATGTTGCCTCATCTGAGATGTCGTCCACTTTGCTTGAGCTGGACTGTGTCCTTTACATGCCAACAGATGATGGTGCAATTGCTCGAGAGCTTGCACAAGGCTGTAGAAGTCGTGCTTGCACAAGGCTGTAGAAGTCATTTTCATAGGTGTTATAGTTTCTCTTAGCATATGAAAGAGATTGTGAGGAAGCTGAATCAATCTCCAAAAGGCATGACCTTCCATTCAACAAGACCGAATTTGGTCTTGAATGTTGTCATCCACACAGTTGTTGGGTTCATTCAAACCTGAGGGTATCCTGCTGTAAAATCCAACTCAATGAACCATTTAGTACCTTATAGGGTGTAAAGTAACTCCTCAATCCGGGGCAGGGAGTAGCAGTTCTTCACCGAGGCCTTGTTAAGGGATTGATAATTAGTGAGCATGCACATTTCAGGGGTGTCTTTCTTGCGGATAGCGAAGGGTGGGGAAGCACAAGGAGAAGAGGATGGTTGAATGTGTCCTGAGCTGAATTATGTCAACTGATTTTCAATTTCCTTTGCTTCCTCTGATACATCTTTGGAGTAGAGGAGACATGGATTTTGGGATGGGATGAGGGGTTTTGTTTGGTTGAATGTGGTGGACCAAACAAAGAGATACACACTAGTTGACATGGACATGAGGGATTTTTTCTTTTGTTGGATTGGGTTTGGGTGGGGTCGCAATAAGGATATAGGTGTGGCCATCCTTGGTAAGTTTATATTGGAGAGATTTGGATGTATAAATGGCATTCAGAGTCTTTAAATTGACCGATGGAAAATGTTATCAGGCAACAATGAGAACTAGAATATGGGGACCATCCTTTTGGACCCATCCTAGATTATATGGTTTCAAGTGGGGAGTGGTGGGTAGATGGAGGCACTGCACTAGCTCTTGTGAAACCAAATTTTTCTGGCTGTCGTTGTCCATGATGAGCAAGGCCAATGAATTTTTTATTTGGAAGTTATGAGTAAAGAGGGGTGGGGTAGATGAGTTGGAATATTCATACGTCATGAATATCAATGAGGGATCTACTTCAGTAGGATTCTCAAGAGAAACCTCCTCAATGCCATCTACAGGTTGGGATGAAGTAGCTTCTGTGCAGAGAGTTGTGTTTGTCTTGAGGGATTGTAAAATGCGACAATCTGAAGTGTTGTGGGAAATAGTCTTGTGGAAGGAACACCACTATGTATTAGCATTTTTGTTCATAGGACGAGTGGAGGGAAAACGAGATGAAGTATTGAGTGTGGGAGTTTGTGAAGCAGAGGGATTCTGGTTGGGATGGGATTGAGGAGTATGACCTCGAGGAGCTATATTCCTTTCAACTACGAATTCTCTTTGAAAAGATTTATCTAATGTAGAATTTTCAAATAACTCAACTTATCTACAGAACTGAACCAATAAACCAGAATTAAATTTAAGGATTAATACCTCTTATGGATCAGGAATGTGTAGCAAAAGTCAAATTTTGGAGAAGTATTCGATATAGGGTTGTACCCGTTGTGTAGGTAGTTGGCGAAGCTAGTGCCATCTGATCCATAAAGACTAAAGATACTTAGGTGGATAAAAACAATCTTGCAATTCTTCACACATGTGATCCCAAGTGGTGATTGGTTGAGAAGAAGAAGCTTCTATGGAGGATCCAATGTCTATTACCAAGGTGGTCTTTTCCTGCTCTGTATCCCACCAAGTTTGAGCAAGTCCTTCCAACTGTAACGCTGAAATTTGTAGCTTTCTCTCTTCGGTAAGGCCTGTGCAAGTCCTGAAATATGTGGAAAGGTTGCGGATCCATGAATCCACACCTTCTCCATTGGTTTGGCCAGTGAACTTAGGGAGCTGGAACTGAGTATCTAACCGGAATGGATCTCGGTTGGCCTATTGTTGCATCCTCATTAACTCATTGAGAGAAGATGCGAGGTCCTGAACTGGATTACAAGTATTTGAATCAGAATGAGTGGCCAATAGATCTCTTATAGGAGGCATCTTGTGAAGTATGAAGGATCGAAGGCTAATTTATCGAGATAAAACTGATTGATTCTTTGTGTTGACTATAGAGGGAACAATGCACTGTGGGGGTGTTGAAAGCTTATGAAATAAAGGCTTTACTATAGGGAGATATTTGTGGACATGAAGATCTGTGAATCTCCTCTCTATGGTGGCTCGATCTGTGAGTTCCTTCGGAAAAAATATCTATGAATCCACCATCAACTATAGGAAACCCTGAGAAGGGTGTTAGATTTAGTAGTAATCATCAAAACTGAGAGAAAAAAAAGATATTAAAAACCCTTACTACATATCTTTCTTCTCCTTTGGATCTTGGAGCTCTGATACAAATTGATTTGTCAATAGAGGAGATCTATCCTCTTTTTCGACCAAAACAGCTCATAGAGGAGCTTGCCATGGATGTTGGGCGCGAATGGAGAAGTATGTCAGTCGTGAGCATAGAGCAATGAAGTTGGGCGTGAATGGAGAAGTATGTTGGTCATGAGCATATAGTAATGAAGCTGGGCGTGAATGGAAAAGTATGTTGTTCATGAAAAGAGAGCAATGAATTTGGGCGTGAATGGAGATGGGAGCAGTGTGGAAATGGGGTATCCTCAATGTGGATATGGAGGGCTGCGTGAAAGGATTAGACTTAGCATGTGATGGAGGGCAGCATTTAAAAGTGCATCCTGCACTGAGCGTGGATCCCCCTATCTATGTGGGGAGAAGAGTGTGGATGTAATGGAAGCATAGGGAGAGCTGAAAGATCCTGGAGTTAAGGCTCAGTAGGAAACATGAGTGTGGAGCTAAATGTGCAAGAGTTAAGGTGCAACAGGAAGTGTGGGTGTGGAGCATGAATGATGGAGGAGTTAGGGAAAATGAGCACAATGTGAATGTGGAGAAAATGAGCATAGCGTCGATATGGGAAAGAGGAGTACAATGGCATACGAGAGTGTAATGGAGCGTGAAGGTAGTGTGTGATGACTTCCTGGAGAGGGGGCCGAAGGGGCAGCGTGGATAATGGCTTCCAGGATGCGTGAAGGTGGAGGGAGAAGGTGTGTAGAAGGGGCAGTGTGGATGAGGTCTGCCAGGAGTGAGTGAATAGTGTTGAGCATTGAGAGTGGAACTCAGGGGTGTCCCACATATATGGGTCCAAATCTTATAGTATTTAGACTACTCTTTTTGATAATATGTTGTACCATTGCTATCCTAGATTTTGTACCTCTATATCCAATTTCAGATAGATGGTTTTCTCAAGTTAGTGAGTGGTTTTATGGTTCTTTTGTTATGCTTATTTTTTAAGACAATGGGGTTGAATGCCATGATGATTTATCTTGCTTAATGAAAATTTAAGATCTAATTTCTTGATGTTATATTACATTGTAACTGACTGTAATTTCAAGTTCTAATTTTTATGATAGATATTTCCCTAAGGGATACTGGAATAATCTATGTTTGAAGCATGATTGAAGTGTCAATTTAATTGAAACTTCATGGAAAAAGTTATGGACATATTTGAATGATTTGCAACTACTTACTGAATATTTGAGTTCATAACTAAGTCTGAAAGTTCCGTGTGATAGATCTATGACTTGATTCAAGTGAGGTGAAATTTTTTTATTGGGTAAAGTGGAAATTTCTTGGTTGAGATTTACAAAATGTTCTAAAATCTCGACCCAATGTAGTTGTAAGTGCACATAATATGTTTTCAAATTCCACAATTAATCAGTTGAAATAATGAATCCTTTACATAAAAATCAACACATTTATATCTCATAATGCAAGATGAAGTGATGAAGGAACCACAATACAAGTCAGACATAAATAAGTATGCCACTTGCAATCAAATACTGTAGAATTTGGCACTTTGAAACTTATTGGGACTCTACAAACCCTTAGTTGGAATAAATATAAACCATCCTCTCGAATAAATAATTCAGTCTTCATGCATGCATAAAAAAGGCCTCGAGTGAAACTCATTGATTCATAGGAACTCTTTGGAATCATTCCATCCAAAGGGAGACCAAGAGGCCACTAAAGAAGAGAAGATAGTGCTCAAGCGAGTGAAGAGAATACTTTCGTCTAAAAAAAGAGATCGTATATAATCATCAAATCATCCTTCCTTAGAGTGAAAAACTCCAAGAAGGATATCATGATCATTGATAAGTTTTCTCCCAAAGCATAGTGGTCACTTGTGGAGGCATTTTTGTAAAATTTATAACCTTTATCAATGGTCCTCCATTCCCTCCATTATGTCTCTTCACTTTCATAGGAGTGGACTGTCACTTAAAGTTTATTTCCAACCCTTCATCTTTTGTAACTAAGTGGCAATTACATAATGGCATGTGGAATATTCATGAATTTTTCATGATTAGGATTTGAGAAGTTGTCTTAATTAATCTTGTGAAAGATTTAAGTACTTTTTTCTTTAGTAGGAACTCAAAGTGAACTCTTTCTTGAGAATGTTTAGGAATTTTTTTGAGGGTAGACATGCTTTTTTATCTTGTGCAATAACCTAGGGTTCAAAGTGAGTTTTTTATCTTGTGCAATAACCTAGGGTTCAAAGTGAGTCTTTTATCAATTTTATAAACTAGAATTACACATGGAAATATGTGCATACAAGCTCATAACCAAATACATACATCATGCTAGGGAAATATATAAAAAATGAAGAATAAGAATTAGCTTCTAGAACTATAGTATAGTTAAAAAAAAATCCACAAAAATTACATACAAAAAAAATTGTTCTAGAAGTTATAAAAAAAGAATTCAATGATCCTTCACTTAACTATAGGAGGAAAGCATTATAGTCCACAAAGATGCGTAACAATAAAAATACTTACAAAGAAATTTAAAAAAAAGTTAATTTACAAGAAACACCTACATTTTAAATAAAAATAAGTATATATGTGAATGAGGGGTGATTTCAAAAATCATATTTGAAGCATCCTTTTATGAAACTTTCAATAGCGCAAGGAAATCCATTTGGAGTTTTCGACTTTTCATACCCATGAAAAACTATATTATAGATTTCATCTATGAATTTACCATACAAATGGCTATCTCCCATAATCATTTCTATAATTCTACAACAAAATCCGTAGAAGTATTTTTCATATGAAACTAGAGCTCTAACAGTCTCCCTAGATTGTTTAGGAACCATGTAATTTGGTTGTCCCATCTAAGTGCCAAATTAAAACTTGACAATGGGATTCTAACAGCAACATTAGGATACCAAAGTCTCCTACAACTACTAAATGAGGTTCATTAAGCATGAAATTAGAAGCAAAACACATAGAATGGTAAATTAGGACCAAAGTGAGAAGCCTTTATTCCATATACAGTGACAATGCAAACACAAACGCTACACAGTGTGACTAAGAATTTTATCTTAATTTCGTTAAGCTTTAATATTCAAATTATGGATAACTAGTATGTTCAATATTTTATAGGAATAATGGAATCTTGTTAGATCGACTAATCTAACAAAATTCATTTAGAAATACATTTATATATGATATGGATTCATGTTTTTACTACCTTGTAACCCATTCTTTAAAGTTTCAAATCCACTTAGAAACAAAAAGGATTCCATAAAAAGAATCTAAATTATTAGCTATATTGTTGCTGAGAAGTCTTAATGCATTTTCCTAAAATCGACAACATATGTTTTTGTAAGGAAAATAATCATAGTGTTTGAAAGATGCTCATATAGAGAAAAAAATGTAAATCAAAAACCTTGTTTCCACCATAAATGTTCATGTTCATACATCTTGTACAAAAGCATTAAAATCTTCCATATAGGTTTTCCTATTTAGAATTTTTCAATGCAACATTAAAATAGTAAGAAATTAATTTATCAAACATCCCTATAAGCAAGAGGCTTGGATGTTTAGTTGGAATCCACCTAAAAGATTATAATTTGTATGCATCTTGTTAGATCATCTCATCCAGTAAAATTCATTTATCTATGACAAGGATTCCTTTATAAGCTCAAGCATTTCCTCTTTTGTCCTAGCATGCTAATTAAAGCTTCTAAAGCTTATCTTCATAGATTTCAAATTATATGTAGTAGAAAACTAAGCTTCAATATATTGTAACCCATTCTTTGAAGCTTGAAATCCCCTTAGAAGCAAAAAGGATTCTATAAAAAAGGATATCAAAACATTAGCTATATTGTTGCTGAGAAGTCTTTCTACATTTTCCTTAATATGAAACATGTTTTTTTTCCCAAGAAAAATAATCATAGCACTTGAAAATTTCTCTTAACAAACAAGAAAAATATAAACAAAAAACCTAGTGTCCACCTGTTAGTACTGATATCTTTCAGTATGTGAAAATATTTCCTCAAAGTCACCTAAAATGGTATGCCCAGTTTATTCATCCCTTGGGAGCTAAAGGAATCCATGAAAGAGCTAGTTAAGGATTCAATGTCACCAACAACCAATAATCTAGGGCCCAGTGAAGAGCAATTAAAGTTCCGAAGTGATTAGCCATTATATCAAGATAGATTTGATGACCCAAGCCTCGAGCACTCCCATAAAATACAAGACAATTAAGGCAAGAAGATGTAAGTGCAAGTTCGGAAAAGCACATGATAGATCAATAGTGGAGATCTAGAACGATCCGATAAGATGTTCCCTCCCCAAAAGTGACTTGATCATGCATTTTTCTCAAAACCATTGAGGACATATGCTAATTGCTAATTGACCGAACCTCCTTGGACGCAGTTTTATTTTACCACTCATCATCAATGCGTTACCACTCTGGGAAACCAGAAATGGTATTTTCCCATGACCCACTTGAAGAACTTTACAATTCATCAAATTTACAGCTCATCCTTCCTCCACCTTCCATCTATAAAGTGGGTCCCAACACTTTTTCTCCTCATAATTTCAGCCAAAAAATCCAACTTGGAGGTTTGTACTCTAAAAAGAATAAAGAGAAATTCTCCTTTTTTTTAAATCATTTCTGTCTCGAACACAAACGTGCTCCCGAGAAACCTAGTGTACCAAGTCCATCATGTGCACAAATCCAAGAAGTGCATGTCATCGTCTGAATCGTTCTAACTCAGTTGTCATCCAACATCTGGGACGGTAATTTTATGTTTACTGTTATCTAGGATTTCTGTTGATACTCTTCGCTTGTTACTTAATCTTAAAATCCCTAACTTCTGTAATTTTCCCCTAATAACTAATCAATTTAGCAAACTAATTCTTAACCTAAGATGGATTCTAAACCCAAATTCAAGCTCCCAAAGACTCACTTCTCAGGTGAAGAACATGTTGATGACCATGAAGCTCATTTTTTTGACACTATAATTACCAACTTAGACCTCAATGAAACCATCATAGATGTTAAATCCCTAGCCTTCATAGATGAAGATAAAATTAACATGTGGAATTTCAATTTTGCTAGAGCCGCATACCCTACGTCTGTAGTTTTTGTTGAATTTGTAACATGGTGCTCGACACACTACTTCCCCACCAAGTGAGCAATTCTATCTTTAGACGTCTCTAAAAACCTCTATTATATCAACCTAGATTCACTCAAACAAGTGTTCTGCATTCCTGAACCTTTGGCCCCTTACCCATTCAATGAGAAATCTATAGCAATCACCTTCCATAGTTTTGGGCCATATCAATGTCGCCATTTTATATCTCAACACTTGGATCCTAGTATGGAAATACCTACCATCCCACATCCTTATGATACCACAATTTTTTCTAAAGCTTCCAGGAAAGCCATTTTCATCATATGTACAATTCTAGGTGTAGAAAATGATAAGTCTTTAGATGAGGTGATTTTAGGGATTCTACTCAAGCTAACCATAGAAGTTGGTAAAATTCCCCTACATTTCGACCTTTGAAATCACTTAGAAAAAGTAATCCATGAGCAGTTGGAAGAGTTTCGTGCCATTGAATACCTCACATATCCATCCTACCTATTATTTATGTTTTTCTACCAAAACTATGAGAGATTTAAACATCTAGGTTTCAGGAAAATTGAGGAGCAAGGGATCCAAATCGAAGTGTATGAATGGCCCCATCTAGTCCTTAGGAAAGTTGATAGCTGCAATTTTTCAAATTTCATAGACCAGGTTATGGGTATTGTGACCTATCTCCTTAGTACATATAGAATACTAAGACAGCCAGGGTGGTGGAGACCGTTAGAAGTAGAGCGGCAGGTCGACATCGACAAAAGAAGTGGAGCGGCTGAAAGGGACGTGCCAGTATGTAGTCAAAGTTGCGCAGTCATAACTGCGGTTTTCAGAAGAGGCGTCAGAGCTAGAAGCGGCATAGAAAGGTGGTCGAAGTAAAGTGATGTAGTTGTCGACTATGACAGGCCTGGTTAGCGGGACAACCATGCCATTTTTGGGGGAGTTTTGGGTAGCATAGTGATTTTGGCCCACAATGATTGTAAAGACATGACCCTAGGGCACGATCTATAAAAGGGAAAATTTTGTAAGGGAATGGTTGGTCTCTCATTGTCTTATTTTTGGTCTTAAGTATTTTGGAAAAGACTAAGCATTGTGGAGATCAAGAAGAGAGGAAAAAGGTTCTACAACTGTGTGTGCAGAGACCTATTGTAGAGATAGGATTCTGCAGCTGAGTGCAAAGACTAGAACTGTTAAACCCTTCACATTAATATAAATAAGAGTTCTCGTGGACGTAGCTCCCATCCGGGGGGGTGAACCACGTAAATACTTGTGTTGTGTGATTGAATATGTGAGATTGATTATGTTTATGTTCATGTTTCTGTATGTTCGCTCATTTATATGTATTTTCACATGTATGATGGATGAGAATAATATGTTAAGTATTGAACATATATAACTAAATGTGTGTTCGGGTACACAGGGTACTCCCAAAAGACCGAACACCTAGAGAAACTACTTCGCAAAAATAGATCATAGATCGACACATGATGTTTTGACGTGGTTTAAACCCTCGAGAGGGAAACACTCCATGGGCCCGACCAAATAGCTTCTACGGAGCAGTTTATTATGCAAAAGAAATAAAGTTACAAATGAGCTTCTCATAATCGATCAACTAGACAATGACCCTCCATGCTCTTTAAATAGAGATCATGGACCAATCGGGTGTTAACCCAAGGATCAAGGGTAGGTATGATCTAAGTGAAGTTGAGCCGTTAGATCACTCTATGCATAGAAACATATTGTGACCGTCGGATTAAATATTTACAAATGCATACTAATGCATACTAAAGAAACACAGTTTACCTAATGGATATATTACACAAGTTGATCTTAACCAACTCCTAAGTATCTAAATATCCTAACATCCCCCCTTAAGAACAACTTGGGATAGGATTGAAGGATTTACAAAAGTGACACTATTAGGAGAAGAAAGGAGGCATTAGAGCCTATCCCCCCTTAATGACAAATTCCTAAACTCCTAACATAGATCGAAATTTAGAAAAATTCACTTCTGTGAGGACTTGGTGAAGATGTCGGCAACTTGATCATCTGTAGGGAAAAAGAGCACTTCAAGAACACGATCATGAACAAGATTTATGATGAAGTGCATATGTAGCTCAATGTTTTTGCTATGTTGATGTAGAACTGGATATTTGGAGAGCTTGATGGCACTTTGATTGTCGCACCAAAGTGGAGTAGGTTGCTTTTGCTCGAATCCAAACTCTGAAAGGATCTATCGAAGCCATAAAGCTTCCTCACTGGCATTAACTGTGGCTCAATATTTTTCCTCTGCTGAAGAAAGTGTAAGATCTTGTTGTTTCTTATAAGCCCAAGTGATAGGTCCAGATCCCAGACTAAAAACATAACCTACAGTAGACTTTCGATCATCAGGATCTCCGACCCAATCTAAATCAGTGAAACCAACCAACAAAGGTTTCCCCCCTGTACTGTAATGAATCCCAAACTGAATTGTACCGTGAATATATCAAAGTATTCTTTTAGCTGCTTTCCATTTACTTTCATGAGGTGTTTGCATATAACAGGAAACACGACCAACGACAAAGGAAAAGTTGGGACGGGAATGAGTCAAGTATAAGAGACTACCAACAAGTTGATGATACAAGGTGGCACCTACTTCAGGTGAAGTACAAGTTGCAGAAATTTTGACTCCAGACTAGAAGGGAGAAGGGGATGGTGTACAATCTTCCATGTGAAAGTGACGAAGAAGGTCACAAGCATACTTAGACTGAGAAAGAAAGATTCCTTCTTTGGTTTGCAGGACTAGGAGACCAAGAAAATAATGCAAATGTCCTAAGTCTGACATTTAAAAATTTAGCTTAAGACTAGATTTCACATGGCTTAAAATCTTAGGGTCACTACCAATAAGAATAAGGTCATCAACATATAGAACAAGTATGATGAGATGGTTTCCTACTTTATTTGTATAGACATTGGGGTCAGAATGGCATCTAGAGAAACCAGTGTTAAGGAGAAAGCTATCCATTTTGGCATACCAAGCTCTAGGAGCTTGGTTAAGGCCATATAAGGATTTCTTAACGAGACAGACAAGGCTGGAGTTATTCTGAGCATATTCATGAGGTTATTCCATGTAAATTTATGCTGTAAATCACCATGTAAGAATGCAGACTTGACATCCATTTGATGGACTTCCCAGTTATGTAAGGCTGCAAGGGAAAGAAAAAGGCAGATGGAATTCATTTTTGCAACAGGACCAAAGGTTTCATTGTAGTCAACCCCTTCAACTTATGAAAAACATTTGGAAACTAACATTGCCTTAAGTCGTTCAACACTTCCATCTGATGCGTACTTAGTTCTATAGACCCATTCACATTTGACAAGTTTTCTTCCTTTTGGAAGAGGTACAAGATCCCAAGTATCGTTCGCCATTAAGGAACGATATTCTTCATCCATAGTTGCATCCCAATCTGGATTTCCTGAAGCTTCTGCAAAAGTTTCTAGATCATGATTCTCGGAAACTTGAGCCAAAAGAGAAGAGGCTCGTTGAAACTAAGAACGTGTTTGATCTTGATCTCTAGGATCACCAGCAAGATCACCAGCTACTTCACATGTTGAACGGACCCATCGAGGAAGCACTTGTGCTGGTGCAACTGGAGGAACATGAGCAGGCGGAGGTGGATTTTCATCCTCACTGTCAACATCAGAAATTGGAGTTGGAAATCTATCAAAGAAGTTGGAAGTAGAAGAAGGCGCAATCGCCAAATCAGGCTTGCAGGCCAAAGATGGCATAATCGCTGAGTTAGGCTCGTAGGCCAAGAGATTTTCATCAAATTTAACATCTCTTCTAATTATTATATCATGATAATGTCATTGAAGACATCTATAACCTTTTACATCTTCAGAATATCCAACAAATATGCACTTTTCACTTTTAGGCTGCAATGCTTTCCATTTTTCATCCGGAATGTGAGCCCATGCTTCACTACCAAACACACGGAAGTGACTTACAAGAAGTTAATTTTTACTCTATGCTTCTTCCGGTGTGATACCTTGTAAAAATTTAGTGGGGGTGCGATTAACTATGTAATTTGCACAATTTATGGCTTCAACCCAAAATTGAAAACTTAGTCCCTTAGATTGGATCATACAATTAGCCATTTCTTTTAAAGTGCGGTTCTTCCGTTCAGCTACACCATTTTGTTGTGGTGTATATGGAACAGTGTGTTGTTGTTGGATTCCTTGTTCAGAGCAGAGAGTAGTGAAATTTTTGTTAACATATTCTCCTCCATTGTCGGATCTTAACTTAATAATTTGATGACCAGATTGTTTTTCAACAAGGGCCTTGTAGGCCAAGAACATGTTAAATAATTCGCTCTTAAGTTTTAGGAAATAAACCCAAGTGAGTATGGAATAATCGTCAATGAAAGTTAAGAAATATTTGAAACCAGAAAAGGAAGCAGATGGAAGAGGACCACACAAGTCACTATTCACAAGCTCCAAGGGATCCGAGGCGTGCCAAGAGTCACGTTTGTCAAAATTGTCCTGATGATGTTTTTCGATTACACAACCGGAAAAAACACCATCCCTGCAAGATACCATCAGAAGACCTGTCACCATATTGTCTTTACATAGTTGTTGCAGTGAGCGATAATTTAAGTGACCAAATCGCTCATGCCAAAGTTTGTTCAAGTTATCACTATGAGCAACAAAAACTGAAGGAAAAGGTGATGACCCAAAGTTGTTAAATTTGTACAACCTGGTAATATCATCAACAATTCTGGTAGCTAGGACATGTTGAGGATCTTTAAAATCCTTGATTACAACTTGGTGAGGTGTAAGCATCACAAGTTTTACCTTCACAAGAATGAGTGATTTGATAGACTGATAACAAATTCCAGGAAATTCTTGGAACACATAGTACATCACTAAAATGACCATTATCTACTGAAACTGTTCCAGATCCTACAACACTTAGAGATCTATCATCACCAACAAATATTTGTTTGTTGTTACATTCATGCATAGTAGAAAAGGTGTCTTAATCCTTAGCCATATGATAAGATGCTCCAGAATCAATGAGCCATTCCTTTGAAGTAGAAGAAGATGCAGTATAAGAATAACTAGAAGCACAAAGTGCATGTCCATGAGAGTTAGATTCTGAAGGCGAATCTAGGCTGATGTGGTGTTTCTTCATTGCTGCTTCCAAGGATGCCATCTTCTTGAAACACTTAGATTCATCATGATTATATTTCCTGCAATAGTTGCAATGACGCTCAGTATTCTTTCCTTTTGGCTTGGATCCTTTGTAATTTTTTAAAGAAGGAGCTAACTGAGAGGGTTTGGGACCCTTGTTTGACTTATTATTGCGAAAATTTTGTTTCTTGGGAGGCTTGGACTTGTCTTTCTGTTGGGACAATAAGGCTTTCCCAGATGTATCTGCATTGTTGATCATTCCAAGATGGATGAGCTTATCTTGCTCTCTAATCAAGGAATCACAAAAGGATTCAAGACTAAGCTCTTGATAGCTAGCTGCATTCAAGGATTCTTTCATGGAGTAAAATGTAGATACAAAAACAAAATATGCAGGTCCAAGTTTTGAAAGAATATGGTAAATGCATTGTTTGTCTTCCCTCTTAATCTTGCATTCTTCACATAAGAGTTTAAGAGTTTTGTACTTAGATAAATAATCCTGAATGCACGAAAAATCACTTGGATTTAAATAAATCAACTCATTTTCGAGTTGATGACCTTGAATTTCATTGTGTTTACCAAACACAGCTTCCAACTTGTCCAAAGTAGTATCAGGTTCATCAATTCTAGATATATGGAATAGCAAATCAGTAGAGATTGACATCCCAATCAATCCACGAGTTTCGTCACATCTATTTTCCCATTTTATTTTCTTATCATCATTAGTGGGTTCTGTTTCTTTCCCTGAGGTAATTCTGAAAAGTCGTTTACTTCGTAGAACATCCTCCATACGACATTTCCATGAGAAATAGTTGGAACTGGTAAGTAGAATATCACAAGGGGCGACCATATTGTAAATTAATGGCTGTAAAAATAGAAACCAATAATCTAGATGTGAAGAGCTCAAAAAAATAGGCAGTTTAAAAAAAAGGGCACTGAAAACTAACTCCGTATGATGAAGTTATGCTTGAACAAAGAAAATGTTGAAGATGTCCCCAATAGTGACGTGGTAGATAGAGAATGTCCAGCTAAAAAAAGAACCCCCCTCTTCCCAAGATGAACCTTTGAAGATCACTTTAAAAAAAAGTTTCTTTAAGTGAATCACTTTTGTAAAATAAATGATTTTCACTTTTACAATGATGTTACTTTAAATAGTGCAGCAAAAAAAGGAAATCAATTGACTCACTTTTTATTTTTTATTTTTTTATTATTTAAGTGAGATGCACTTTTACAATAAAGTAACTTAAAAATTAGAAATTGCATGCACCTTTGTTTAAAAATAACTTAATAAGACTTGAACTCAAGACCTATTAAGGGATAAAACAACTTTGAACGAAGAGAGCTAATATTAAAAGGTATGTAAAAGAAGGGAAGGAGGAAGGGGGATTTTTTTTTTACTCTTCTCTCTCGGTTTTCGTGCTTGCCTCTTTTCCTGCAAATCACACCACAAACTGAAACAAAAAAACTTTTCCACACTTTTGGGGTTAGATCTCGTTAACTTTACCGGAAAGTCTACATTTTCTCTTTGTTTCTGATTTGCCGATATTGCTCAAGGTGCACAAGAAAGAGCATACGCAGCCAAGAAAAACCCTTTACCTAACAGATATATTATACAAGTTGATCTTAACTAACTCCTAAGTGTCTAAATATCCTAACAAGGTGTAAGTAATTCTGAGTAGGTTGAATGCATAAGTCATGGATAAACACTAAGTCAGCGAAGTTTGTAAAGTGTGTGATTGCTTAGAAGCACAGTCTAGAGTTGCGTTGTCATATTGTATTGTGGTCATTGTGAAGTGTGCAGTCCCAGTGTGCGTTGTAGCATATGAAGTAAATGAGAAATAGGAGTGACTTTTCACATCTCACAAGTTTATTATCTACACATCACTTGGCTGTAGAAATGTGCTTCTGCAACCCCCCCATACTTTGCCTCAGGTGATACCTCAGCCTACTCGCAGACTGTTGCTGAAAGAACTGGTGAAGAAGGGTTTTGTTAGTTTTCTAACCACACCGAACCTGGGTCAATACAAGAAAGTTAAAGAACATTTCGAACCTGGGTCAATACAAGAAAGTTAAAGAACAAGGAAGAGTATCCCAACAAATTTTCTAATGTTTGTGGATTGCTAATACTTTCATCCTCATGCAAATTTTAAAAAATAGGGGGACTACCTCTTTTTATCTACTTGTTGGTTGAGTTTTGTTCTTTGGTCTTAGCTTCAGAATGGAAAACCTAGGGGTTTGAGATGCATATACAAAATCAATTAGTTCATCTCCCTATTCTTAAAGTTGTTTTCAATCATGCTTTAAAATATGCACCATATATTCATTATTAATGAAACTACACAAGCTTAGAGAGCCTTGTTTGTAGATTTTAAATATATGTTTTTTTAATAAAAATATTGCTTTAGTTTTTATTGATTTTTATTTGTACCTATATCAATATTTCTAAAACACATAATTTTTTTCAATCCTAGTATAACTTTTTATTACCGTTTCCATTCGGAAAAAAGATTATATGGTGCACAACTACATATGGAGGCTTATATAGATTGAGTGGGCCTAATCATTAAGAACATGTGTTACCTCCTTGGAGTTCATAGGTTGAATATCCAAAGGTGGGTATGGTATATATATTTCAAAGAAAGTTGTTTACAAATATTTGTGTGAGGCTAGCAAGGAACAAACGACGCCATTCTCACTTACCAGCTTGAGAGAGGGGTGATCTATAATTCTCAGGTAGATATCAATGCCCAAAAGTTTTTAGATCGGCGGGATATCTGGAGTGGTTGAGTTTTGTGAGCCGCAAGTAGGAGGTCACGAGGTCAAGTCCCCTAGTTGGAAATTTATGTGAATGTTCGGGGCCTCACTCGATGTCCCTACTGGATTAGGTTTCCAAAGATACAACCAAATGATTTACCATCCTCAAAATGATGAGAAGTGCATGGATGGTTTCCCATGATGTATATTCCATCGAGAATAGTACATATGGAGAGCTACACACTGAATCTTTTTTTATTGGTTAAATTAAGACCCTCAAACTTCATCTTAACACTTAACCTTGTAATTTTATGGCTTTACTAATATATATATATATATATATATATATATATATATATATATATATATATATATATATATAACAATAAAATTTATGGAAAAATAACACCCCATTAGAACAATCTATTATGTACAAGTGTACAACATTTTTTGAAGAAATTCTATCATACTATTATTAAACCAATTTATTAAAATGAACATATGCATTATATTTTAAAGAAAAAATAACATATAAATGTTAGAAGACAAAGAATTTCTTCGAGTTAAATCAATGCTCCAAAACAAAAACCACATATTCCTGAAGTTTATTTGATTTCCTACTCTTCATATTGTTACACTATATTATAATAGGTTGTATATGTATCTCTATAATATCTTATAATTAAAATATTGTCTTTTTTCACATTTTATTAGCAAAAAAGTACCATAAAAATGAGGTATTAACTTGTACCAACTCTATGTAATTTGATTTTTTAACAAAATATTAATTGACAGATTTATAATAATGACGCAATAATGATATTATCGTATTAT